>CM076577.1:649003773-649452330 GCA_034641835.2 Pinus albicaulis | reverse complement strand
CCTCGCCGATACCATTTTCACCGTGGTAAAACAAAAACCTTCACCGAAGCACAGAATCCGGCTTCAAACAACCTTCTTGTACCTTCAAGAAGAAAACTTTCTTCATTGAGATACTAATAACTAAACCCACTCTGATACCATGTTGGAAAATACGGTATGCTCTGATTCTCTGTAGATAACATACATGAAATAGAGAAGCACAAAATATTTTACACAAAATGCGGAATTCAAATCAATGACAACACAAAAATACACAGACAGACAAAAAACCAGAGAAAAAAAATCTATTTCGTTCTTCTGCTTCAACAGGTTTCACCATACATCATACTCCTCTCTCTCTATCACATTGTATGAAAAACATCTTTTAAATACAAAATGGTGGAGCCTGAAAATTGAATGCTAATTCAATGCTGGACTGGATGGGTAACAACCAAACGTCCTTACGTCATGTTTTGGCTTTCTTCTTTAACCATAGTGCACATAGACTTGTATGCCGGACTTGAAATTCTTAAAGTTTCGGTTGTGAGCGATATCGCATCCACGCCAATTTCACATGTCATGCTTCGTCGGTGACAACATTTACTTAGCGCTATCCATTTGAGCTTGCAATTGTGATATGCGATGGAAATATCGCATCGCAACAGACAAAAACTAACTTGTTGTGACTTATCGGAAAACATAAAATGTTGTGATTGTGATGTGCGATGATGATGTCGCAATGGTTTCAGACAGAGAATAAAAGGTAAGGGTTAAATTTTGTGAGGTGTGATATGCGAGGCACTAAACGCTAGGAAGTGCGAAAAGGTGAAAAGGCAAGGAATAAAAAGGTACAAAGGTTTTCATACGGTTTGGTAATGCGGTAAGGTATGATGGGTCCCACCAAATCACATCAGCGGAAATATAATTTTTGGCTAAGCGTTAAGAGGAAAAAGGTAAAACTTGCGGGCTATGATACGCGAAAAGAAGGTAAGTGAATGCGGTGGGTAATAAATAATGCATAGTAAAGGCTTAGGTACTCTATTTCTGATATTGTGTGAAAATGCCTACAGATTTTGGATCCTGTGCTTTGTCCTTGCCTGCAACAAAATTCAATTTAAGTGTGGTTGCTGCCAGTCTTATTCATGGTGGTGGTTGGGAGTTTTTCCAACAGCGGTTACATATCTCAACAGGAAAGCTATTGAGCTATATATGTTGAGCTGCTAGGTTCCAATACTCATCTATACATGGTTGCCAAGCATGCTTGATGCAAATGTTCTCCAATAATTGAAAGTCGAGGTCTCCATGCGGGTTGTTTTATGAGCTACTCAAATTACTCATTTTTCTCTGGTAACAAGGCTTCCAGCTGTATGGGATTTTCTAAAATTGATGCATTTTTATTTAATTATGAATGATAAAATATTTAAATTACTATTTTTTTTTCCATTTTAAATGGAGCATCCACAAATTTGGTACCATCGTCCTCAGCTAAAACTTCACTGAATATTATAGGAAGCCTGAGCTGAAAAGCTCTTATTGCGGTTGTGTGCTTGGTGTTTTCTCGAAATATCTGAGTCGACTGTTCTCGTTAGTTACAACACTATTTCGTCATCAGATTGAGCGTCTAAATAGTTTTTTCTACTTTAGAGTTTAGGTTTTTTGTGTGTTTATTTTTTTGAATGAGATGCATTTACGTGCTCCCTTTCTCGTGTGAGTCATGTTACCGTTAGATGCATTGCATTGCTCTTTTAATGCTTTCTGAAGGCCACTTTTTATTAATACAATTGTGAAATCAATGTAGCCGTGTCAAATGCATTGCATTGCTCTTTGATGCCTTCTGAAGGCCACTTTTGATTAATAAAAGTGTGAAAACAATGTAGCCGTTCAATCATCATCTTCATTTTCATGCATTTGTCATATCTTTAATTATTATTCTTTTTTTTTTTTTAAATATTACTATTTTTTTAAAATTGATATTTTCATATCAATTTAGATCCATCTTAACCATGGATCTATTAAGTTCTTAGAGGGATAAAATCTCTTGATATACAAATATATTTTAAATTGAAAAGAGATTTGGTCCCCTTTAGGGGCTTGATATATCTAGGGTTAAGATGGATCTACTCGGGTTTTTATATACACACATAACATATCTACGCTAAATCCATATCTATTCTATCTCTCTCTCCTATCTCTCTCTCTTCCCTCCAACTCTACTATCTCCCTCACTATCTCTCCATCTCTCCCTTGTCACCCTCTCTCTCTCCACATTTCTCTCTTTATTTATTATTCTTCCCTCCCTCTCTCCACATTTCTCTCTTTTTATTTATTATTCTTCCTCTCTCTCTCTTCCAACGCCAAACCATCTCTCCTTCTTTCTCTCAATTCTTATATCTTTTCCTTCCTCTCTCTCCATTTCTCTCCCACCTCCCTCTTTCATTCTCTCTCTCTACCCTCCAACTCTCACACTCGTACCCACATATTCTTTCTTCTCTCTCTCTCTCCCTCTCTCCCCCCCCCCCCCTCCATCTTTGTGTCTCCCTCTCTCGCTCTCTCTTTCCCTTCTTGCCCTCTCTATCTTCCTCCTCTCCCTCTCACTCACTCTCTATCCATCTCTCCTTGTCAATACCTTTCTCTCTCGCACAGCTATCTCTATGTCTTTGCTCTTCCCTCTCTCTCTCCACATTTCTCTCTTTATTTATTATTCTTCCCTCCCTCTCTCCTTCTCTCTCTCACGTCCTCTATTTTTTCCTTCCTCTCTCCCCCTTTCTCTCCCACCTCCCTACGTCTCTCACCCCCATCTATCTCCTCTTTCTCACTCTCTCTCTCTCTCTCTCTCTCTAACTCTAACTCTGCCACTATCTCTCGCCTTGTCTCCTTGTTTGTCTCTCTCCCTCTCTTCCCCCTCCATCTCCTCTCCATGTCTCCCTCTCTTGTCTTTTTCTTCCCTCCTCTCCTCTCCCTCTCTCTACCTTTGTCTATCTATATATTTTTTCTTCCCTCCCTCTCTCTCTCCCTCCCTCTCTCCTCTCCCCTCCTCTCTCTGTCCATTGCCTTCTCCCCCCTGCCTCTACTCTCCATCACACTCTCTCTCCCCCTCCAACTCTATCAATTTCCACCTCCTCTCCTTGCCCCCTCCCCACCCCGCCACTCTTTCCCTGCTCCATATCTCTCTCTCTCTCTCACCTCCATCCATATGATGGAAAATTTTTCACTCTATGCAATTAATATTATTTTTCACTCTATATAATTATATTAATATTTACATACATATCACACTATTTTCTGAATTTATAAAATATATTTAAACAATATCTAAAAATCATATAATATAAAAATATATTTATGTATTTAGAGAGTCCATTTAAATAACATACCTATATTTATAAACTTGCTGATTAAATAGACTGTATTATTTACTGTCCCATACTTTATTGTTTTCCAAATTACTTCCTTCAAATAAATGGTTTGAAATTCCTTTACCCTCTTGTACTCTATATGTTCATGCCAGTATGCCATCGCAAAGTTGAAGACAGCTAACTTGAACACTACAAAGGTTAAATTCTGGACAGTTTTTTTGCTAGAATCTCGTAAAAAAAAATTTAAAAAATGAAGTAGTTGACCTGTTTGAATTGTATTTTTGATAGTAGAAATGGATTCAGCAGCACTATCAAAAACTCTTAAAGCACCCAAAAAACTGAAATTTAACAACTATAAACAAAATTCTGATAAGTCTTTGCCAAAATTTATTAAAATCTTTGTCAAATTCATTTGATTATTATGTAGATTCTAGATTATTCTGTGTGTTTTTTTTTAATGCGAGTGACCTCTTAATTCGATCGCCGCACCTGAGCTCGACCCTCTTCAAAAGTGATTGCCGCCAACTTCGTTCTGACCTTCAGCAGTATTGATATTTTAATGTGCATAAGGGTTCCCATTGACCTTGCACTTCATTCACCGGCGGCTCCATTCTGTCAGCGCGACACTCTTTAAAAGTCATTAAAAGTTATTAGCGGCCACTTGCTTTTTGACCTTCAACTGTATTGATTGTGGATGAGGATTCTCATTCACCTTGCACTTCATTCACCCGTGGCTCAATACTGTGAGCGCAACCCTCTCTGAAAGTGATTAGCGGCAACTTGCTTTTTGAGCCTCATCAGTATTGACGAGCGACGACTTCCTTTACCTTTGGACGACGATTTCCATTTACGATGCACTTCATTCACCGGCGGCTCAATACTGTGAGCGGCACCGTCTTCAAAAGTGTTTTGCGGCTGCCTGCGTTTCGACCTTCAAAAGTATTCATCCATGTCGTTATCCTCTCTCCCGAGGTTGCAAGTTTATAAGACTAAGTTTTAAAATAGAGTAATTATATAGTGTTTTGAGAAAGGCAAATTTCTAGATTCATAAAATCCGTTATAGTTTTCAGATAGTTATTTATCGGTTCATGCCAATAATCATATGCTTGTCTCGAAAACTAAATCACACATATTTAAATATGAACTAATTCAAACTAAAAAATAATAACTTTAACTACCATACTATTGGAACTTCACGAATCATCAAATTAAATATTCCCATTATGACAATGGTCAAAGAACATTTATTTTTCACCTTGTTCCTAAGTCCTAAATTTTAATATGACTACCTCCAACAGTTTAATAGCACAATATAGTTTAATACCACAATATACTAGATGATTATAGTGGTGAACATCAAATTAAGAACTACACCATGACATAACATGGTTTTTACAAATGTTACTATGGAATGGTTGTTTTTTTTAATGGAAACTATAAATTTATAATTAACTGTGCTGGTAAGATGTATGTTTCTTTTCCAATGATATCCGACACAGATGGAGTTATGCCACAGCTTGGAAAATATCATTCTAGAGAATCCATCGACATCATAACCTTGAAAATGAACATCAGTGTGTATTTAGTGCGAATTGTATGGAAAATTTGTAAACATCATAGTTGATTCATTAATTAGAAGACGAGACTTTATTATAAATAGTTCAATCAATCACTGTTACTAGAAATCTATTAGCCACAATGACTAAAGGATTCCTTTACTACATTGCATATTATTTCTGACTATTCCACCATAGCATTTCTTTACTTCTTTCACTATTATTTTTAAGACAAATACAGTTTTCTTATTTAAGAATTTTTTAAGATGGATTTTCACTTTTAAGGTAGACATAATTAATTAAAGTAGTAAGAAGTAATATAAAAAATATGTGGAAGACTTAACTTTAGCAATCTATAAACTAAATTATCATATTATATATATAGATATATTATGACACAATTTAGATCTTTATTAATTCCGATAGACTAGAGAGATGAAATCTATTTAGGTGCAAACTTATTTTTAAAGTGAACATAAATTTGATCTCTCTAAAGTATATTCATAGTTAAGCTTGTGTATTTCAATATTAAAATATATATATATTATATATATTAACTTAAGATAGAAAAAAATGTGCTAATAAGCCCACTAGATGCAATTCCCATATATATATATATATATATATATATTCCAAATTTTGAGAATGTTTTAAAGTTTAACAAATTTATCAGTTAATTAAAACATTTTGAGATTCAATAAGAAGATTCTAGTGAAAGTTATGCACCTACATTAAGATGGAGCCTCAGGCTATTTTTATGTGGATGTCTATTAATAGATGCATGAGGAAATTCTATTTATAGATGAGGTCTATTTATAGATGCATGTCGACTATTCTTATCCCTTAATATTAGTTGAGCAATAAACAATGTCGTAGCCTAAAAAACCCACAGAATAACCCAGTAATTCCTGTAAGATTATGAAAAATTGTGGCAAAGATTTTAGAAAATATGGTGTTGAACCCATTTCCACCATCAAAAATGCAATTCAAACACTCCAACTACCTCACTTAGCTATAAGAATTTCAAGTTGAGTGGTTGGTTGGTGGTACATGCAAGTGGACTTAGTTGTAATTGAGTGATTGTAAGTGAGTGATTCGAGGTTGTAACAGAGTTGGAAGTGTAGTTATGAAAGTTGTAAAGTAGTTTAACACAGTTAAGTGAGTTAACTCAGTTGTGCTAGTTGTAACTGAAGATACACTAGTGAGAGATAAAGTGAATTAATTATTAATTAATTCACAATCAGTGGTCTCACATGCAAGTGAAGATTTACTATTATTAACAACATGCATGTCAGATTCAGTGGAAATCTAGTTGAGATGTAGGTGAAAAAGACAGATTGACTATTAGTTGTGACATTATCAGTTGCACACATGCAACCACACACACATTGGATGTTTCCATGAGGATTTCATAGTCACGGCAAGCATGATTCCATTCATTCAGGGATTGTTATCAGCTGGTGGAGGCAGGTTGTCTAGAGACAATAAATTGGGTAGGGAACTTGCCAATTTTTGTATGACACTGTGAGACAGTTAGCTATTGTACAGAGAGCTCTTGGATTGGAGCTTTGTATGTAATTGTTTCATGATCCATGATATAATACATCATAGAAGATAGTGGGGTTTTTAGCTTTATGCTTTCCCCATAAATTATCTGTGTTATGTGTGACTGATCTTTCTTCATTATATTTCGATTGGCGATTGTGCTTTAAATTTCGCAAAATTTTTGTAAAATCCAAACAATGACATATAATTGTTAAATGACAATACATATTTTGTATTAAATTTCTAAATTAATTTATGTATGAACAAAGTAAAAATACTTCATAAATCTTGTGACTATTAATTTTTTTTTTTAGTATCAATTGATAGAACAATTAGAGAATAAAATATAAATTACATATATTTTTTTATATTATTTTAATCCAATCTAGATTTCATATCATTTGTTAAATTCTTTAATAAATTTTATTTAAGTTAGATTATGTAAGTAATCAAAATAAATCAATTAATATAAATTAATTAATATTAATTTACATTAAATAATAAAAAAATTAATAAATATCGTTACTTTCCAAAGTTTGACAAGTTTTTAATGTTTAATAAATTTGGTTACATTCCAAAATTTCACAATGTTTTAAAGTTTAATAAATTTTAATTTCAAATGATTTGATGAATTGATTAAAATAAATTGACTAAATGTGAATAAAGTAAAAACACCCACTCTAACATTTTTCTATTATTTTAATCCTATCTAAATTTCATTTTTTTAAATATTTAATAAATTTAATTTTAATTAATTATATTAAAATAATCAAAATAAATCTATTAATATTTATTCATCTTATTTACGGTAATCATACATTAAAATAACCCTAATAACATTCAAAATTACCTATCACACAAGTTAAAGCAAGCATGAGCATCCTTGCATAATAACTATCAAACAAGTTAAAGCAAACAATAACATGCTGGAATAACAACTATGAGAAGTGTATAAGTGCTAAAAAAAACAAAAACTTTAACCAATTAAAAACACCCATTCAGTAAAATTATCTCCTCCTCTATCTGCTGGTGTTTTCTTATCCACAGTTTATAGAACATATATTCAAGAAAAAATGATAATAATCAAATATAAAATTTGCATAGATTTCTCCATAGCAAAGTAGAGTAGCCTTGACGGTCCTGTTATGATGCACTTTTATGCAGGCTTTGAGACTTGAAATTACTCACGTTCTTTTTTGTTTAGAGCAAGCTATTTTATGTTTTACGAATTTTTAAGGTTAGTAAAATATATGAGTTGGAAAAAATGGTTAAGGGTAAATTAATCATTTTATTTTAATTATTATTTATTTTTATTTAGTCAAAATGTTAAACAAAAGTGGATATTTAAACTCGTTAATTTTTTTTTTTTTCAAAGTCATTTCTTATATTTTCATGAAATTTGTAAAATGAAATAAGAATATATTTTCTTAACTTACCTACAAATTAGGAAGCTTTTGAATGCGCACAAAAAGCTTTAAAATTGGCTATCCTTTGCATGGATTTAACATTTTATGATATGATATGGATTTAAAAATATGATATGTTTGTAGTGTATATTTTAAAAATTAAAGAATATGAAAATGTTAACAAAAAAAAATATGATATGTTTGTAGTTTACATTTTAAAAATTAAAGAATATGAAAATGTAAACAAAAAAAAATGGAAAATAGACTAAAACTAAATGGAGAAAAATAATTCAGAAATTGGACCAAAAAAATTAGTTCATAAATTGAAATTTATGTGTAAAATTTCATTCACCTAAAAAAGATGAGGAAAAGGATTAGAGATTTTTATTATAATAACAATAAAACAATTACATTTCACTGGCTTCTTTTGCCTTCTTTTTACTCATTTCTCTATAAAAATAAATTTCATTACAATAACCTGGGCCCAATACCATTTGAAAATATAATGGGTTATCTCCTACGTGAGACAAAATAGAAGCTTGAGTGAATATTTTTGAAATTGTCTCTATCTCATGGCTACAAATCCTCTCCCAAGATGTGTTCCATGATGTATAGATTACTGCAACTAATGTTCTAAAATGACCTTGTTTATCCCTTGGAAAAATAGTTGTTAACATATTACCTAGATTGCCTTTAGTGTGTATTTTTGCTAAATGTAGCAACTGATCATCTAACACTTATAAATCCAATGATATTGAAAATCAATTTGATTTGTATTAGAATTATATATTGGGTGTTTTGTTAAATGAATGACCCTCTCGATAATCAATGTGCTTTGTATTATAATGATACTTTGGGAGTTTTGTTGAATGAATGATGCTCTGACTATGATAATGAAACACATGTTTTTCTTGTTTTATTTCTGTCTGTTTGGCATGGAATACATGTCTAGGATGGTTTTATTTCATAATCCAAAACAACTTTGACAAAGCCAATATGGCGGGTAATTATAAATTAAATTCTTTGAAATTCTCTATAACTGAAGCACCCTCACATCATCTTGAGGGTATATAGCTTTTGATCAATTCACTTATTATATTAGTCTCCATATTCCTAAGTATACCTAACTTACACCATTAACAATATGAATCTTTAGGTGGAGTTGTTAACAAAAAAAAAATGACAACAAAATAAACTAAAAGAAGTTAAATTGGACACAAAATTTACTTGGAAAACCCCATTCGGGAAAAACCAAGGGAAAGGGATTAGCTATTTTTATTACAATAACAAGAAAACTATTACATTTCACCTTTTTCATTTTACTCACACCCTTGTAAAAATATATCCCATTACAATAGCATGGGCCCAATACCATAGGTGCTCAAATTTCACTTTGATTTTGTCTCACAACTAACAAAAAAAAAAATCAAAAATTCTACTTATTTTTCCTCAATTAAGTTGATTTTAGGTTTGGACTAGCCCCAATTTTAAACGAAATAATGATCTACCCACTAGAAAATGTTGTGACATGGCCCACATATATTATAACCCCACCTACAATATTATATGCCCTTTTTATAGTTTTATTCCACCCTCAACCCCTCCCATGAGATTGAACCAATAACATAATAGACACTAAACCCCAAACAAAATAACTAATATACACATCATCAATGAAAATTAGTAAGTTTTCCCCACAAATAAAATCCCCACACTTTTGGCAACAAAAAAATATGTTAAACAAAAAACCAACATACCATACATTTTTCTCTTATTTGGTTTCCTTGCACATCACAATTAAGGTTAATATCTTTGATTTAAAAGACTATACAAATCCTCTCTTTACATATAAATATAAAAATATAAGTACTAACTTGGCCTTGTTGGAGGAAAATTATCGAAAATATTAGGATTTTGCTTCAAGGGGCTAACAAAGGTATCTGTTCTAGTCTAGTTTTGCAGCGACATTTTCGATCCTCCACAAGGGTGTAAAAAGTCTCGCCAAAATGCTGCGAGGACTTAGGTGTAATTTTTGGGGTTCAGAGAATGAGTGGATATATTTTATCAGTTAAATATATATTAAAAATCATTAATAATTACAGAGTAATTCAAGAACCATTACTTAGGAAACAAATAAAAGCACGCTACTCAAAAGTTTTAAATAAGAATTTTTTTTCTTTTTTCTTTTAATAAGCACATAGTCACACATAAACACATACATTGCACAAAAAATATCCCTGCAAAAAATCTTCATTCTATTATTATAAATGCACAATATTACAAGTAGCTCTTTCATACATCATCCTCCAAAACCCCAATTACAAAGAAAAAATACAACATCAAAACATGGGTAGAAATTTTAGTAGCATGTTGACTATTTTCCCTCTCAATATCTTTCGTTCAAATTGCCCTGCAAATTCTTATATATCTTCAACCTATTTTATTCTATCAAGAAATTGACTCACTTGATGCAATCCAACTTAACTTGTGTGCCTTAACATGATCAACTCTAGCTATTCTTTAACCCAATAAAATATGTTTCATGCTTACTTGATATTGTCAATCCTTCTTTTGCACTTGTTTGATGATTTCCAAGATAACTTCTTGGTCCACTTACCATTTTTATTCTTGTCGATTTCTTATTTATGTTGTTGAATTTTGATCACTTTAACCACTCTTTTTGTTGCTCTCCCTTTCTCTTTTCCGTAGTCGCCTTTTGATCAAAATTGTCCAAAAAGTGGAACCTATAGGCCTCGACCACAACCTATTGAATATACCTTGAAAGCCAATCTTTAACTTGTGCGGATTGTTCTTCATTTTCTTGCACAGATGATCCTTCCTCGAATGAAGGGCCCAACTCAGGGACGGTTTGAAGAACTGACTGGCAGAAGGAATTGTACATATCCAAATGGTATTGTCACTTCCACATCAATATAGGTCCCTAATAAAAAAAAGTTTGGGTTGCAGAATCTTCTTGGGTCTTTGGTCAAGCTACAAGTAAAACATTCCATTCATTTTTTGTGTCCAAGTTAAGTTGGGGAGATTGAAATTAGTGATCGTAAATGTTAGGCTTAAGGTCTTGGATGGTTTTTTTTTCTTAGTGATATTCATTCTCTAAGGCAATGATTTGATCATTCTTCTATGATATTTGATCAAAGACCATCTGCTTCTTAGCGAGATCAATTTATCTTGGGGGATATTGGTTGCCACCCGCCTATTCGACTTGAACCTCAACATTGTTTCTTTTAGTTTCCTTAATTGTAGCAAAGTTTACTACTTTTGGCAATTTTTTGTGTCATGAAATTCTGGAGCCGTTTTAAATCCCTAAACAGTGTTTTTTTGGAAAACAAGAAATCATATGTTTTCAGTTGAAAGTTCAGTCCTCAGATATATATTTATAATGAGGTATCGTGCATGTCAAATGGATATCGTATGCCAAATTGATGACCCACGGAAATTGATGTACCAATTTACTGCAACGGGGCCCACAAGTTTGGCACTTCATCTCCTAGGATTAGGTTTTGGGATGTTTAGAGTTTTCCATTGTTTCTAAATAATAAATAAGCCTTCAATCATAGAGATATGAAATTTCTCTATTTTTTTGTTCTTTTCCCCAACAAGCTCAGGGTATAAGGAGTTAGGGATCGAAATGGTTGAACCTTTGCAAGACTGGCCTCGCCGACCCCGATGGCCTCTCATGCTAGAAGAAAAGAAAGCTGACGGAGCATGAGATATTTTCAAAAAATTTCTCGAAGAAACCCTCTAGCGACAAAGGAATGTAATGATGGAAAACTTTTCCCAGATCCTTTCGCAGCTGCCCACAGGCAACATATCTTTATCTGGTGATCAGGAGATCATGTCCAAGTTAAGAAATTTTCTCAAAAATGAAAGTGCTCAGAAATGATTTCAATCTAAATGGCCGGAAAGGTCTCGTCGCTGCAATTCTGGCGCCGTGAACGGTTCTCAAAACCAAGGTCGTATGCAAAATGTATTGAGATTTGAAATTGTCTAGTGAACTCCAAAACAAGACTTTTGACTTAAGTTGACTATGTATTTTTATAAAATAAAAAAAATAAGGCAAAAGTTAATTTTTTTTTATGTTTTTGGAAGGCCTATCAGTGGGTACCACATGGCCTACTCAGAGGCTGCCACGTGGCCCCAGGCCGAGGGTTGAATGTCATGTGAAAAATTTGAAGTCTATGGGGTTTGAACCCCCGACCCAACACTTCGGGTAGAGTGACCCAACCGAATCACCTGTGGCAAGTTATTGAACGACTCAGGTAAACGTGAACAGGTTGTCGTGTCTTTTGGATTGAGCGGAGAAGGTTGGGGCCCTAGCCCATCAGGGCCAGCCCCATCGTCACATGACGACACACTGAGAACCTGGCGCTAAGTTTGTTGAATCGGCGAAACTAAAGGGATGGCCCCCTTAGGGCTAGCCCCAACGTCCATGTGACTCGAGTGCTGGGAAGTGAGGCCCTAAGGCCCTAAACTATGGATAAAACCATTGGGAATACCGGTCCATGTGGCTAGCAACAATTTCACATTTAATGCAGAGGTTAGGCGGATAAGCCCGTAGTTTCGCAGGCGGTTTGGGCGGAGGTGCATGTGACCCGTCAACTATAACATTTAATTTAACCACCAACAGTTACCACTAGATTTGGCACGTTTTTCCTATTTCGGGATTCCTCCATCTTTAACGCTGCTAACTGGAGTTCCTCCAGTTTTGGAGGAGGATTTTGGGGGACACTGGGCAAAAATTTGTTTTTCCCATAACTTCTTCATTTTTCGACCAAACAAGGTGCAAAAATAGTCAATTTTTGGTTTCTTGAGCATTTTGAGCAGTTTGGAATAGGTTTCAGGTTGAACAGAGGTGCTATACAATATTTTTTGCTTCGAGGAAAATGAAGGAGCCATTAGGGACATCATGGAGAAGGTAGTGTATTGGGCTCCCTTTCACTGTTTAGTGTAAATGAAAAGCCATTTCTAGCTATTTTCTATCTTCTGAAGCTGAATTTACAGTTGGTTTTGCCTATTGAGGCTTATTTTTGCTTGTACATCCATTTTTAGAAAATTAATAAAATCAAGGATATGCCATTGGGGAGCCTTGGACTAGCAGATGTAGCCTAGGAGGGGCGAATTGCCTCAAAAATTTGCTATATAATGTGCTGGTGAATTTTACTTGCTATTCATTTCTACTATATAAGTTAAACAGTTAAATTATTGAATTAATCCTCACACAGAAACCTCATAAACATAACCAGAACTACTTTGTTTAACCTGCAATTCATGGAGAACACTTTGCACACTTTATTATATCAGTTTGGATACTTTTAATAGCGTTACAAATATCATCCATTCCCATCAAGTTGGTATCATAGCTAGATTTCTATACTCTACATTGTTTTTGTGCAAGGTTTTAATGCTTACTAGGCTTAAGCTCAAGAGAGGAGAAGATCAATTGGTTAGAGCTCAAAGTAATCCTCAACCAAAGAGGGCAAGAGTGCCATTATCTCCACCTTCTATTTCACCTCCAAGATAAGCAGGAGAAGCCATAAGCAGGTCTTAAAGAGAAGGAGAAATTATTGAAGACATTGATCCTAAAGAGGAAGAAAGGGTGTTTAGAAAGGCATTCCTAGACATGACTGAAATGTTGAGGATACACTACTAAGAAAGGATTGAAAGGCTTGAAGGAGAAGGGTCTAAACATCACAAGGAAGGAGAGGTATCTTCAGGAGGAAAGAAAAATGAAGACAAGTCAAAGAAAAGACATGGAGAAAATGGTGATCCACCATCCCCATCTTCATCCTCTTCCTCTACATCGTCATCCTCAACTTCAGTGAATCAATCTCACATGTCCAAGAACAGTGGTAAAAGTCCATTTTTAAAACTTGATGTTAAGTTTGAGTTGCCTATATTTAATGGTGAAGTCAATGTAGAAAAACTTGACAATTGGATAAGACAGTTGGAGGTTTACTTGAGGATACAGAACCTTCATGATGATGACACCAAAATTTAGCTAGCTTCCTTGAGAATGGAAGGTGCAGCACTAGTTTGGTGGGAAGCTAAAACCAAGGAGGATATTAGAAAGCATGGTAAGATCACTTTATCATGGGCTGATTTCATTACTGCAATTAAGCAACAATTTTATCCATTAGCTCATTTACAAAAAGATATCATGAATTGGAAAAATTTCAGACAACTTAAGGGACAAAATGTACAAGACTACACCCAAGAGTTTAGGAGAAGAGCAATCTTATTAGGGGTAGACTTACAAAGTCAGGACACTTTGCTGAAATGTATAGCTGGTTTGCACAACTACCTTAGACATAATATCCTTATGTTCAATCCTACTAGTCTAGATGAGGTTTGTGTTCAAGCCACACATTTAGAGGCTAGAGGGAAGCATACTTTTGATGAGGGTAGAAACAAGCCTTTTAAGGGGAAAAACAAAAATAAAACCTCAAAAGGAAAAGGAAAAAAGAATGCATCTGTCAAAAAGGAGGGTGAGAAAGTAATATGTAAACATTGTTCAAGAGAAGGCCGTGAAGAGAAAAACTATTGGAAACTTCATCCTGAAAAAAGAACTCAGTTTAACAGAATGAAGGGAAGAAGAAAACTGCAGCTACTACAACTACACAACAAGACTTAGGCGATGATTCAGGTGATGAAACTAAAATTACAACCATGGGTTTGAAGAATATGAAGGGAAAAGAAACTGAAACTAAACCAAGTACTAGTACTTCAAACTATCATGTACAAGCTCCAAATGAAGAAGAAATAATTGAATTGTTCCATGTGAGGGTTTTTTCAAAACATATAAAAATTGACATCTTGTCTGATAGTGGGTCACAAGAAAAATTCATCTCAGAAGACTTAGTCAAGCAGCTAAAACTTGAGACCATTCCACATCCAAGACCATATCTACTTGGTTGGATTTTCAAGGATGCAAACTTATAGGTTTCAAAGAAGTGCATATTGCGCTTTGCAATTACTGCACATTTCATTGACATAGTTGAACTTGATGTAGTTCCGCTTGATATATCAGGAATATTTTTGGGAAGTCCTTACTTATATGACAGGAAAGCGATCTTCCATCTCCATGAGAAAAAGTATCATATATTCAAAAATGACAAGGAGTTTATTGTTATATCACATCGCAAGAAGACAAATATAGCGATGGTAAATGCTAGACAGGTAAAAAGGCTAGTGAATTATAGTAAGAGTTTTGTACTTCTTGTGGTTAAGCCTAAGGTTGATGTGAATTATGAGTCATTTGAAAATTGTGATCCCAAGTTAAAATAGATTTATATGATGTAGTTGATGCACATCGTGAGATGTTTCAGGAGTTGACAGGTTTTCCTCCTAAAAGGGAGATTCAACATGAAATACAGTTGCAACAATATTGTCCTCTTCCTAACATATGCATGAACCACATGTCTGTCATGGAGAATGATGAAATAAAGAGGAAAATTAATGACTTGTTGGACAAAGGTTTCATAAGAGCAAGCACTTTTCCATGTGGGTCACCGATAGTGTTGATTCCAAAGAAATATGGAAATTGGCGTATGTGTGTGGACTTTAAGGCATTGAACAAAATAATGGTAAAGAATCGTTACCCACTCCCAAGGATAGATGATTTGTTAGATCAGCTAAAAGATGCGAAATTTTTCACTAAGTTAGACTTACGTAGTGGTTATCATCAAGTTAGAATTGCAAAAACTGACATTTGGAAGACTGCATTCAAAACCAAACATGGACTGTTTGAGTGGCTTGTTATTCCTTTTGGTTTATGTAATGCACTTGCAAATTTCATGCGGGTTATGGATGATGTCTTACGTCCTTTTCTTGATTATTTAATTATTGTATACTTAGACGACATATTAATTTTCAACAAGACTAGAGAAGAGCATGTCATGCATGTTAATAAGGTACTTGATATTTTGAAGAAAAAGCAGTTGTTTCTTAAAATGTCAAAGTGTGAATTTGGAAAGAATTCTTTGGTTTATTTGGGACACATAGTAGGAGGAGGTGCTTTGAGAATTTATCCTTCTAAAGTAGAAGCCATTGTGAATTGGCCTACTCCCAAATCCATTACAAAGGTAAGAAGTTTTTTGGGTGCAACTCAATATTGGAGGAAGTTTATTTCTAACTTCTCTGCCATAACAACTCCTATGCATGCAGTGAAAAGTGTGAAGTGTGCTTTCCAATGAGGAGGAAAGCAACAGAAATATTTCAATTATTTGAAAGAGAAGATAATTTTAGCTCCAGTCCTTGCATTACTGGACTTGAGACAGCCATTCGAGATTCAAACTGATGCTAGTGATTACACCATTGGTGCAGTTCTTTTACAGTATGGTAAGCCTATCACTTTTCATTCTAAGAAATTTAATGGTGCGGTTGTGAATTATCCTACATAAAATAAGGAGTTGTATGCGTTGATACAAAGCGTCAAAAAGTGGAAACACTATTTGATGGGAAAAGAGACAGTTGTACATACTGACCATCAGCCTTTACAGTACTTGCAGTCGCAAAGTAAATTGCAGCAGTCACGACATTTCAGATGGATGGGTTTCCTACATTAATTTCACTTGGTAATAAGGTACAAGAAAGGTATTTTCAATAAATTTGATGATATGCTTTGAAGGCCTATTATTAGTGCTACTGCTTTACTTAAGAATGATTATATTTTACATGAGAGTTACATAGAACAGTATGCATCAGATGTTGATTTTAAGGATGTGTATGCTAACTTGAGTGAAGGGAATCAAGTTGAGGAGAATGATTATCACTTGCATAATAATTTTGTGTTTCATATGGGAAAATTGTGCATACCATAGGGAGAGAGACTAAGTGTCATGAGAGAAGCTCATTCTTCTCTTATTGCTGTACATTTCAGGGCAAGCAAAACGGTGGCACATTTACAGAGGTATTGTTATCGGCCTCACATGGTAGATAGTGTTTCATGTTTCATTAGAGGTTGTTCATTGCGCCGAGAGGTGCAATCTACAGCCCAGTATGACCCCGATGTCGGGTATGTCACGTTCTCAAAAAATAATAAATTTTACTTTTTCTAATGTTAGCCAAAGCATTAACCTAATTTTGAATTTTATATAACTTGAATATTCAGATTATATATAAATTTTTTAACTTATTAATGGGTTGAGATTAACTATTAAAATACAACTATGTATTATTTATATAATTTGAATGGGCATACGTGAATTTGAATGGATCATAATTTACCTTTAACAAAAAAAATTACCACATTGAATTTCCAAATTAAGTAAAATTTTAAACATCTTTACTCTTTACTAAAGTCAATACCATTTCCTAAATCAAAGGAAAATAGTTAATTCAACACAAACAATAAAAATCCAAAATCTTTTAATATTTCTTTTAATTAAATATTTGTAAAATGAATCTTTAAAAAGAAAACCCATATTCTATGGATAAATTAAAATATTTAAAGACATAAATATTTCCCCATCAAAGTTGCAATATTTTAAAATTTAAATAAATATAAATATAAATAAACATGAGGTATGGTAAATAAATAAAACCTATTTTTATACTTACTCTAGAGCTATGGTAAATAAATAAAAATATATATAAACTAGATGTATGGTAAATAAATAAAAATTATTTTTATATTTACTCCATAAACCTTTTTATATTTAAAAAAACTTAAAAAAGAGGTTTTATTTAGATGAAGCCTATGGGACGAATACCATGGGACAAATTAATATTGATACCATGGGCCAAATACCATATTTATAAAATAAGTATGGTAAATAAATAAATATAAAAGAGGTATAAAGAGGTAAGGTAAATAAATAACAATATATCAAATAGGATTGTAAATAAAAATCTAATTATATAACAAGCCTATGGGCCGAATACCATAGTAAATAAAAGAGGTATGGTAAATAAATAAAAATATAAATAAACTAGAGGTATGGTAAGTAAATAAACCATAATATGCTTTATATTTACGAATATTTATGTTCATTAGTTTACATAACTAAGAAGAGAGAGAGAGAGAGAGAGAGAGAGAGAGAGAGAGAGAGTGTGTGTGTGTATGTTTAGGGGTGAGATAAAGAGACAAAGTAAGATGTATGGAAAGAAGGGGGGAGAGAAGAAGAGAGAGGAGAGAGGGAGGGATATAGTAATGTAGTTGGAGAGAGAGAGGGGTGGAAAGAGAGAGAGAAAGAAAGGGAGATGGGGGAAGAGAGAGAGAGAGAGACAGAGAGAGAGAGAGATGGGGGAAGAGAGAGGATTGGAGGGAAAAGAGAGAGGGAGGTAGGAGAGAAAGGGAGAGAGAGGAAGGATGAGAGAGAGGAGGAGAGTGATGGGGGAAGAGAGAGTATTGGAGGGAAGAGAGAGAGGGAGAGAGAGAGATCAGGGAAGAGAGAGGGAGTTAGGAGAGAGAGAGAGAGAGAGAGAGAGAGAGTAAGAGAGAGGGATCGATAGAGAGATGGAGTTAGAGGGGGAGAGATGTAGGAAATAAAAAATACATAGAATGAGAAGTGGAGAGAGAGAAGGAGTGACAAGGGAGAGACAAAGAGAGAGTGTGTATATTTGGGGCTAAGATAAAGATACAAATAAGGAGAGATGGAGATAAGGGGGGGAGAAGGAAATATAAGGAGAGAGGGAGGGATATAGTAACATAGTTGGTGGGTGAAGAGAGAGAAAGAGGGAGAGAGAGATGGGAGAGAAAGGGAAAGAGAGGAAGGAAGAGAGAGGATGTGAGAGAGTGGAGAGAGGGAGGGAAAGAGAGATGGACTTGGAGGGGGAGGGAGAGGGAGGTAAGAAGAAAGACATAGAGAGAGAAATGTGGAGAGAGAGAGAGAGAGAGTGAGTGATAAGGAAGATGGAGAGAGAGGGAGAGAGGACAAAAGGAGGAAAGAGAGATATTAGCGGGGGAGAGGGAGAGAAGGGAAAGATAGAGATATAGATGGAAGGTGAAGAGAGGGAAGAAGAGAGAGATGGGGAGAGGAGGGGATTGACAAAGAGATTGATATATATGGAGTGCGAGAGTGTGTGTGTTTAGGGGGGTGAGATAGAGAGACATAAAAGAAGAGATGGAGGGGGATATAGATATGGATGGAGGGTGGAGAGAGGGAAGAATATTTCTCACACTAGATGGATTGATATAAGTGGAGATGGTGATTTATAATCCTATTTGATTATTTTCACTATATGCATTGATTTTAGTGTAGATATTTATTTCTAATGATATTTGATTACTTGCACTAGATGCATTGATTTTAGTGTAGGTGGTGATTTCTAATACAATTTGATTTCTTGCACTGAATTTGTTGATTTCAATTTAGATGTCGATTTGTAATGATATTTGATTACTTTTTCTAGAAGAATTGATTTCAATGTAGATGATTTCTAATCCTATTTGATTGTTTGCACTAAATGCATTGATTTCAGTGTAGATGTTGGTTTCTAGAGAGAGAGAGACTGAGTGACAAGGAATATGGAGAGAGAGGGAGACAGGACAAAAGGAGGAAAGAGAGATATTAGTGGGGGAGAGGGAGAGAAGGGGAAGATAAAGATATAGATGGATGGTGAAGAGAGGGAAGAAGAGAGATATGGGGAGAGGGGGTGATTGACAAAGATATTGATATAAATTGAGTGCGAGAGCATGCATGTTTAGGGGGGTGAGATAGAGAGACAAAAAAGAAGAGATGGAGGGGGATATAGATATGGATAGAGGGTGGAGAGAGGGAGGAATATTTCTCGCACTAGATGGATTGATATAAGTGGAGATGGTGATTTCTAATCCTATTTGATTATTTGCACTAGATGCATCGATTTTAGTGTAGATATTTATTTCTAATGATATTTGATTACTTGCACTAGATACATTGATTTCAGTGTAGGTGGTGATTTCTAATACAATTTGATTGCTTGCACTGAATGTGTTGATTTCAATTTAGATGTCGATTTATAATTATATTTGATTACTTGCACTAGATGACTTAATTTCAATGTAGATTATTTCTAATCCTATTTGATTGTTTGCACTAAATGCATTGATTTCAGTGTAGATGGCGATTTCTAATCCTATTTGATTTCTTTGAGTAAATGCATTGATTTCAGTGTAGATGTTGGTTTCTAATCTTATTTGATTGATTGTATTAGGTGCATTGATTTCAATGTAGAAGTTATTTTCTAATCTTATTTGATTGCTTGCATTAAATGCATTGATTTCAATGTATATGTTGATTTATGATTTGATGTAATTGGATATATGACGGTACATTAATTTTAAAGTGATTGGATTAACAATATGCATTGATTTTAGTGTAAGCACAAAAATTTATTGACAATGTACATTGATTTTTGTGTTATAGTAATTTAACCTATTAATATTGGAGAGCAAGAGAGACAAGGTATCATGTTTACTACAATAGCTCGAGCTAAATATTTAAATGGTTTACGATTTAAATTTTCTTATTCATATAATTGATATGAAAAGATAACAAAACTAACAAGGTTGGCAATAAGAATAGTAGAAGAAAATAGTTTGAGATTGATCACAATGAATACTATTTGTAACATGAGTACATTCTTATTATTCACATTTTCTATCTTTCAACACTATTATTGTCACTTTGCATTCAAAAAAAATATTTCATCATTTTTCATCATTATAGTTATTAACAATATTTATCATCTCAACGAACTGAGGTAACTAAGAAAATTTAAAATTAAAATGACCAAGTTAATCTCAGAGATATTTAGCATATTTAAAATGATTATAAATTTAATATTTGATATACTTACATATTATTGATAAAATTAATCATATCTTTGATAGATTTTCCTTGGCAGCACACGACTGAAACCAGCCTAGATCCATCTTAGCTCCGGATCTATCAAGCGCCAATAGGGATCAAATCTCTCGAGGTGCAAACCTTTCCTCAAGTTTTGCACTCAAAAAATAGGTTTGTACCTCAATATATTTGATCCCTCTCGGCGCTTGATAGATCCGCAGTTAAGATGGATCTAGGCTGGTTATGTGCTACAAGAAAGCCTAGAAATAGGAAGCTTGGTTTATATACGCCATTACCGGTACCTTCTAGACCATGGGAAAGTGTTTCTATGGATTTTGTTGGAGGTCTACCAATGTTTAGAAAGCAGCATGATTATCTTTATGTATTAGTTGATAGATTCAACAATATGTGTATTCTTATCCCATGTAAGAAATCTATAACTGTTGAACAAACTGTTGATTTATATTTTCAACATGTTTGGGTTCATTATGGCTTGCCTACTTCTATTGTTAGTGACAGGGATTCCATAGTTTTTGGGAATTTTTGGTCCAATTTATGGAAGATAATGGACTCTAAGTTGAAAAAGAGTATTTCTTTCCATCTGCAAATAGATGGACAAAAAAAGGTAGTGAATAGAACCATTGTAAATATTTTCAGAGGTTATTGTAGCAAGCATCCCAAGCTTTTGGATGAGCACTTGCATTACATTCAACATGCTTACAATTGGGCCAAGCACTCTTCTACAAATACTTCACCTTTTGAAGCTTGCTTTGGGTATTTGCCTAAGTCACCTTTATATTTCATTCTTGAGAAGGATGCTTCCATTGATGGGCCTAGTGACATTGACAAAGCTCACATGTTCATTGAAATAATGCAGCTCATACTTTAGCAAGTTCAAGAACAGCTTGAAAAGAGTCAAGGCAAGTACAAGGAGACGCATGGCAAACACAGAGTTGATCATAAGTTTCAAGAATGAGATGAGGTATGGCTGCATATTAGTAAAGAAAGAATGCAAGGAGAAGGTAAAATGCTAAAGCCTATTCGTTATTGTCCATTCAATATTATTAAACAAGTTGGAAATAATGCTTTTCAACTAGATTTTCCTTCATATATGCAAATGTATTCCATTGTGAATGTGGAAAATTTACGTTTGTATGAGCCTCCTTTGATTGCTAATCAAGGGAGTGACATTTAGCTGCCATCCATAGAATATTTCTCACAAAAATATTTGGATGAGATTAAAGAGGATACTACCCTTGATAGGAGGACACACACTTCTAAGAGGGGAAGTGTCGATTATCTTCGGATTGGTCTTAAAGGTAGCAAACAAAGTAAGGAAAAATGGATGGAGGTGGAAAAGGTGAGGGGTTTGTACCCTCATCTTCTGAAAAGGTAATTGAAGGCTTTTGGGGTCCAAAAGCTTCCCAATGGGGAGGTGTGATTAGGAGATCATGTTCAAGTTAAGAAATTTGCTTAAAAATTAAAGTTCTCAGAAATGGTTGCAATCTAAACGATCAGAAAGGTCTTGTCATTGTGATTCTGGTGCCATGAACGGTTCTCAAAAATAAGGTTTTATGTAAAAGTTATTGAGGTTTGAAATCATTTAGTGAACTCCAAAACAGATTTTTGACTTAAGTTGACTATGTATTTTTATAAAAAGAAAATAAGGCAAAAGTTAACTCTTTTTTATGTTTTTGGAAGACCTCTCAGTGGGTGCCACATGGCCTTCCCGGAGGCTACCACGTGGCCCCAGGCCAAGGTTTGAAAGTCATGTGAAAAAGTTGAAGTCTATGGGGTTTGAACCCCCAACCCAACACTTCGGGCAGAGTGACCCGACCGGCCTGCCTGTGGAAAGTTTTTTAATGACTCTGGTAAACATGAATGGGTTGTCATGTCTTTTGGATTGAGCAGAGAAGGTTGGGGGGCTAGCCCATCAGGGCCAGCCCCATCACCACATGACCACACACCGAGAACTTGGCGCTAAGTCTGTTGAACCGACAGAACTAAAGGGATAGCCCCCTCAGGGCTAGCCCCAACGTCCATGTGACTCAAGCACTGGGAATCGAGGCCTTAAGGCCCTAAATTGTGGGGAAAATTGTTGGGATGACCGGTCCATGTGGCCAACAACAGTTTCACATTTAATGCGGAGGTTAGGCGGATAAGCCCACGGTTTCGCAGTCGGTTTGGGCAGAGGTCCATGTGACCCGCCAACTATAACATTTAATTTAACCACTAGTAGTTACCACTAAATTTGGCACGTTCCACCTATTTTGGAATTCCTCCATCTTTAACGCTGCTAACTGGAGTTCCTCTAGTTTTGGAGGAGGATTTTGGGGGACACTAGGCAAAATGTTGTTTTTGCCATAACTTCTTCATTTTTTGACCAAACAAGGTGCAAAAATAGTCAATTTTTGGTTTCTTGAGCATTCTAAGCAGTTTGGAATAGTTTTCAGGTCGAACAAAGGTGATCTACAATATTTTTTTCTTCGAGGAAGATGAAGCAGCCATCAGGGCCATCATGGAGAAGGTAGTGTATTGGGCTCTCTTTCAGTGTTTAGTGTAAATGAAAAGCCATTTCTAGCTAGGTGAAAAAAAAATAGTCAATTTTTGGTTTCTTGAGCATTCTAAGCAGTTTGGAATAGTTTTCAGGTCGAACAAAGGTGATCTACAATATTTTTTTCTTCGAGGAAGATGAAGCAGCCATCAGGGCCATCATGGAGAAGGTAGTGTATTGGGCTCTCTTTCAGTGTTTAGTGTAAATGAAAAGCCATTTCTAGCTATTTTCTATCTTATGAAGCTTAATTTACAATTTTTTTTTCCTATTGAGGCTTATTTTTACTGGTACATCCATTTTGAGCAAATTAATACAATCAAGGACATGCCATTGGGGAGCCTTGGACCGGCAAATGTAGCCCAGGAGGGGTGAACTTCCTCAACAATTTGTTGTGTAATGTGCTGGTGAATTTTACTTTTTTTTTCATTTTTGTTGTATAATTTAAACAGTTAAATTACTGAATTAATCCTCACATAGAAACCTCATAAACATAAACAAAACTACTTTGTTTAACCTGCAATTCATGGAGAACACTTTGCACACTTTACTATCTCAGTTTGGATACTTTGCATAGCGTTACAAATATCATCCATTCAGATCATCCGGTGACGAATCTGGAGGTGACACTCCCTTCAAGGTACAAGTAAACTTTGAAATTCCCATATTTGAAGGCCACATAAATGCAGATTTCGTAGATAAATAGTTAAATATGTTGGAAGGCTATTTTTTTGTTCATGATTTTTCCAATAGGGAAAATATTACTTTTGCACTCCTCAGAGCCCCCCCCCACTACGTCAAGGATTGGTGGGAAAGCTATTGTGAGAAGAGGGACGAGAGGGAACCCTCACTATTTGCAGTCGCATTCACATAGAAATGTTTCCAAGAAGCCACCAAGAAGTCATCAAGGAATAGTGGACCACACTCTAGTAGGGAAGGGACCAAAACGTGTCAAAGCTCTCAAATATTGTTCATACCCTTCGCACAATGTTGGGTATCAAGGATTTTGAGAAAAAAAAATTACTCAAGTACCACGAATCTCTACACAAGTACATCTAGGACAAGATGGATTTCATGTACACCTCCTAACTTGGAGTTGCTTATCGATATGCTGTTAAGATTGAGCACAAATTTAAACAGAAGAAGTGAGACATTCGATATATGAATATGAAGCAAGGGAAAGGCACTACCAAACCATAGAATAAAGGAAAAAGGCAAGTGGGGGTGACCCATGACAAGCCTCTGAAGCTACAATAAAATAAAAATGGTGTGAGTTCCATAAGAGTCCCACTCACAACATAAGTGAGTATCAAGCAAAGTAGTCACTGGTTGCTGAGCTGAAGGCTTTAGAGTCAGATCCATGTTTTGTCTCTGAGTCAGAATGTTAGGTCCCTATATTACTAATGTAGTCCCTTATTATTGTTAGTCTAGCCCCCTTATTAATATTTGTGTACCTCTATAACCCCCATATTGTTATTATTATGCCAATACATTATTATTGTTAGGTCGGCTTGGATTATATTGTGACCTCGTGGACTCCTATATATAGAAATGAGGTTTTTTCGTAGTATCATCCAAGAATTGTTAATTTCTGTAATGTAAAGGAGGTTTCCCCCTCGAAGTGGCTTATTTATAAGGTTAATCTCTCTTTTCATCTATTTTTGGAGCTGGTTTCATAAAATTTGGTATTAGAGCTTTGGATTCTAGGGTTTCGCTGCTTCAAATAGGTCATCATGGAATTTTAGCTATAACGTTTTTTCTTTGAGGGTTCAGACACTAAAAAAAAAACCCATTTCGAATAAATCCACAAGCACTTCATGTAAAAATTTCAGATCTTGGTTAGCCATATTTTCAGAGATATGATCTATGGAATTTAGGGTTTCTGTAGGCTCCCAAATTTCATCTAAAAGAGGTGACCTTGGGAGATTTGTCATAACTTTCTCTATGAGAATTGGATTGGAGTTATGTAAAAAGTGGCTGACAGTACATAAAATGTAGTTTCCCATGTATAAATTTTAGAGCTGAATGAGGAAACAGTGACACGTGTCACGCCATACAAGTTCCTTCTACTGAACAAGTCCATAATTAGGTCATTGAGGGAGATTGGGCATAAATTTTCCTTGAAGAATCCAAATCAGGCCAGACCTATGGCATTCAAAAGAAGCTTCAGAGTGATACTAAAATACCAAATTTTGGATATTAAAGATCCCAAATTACAGATATAATTCAGTTTCAATATCGAGCTACTCAAAAGCAAGAAAAAGGTGTGTATTTTTTTTTCAAATTGCATAAGTCTTGATTGAAAATTCAATTTGAAGTTTGAAGCATAGATATCAGTATTGGGTTCCAAAATTCCCCCTAAAAATAATTCAACACCCATTAAGCCCGCAGAATACTCTACTATGACTCATGAGGAGGAAGAAGTGAAACATGATATATAAAAATTACAAGAGAAAGTGCACCAAATTTCTTTCTCACAAAGAGCAACAAAAAATGAAATGGACATTTTGAAGAAATGCGCGGAAGCTAAGATGGATGGTTTGAAGAAGGGTGTGGAAGCTAATATGGATGTTTTGAAGAAAGATGTGGAAGCTAAGATGGATGGTTTGAAGAATGGCATGGAAAGCATGGAAGACATGGAGAATGATATAAAAGCAGACATGTAAGGTTTGCAGGAAGGTTTGACAAAGTTGATATAAAAAATGGTTCATAAGGGTGAAAAGATAGTAGAGGAAACTCATGATAAGGAAAAAATAAATGCTAATCGTGATTTCATAAACTCTAATGTTGGATTGAAGACCCGCCATATTCTAAAGATCGATATGAGGAATTTTGATGGCAAGGATCCCATAACATGGATACTATAGCTGGAGCAATATTTTGATCTCATTAATGTGAAAAACACACAAAAGGTACACCTTGCAACTTTATATTTAGAACAAAATACATTTGTATGGTATCAATGGCTTTGCTCTCATAAAAAAATTGTCACTTGGTCAATTTTTACAGAGGAAATGATAGCACATTATGAGGATACAATAGCAACACCTTCTTTAGCCAATTGCTAAATCTAAAACAAGAAGGTTCAGTGGTGGAGCACATTGATTACTTCCAAAAATTGAATATAAGGGTAGTTGATATTCCATAGGAACACAATATTGATGTCTTCATAGGGACTTTAAAGGATAACATCCAACATGAGGTTCGCCTTTAGGAACCTAATTCATTGGAGAAGGCATTCAGGTTGGCAGCAAAAAATGAATGTAAAATTATGGCGACAAGGAAGCCTACCACTCACATCTATAAAGATGGAAGTGTTGCTACCCCTAGACTTCCACAACCTACAAGGTTGACATCACAACAATTGGAAGAAAAAAGAGCAAAAGAGCTTTGCTACAGGTGTGATAGAAAATACACTAAAGGTAATAAGTGTGCCGAGAAGAAATAATTTTACATATATTGTGAAGAGGAGGAAGAAAATGAACAAGAAACTTCAAAAGAAGAGGATATACACCATGAACCAACCCTAGAGAAAGAATAAATGAGTCCGACCATATCCTGTAATGCATTGGTAGAAATTACAACTCCTCAAACTCTCAAGATAGAAGGACATATGAAGAAGAGAAAGGTAATAGTGTTGATTGACTCGGTTAGTACCAATACTTTTATTCATTGTAAGGTATCCAAGGAATTGAATTTATTCCTATACCCAACACCAGAATGTCAAGTGATTTTTGAAAATGGAGGAACTATAAATTGTTCTGGAAAATTTAATAATATCAAGCTAACCATGGGGGAATATGTAATGAATAGCCCAATTATTTCCATTCCAATGGGAGGTATTGATGTTGTACTAGGAGTACAATTGTTACAATATTTGAAGATGGTAGCTTTTATTTTTCAAGAACTTTTCTTGCAATTTTTTTCAGAAGGAAAGGAAGTTGAATTATGAGGTATCATAGGGAAGTCTAGAAAGATAATAAGCTCTTATGTCATGACAAAGCTTCTGAAGAAAGAACAATGAGGCATAATTTCACAATTATGCTCACTAGAAGTTCCAACATCAAAATCATCTATTTCTCCAGATCTCCAAAAAGTCTTGGAAAATCATTCCAAGGTGTTTGAAACTACTAAAGTACTCCCACCTATTCATGATCATTATCATGCTATTCATTTGATTCCATGAAGTGTTCCTCCAAACATCAGGCATTACAGATATCCTTATGTCGAAAAGAGAAAAATTGAGCGTATGATTGCAGAAATGTTAGAGGCTAGTATAATTCAATCGAGTCAATGTTCTTTCTCTGCTCCAGTAGTATTGGTTCACAACAAGGATGGATCATGGTGCATGTGTTCGAATTATAGGGAGCTCAATAACCTCACTATTAAAGATAAATTTCCCATTCCTGTGATTGATGAATTTTTGGATGAATTACATGGAGGAATTTATTTTACCAAGTTGGATCTTCATTCAGGATATCATCAAATTATAATGAAGATTGAAGATATTCCGAAAACAAAATTTCCAACTCATGAGGGTCATTACGAATTTTTGGTCATGCCTTTTGGCCTTACCAATGCACCTTCTACATTTCAAGGGTAGTACCCTACCTGGATTGAGTACTGATCCCAGATTGCGATGCTGGTAGTCATGCCGGGTTATTTGCCGCTACTCAATCCAGGTAGGTTTCGATCTACTAGATGGAGGTATTCGATCCAAGAGTTGATACAAATGGAAATTCAATAATCAATGCCAAGTCTTGAAGAACTTTATCACAGGAATATCTGGGATGGGATACTTAACAAGGCCACTTGGCAGGTCTACGCAGTTTGGCTTGGATACTTAGACTGCATGGCTTTTGTGATATTGCCTGGTTGTTACTAAGCTTTGATACTTTGCTACTCGAATGGAATACTCAATTGGGCTGCTCCACTTGGTTTTGATACTTGGATATGTAGCTTTTGAGTAGCAAAAAGTAACCTGGCATGACTACCAGCATCGCAATCTGAGATTCATTGTGAAACTGATCAGACATTAACATCTATCGAATTAGTCAAGTCAATATGTCGTCTTTGGTCAAATAACTCTATCCTTAAAACAAAAAGTTGGTGAGTTGCACCACTGCTTCAAAGAAAGGAAATGACAAGGATGCATCAAAGAGAGAACAACATTGGTAGATCATACCTTTGATATATTCTTGAAGCTTTGAAATAAAATGAGCTTTTTTTTCTCGATGAACTTTACAAGGGAAATAATTTCTTTCTAACTCGATTATTTACTACTTGTGAAAGTGTCGGATTAAGGGAAATTGCACCCATAAAGTGACAGGTTAAGAGCAGATGCAATCAAGAAGTTTCACTATGCATGAAAATATCTTATCTTTAGCATGGCTAACCTTCCCGCTTTCTCCAATACGTAGACGGCAAGAATTGATAGAACAAAGAGACAAAATAACACTAGTGAAAGGAATAGGCTTACTAACTACTAGATAGGTAAATTACAGTACATAATTAAAGTGTGGACTGGTACGTGCTACACATGGAGTCAGAGAATCTGCTAAGCTATCTATAGGTACTTACTAGAGAGGGGATTCGTGCAAGATAAAGAGATTTCTTTTAATCATCGGGATCCATTGACGTGCAAATCACTCTTTGTTGGTTCGAAATATAGTTCAATAGTTCCTCAATAAACTATCATTATGAATGGGGCAACTTAAAAGAAAGAGAAATTCTCTTTGCTCGGTAGCTCTAAATTGAAATTCCATGTGTTAAGCATATAACCACTTTTATTGATTGATTTCACTGATCAGAGACAGAATCGACATCGACTGTGTGAATAATATTCCTCTCATATGATACCAATTGTCTTTCATATGCCAATTACGATCTAGTTGGGAATTATATTGATGCACCTTCCTTATTTAGATTCATGTACTTTAGAGCTAGAGCTTTTAGAAACCTGACGAGATGGGAATGTTCTTTGAAAAAGGTAAAACCAAAGAAAGAAGGAATAGAAATGAATGTCGAGATGTGAAACTAAATGAATTCAGTGTTTCGTGTTCAGTCATCTACCATCACTATAACGACATGCATTAGGTGGATTCCTGGGCACATAAAATAAAGGTCTTGTTTAACAGCGAAAGCCAAATCTTCCGCCTCAGTCAGAGGGTTATTGAATGAAGACAGACATAGTAGGAATATCCCCCCCAAGACTCGAAATGAGTCCCTTCTATACTCTGTTACTATCAACTCATACTCTTACGGAAATGATCTTTCATAAGTACATACTGAAAACATGAATTCAAGTGCTTAAGATATGTTGGAATTGTAACTACAGCCCTTTCGTACTACCTGTTTTTCCTCATTGCCACAGACGAGGGGATGTCAATCTTGCAGCCTATAGAGAGCATTTAAACCACTTCCTTGGAAATTTTAATAGGAAACCTTAGTTGAACATTACATCTTAGGCTGGCTTAAATAAATGAGGAAAACAATGAACTCCTATAGATTCTATGAAGAAATACATGGGAATTTACTCCTACAACCTTAGTCATCAAGGAGATAATTTTCTAATTTCACTTTTCCCAAGGGATGCGCATTACTATTTAGTGGTCTATAAACGAGTTAGCCTCTCCTTGCTTATGTCATGTTCCTAATTCTTCGCCTGCATTTCTTGAAAAGGGCTACTCATCAACATATGGTTCCACATCATGAAATTGAACTTTATACGATTATCTTCTAACTGGGGAATTGCAACCTTCACTTTGTATCCAAATCCATATACAGGGATTGTCAAAGCTCGTGTTTCCTCTATCTGGTTTAGTTTCAAGCTCCAACTTAGGTATCTTATATAGTGAAACACTGCAGGGATTTATTTCATTATGATGAGGCCGAATCCTTTCTAATATGGATTGGGGTAACCATACTCGTATCTTGTCCATTCTAATGGAATTACTTCATTTAGTGGATCACATGGAATTACTATGATGAAAGAATTGTTTTATCACCGCTCTGCCCAAAGAACGAAATAACCCAATAAAATCATATCACTTTTGAGGGGGTGGCTTAAGAATTTTGACAAAAGGAGAGCACTAGTCAATGCAATGGTAACATAGTCAAAGGTGGGGACATAATAATAGCCAACAATAAGAGATCATCATATGATTGATCTTTACCGAGTCAATGTGTTATTACCAGCATCCGTTAACACGCCCAGGCACCTGTACTTTAGCACAATATTTATATTTCAATTGTAAGTATCTGGTATATCTATGTATCTATAAAAACTCCACTATGTGCTATTGTATAAGGCTCATTGTGTAAGCTCACTCTCCACGTCCTCACCATGGCATAACGTCGACGACAACATCCAAGAATAAGTCACTAACTACCATCCTAACTCACCTCATTTTCCCATATCATGATGTAACCTGAATTGGAAAGCTCCATCAGTAGGCATCACGTGTAACACAAAATCCCTCCGTAAAACATACATCATCAGAAAGAGGTACCTAATCGTCCCTCATAGTGTAAAAATCAAGCATCGTACCTCAAGCAGAGTACCTCATAACATCAAGCATGCATATTGTAACCTCCAATGTGTAACCAGCCTCATCATGTAGCTCAACGTGTATCCCCATGCTGTGAGTCTTTGTAGTAACTGTGTTCTCTATCGTTAAGTGAGAGGGTGGGTGAAATGGTAAGTAAGTTGTAGGAACCATGTTCCGTACGTTTAGAGAGTAGAAGTGAAAGGGTAATGGGAAATTTGGAATGCGTTAACATCAAGAAAAACATGCTTTCTCCCCCAGTCTCAGCTAGTGACAGCTCAACAATGTATTTATTGGCTAGCGGCAGGTTACTATGTGCTCCCGGGTCTCGAGCTATAGGGATCCTTCCAAACTCATGGGGGAAAGCTGTAGCGATCATTCCTCATCATGCAACCAATGGTAGCGTTCCTCATTACTCAAATCACGGGGCCATATGATTGAGGGTGTGAATCAAGAGCAACCACCCACCTTGCATGCGGGGGCTCAACTACTTGGCCTCTCCCACCATCCATTGAGTAACTTCATCTCACCTCCCTAATTGAAGTAACATAATGTTCAAACCACCTAATGCATCAAATAAACGTCATGTAACACCAAACAGGGCAAGTGAAAGGGGGGATTGGTCAAGGGGGAGGGGGGGGGGGGGGGGTTGTAAGGGGAGAGGTAAATAGTGGGAGGGGGAACTTAAAGAGGGGGGGCATATAGGGGGGAAAGATAAGTAAATGGGTAATAAAGGTAAATGGGTAATGTTTACTAGGGCTATCAAACAAGGGTTCAACAATACCTCCGTCTGAGGCATGGGGGATTTAGAACAGGTCACATAGAAGAACATTCCAAGGCATGAGCTATCAGTAATGCCCCTCACTGACTCACTAGGGATCTTATCCTATCGGTAGAAATGCATGGACCGTGGTGGGAATGAGGGTATTTCAGGTATGGCTACCATCGGCATCTCCTAATGGGAATATAAAATTGTCATAAAGTACTAGAATTGACTCCTGGTTATAAGCGTCACTTGGAAATCATGGGTAAACAATCTGAAAGGGCATGTTTCATTAATAATAAAATCGCAGCAACCATGCAGTCCAAGTATCCAAGCCAAGCTGAGTAGACCTGCCAAGTGGCCTAGTTGTGTATCCCAGCCCAGTTATTCCTGTGATAGAGTGCCTCAACACCCGACATTGACTCTTTAATTCCATCTAGATAGACTCTTTGATCAAATACCTCCATTTGGTGGATGGAAACCTACCTGGATTGAGTAGCGGAAAATAACCTGGCATGATTACCAGCATTGCAATCTAGGATCTCCTCTTGGCTTGCCCCTATCGGCAGTAGATGTTTTCCTACACCCCATGCCCAATGATGTTAATCAATATAATCAATCACTCCTCATTGGTCTCAAATCCTATATATAGTGTAAGGGACTCTGTCTATGGGAAGGTCTATTGGGTAATGGGTATTAAGTGCTATGGGACTGTATTTAAGATAACTCCTCTCGGCATTGCATTAGGGAAATTTTGAGGTCTAAAATGGGCCTCCTAAGGAAATTATAAAATAATAGTGGAAATAATAAAATAATATTTGATTACATCATCAAATTTTAGAGGGAAAAAGGAAAAAACTACTTTTTCAACTCGTATTTTGAACTTATCTTCATAAGGTTTTACTCAAATTTCGAGTGGGAATACTCGTTGGATGCAAAATTTAATTCCTCATCCAAGGAGTACCCATGTTGCATACTTTTGATGGACTCTGTTACGTGAAAAATGATAAATACATGAAAAATGTGATTGCAAACACATTTTCTCATGTATTTCTCATTTTTCCTTTAGTAGGGTCCATCAAAAGTATGCAACATGGGTACTACGAGTTGAAAAAGTAGTTTTATTAATTTATTATTTTTTAATATTTTTACTTTTATACTCCAAAAATGGTGAATTAGACCCCATTCTTGACATCATCATCTTGAATCATATTGGTTCTTATAAAGTTTATTTTGGTTGTACATTTTTCATAGGAGGCCCATTTTATACCTCAAAATTCCCCTAATGATGGCGAACCTCATTCATCAGTTCATAACCCTCATCAGTTAAGTGAACACCTCATCAGAGCCATTGTAGAAACCCATTTCACTAGTCCTCCTCCCTTGGCATGCATGTATATAAAGCAATCAACCGTGAATCAGGTGAGCATGCAAGATTAAGGTTCTCTTCATGCACTCATTAGCTCCTGTATTATATATGAAATTATGTAAATTTACTTTACTGTGTGTACCTCTACGTGTATCCCCATGTCTTATTCCCCTTCGATGATCTCTAAGCATAGTTAGGAATGATTTTTTTTGTCTCGTTCATTGAAATGAAGTTGTATAGTGATCAGATCAGTGTTTCATTTTGTCATCGTGGAAACAAGGTGTCCTTCATATCTTCCTCCCTTTCTTGCAACCCCTACCCATCCTTCACCCACAGTTGGACCTTCTTACCTGAATGAAGCTGTGTAATACCTTTACTTTCTTGAACTCTCGATAGAACTAGTCCTTCCACACAATTAGCAACAACTTGACTTCTGATTAAACTAGTTGATTTCCAGAGCTATATTAGTTGAGGGAGGAAAAATTGAACCTAATTTAACTATAGTTAGTTATGCAACCAGTAGCCAGTGAGTTCTTCTTTCCGTAGGGTTAACCCCACTTAGTTGAGACTGAGGGTTACCAATAGCTTTCATGTAGTTGGAGATGGGCTAGATTCCAAACAATCCAATGCTGTTGGGGTGGGCTCCATTGAATAGATATCAATCGAATAATGAAACCATGCTCCTTCACCCAGGAAACTTGATTTCCCCCATCTTGAAAGTAATTATGGATTTGGTGCTACTGGCTACTATGGAAGGGGCCAGTTCTTCAAACTAGTTGAATTGTTAACTACTGGAGCTACCAATGGTCTGGTTGTTGTGGAGTATATAAAATTCCTTCCAAACAGGGGGTGAAAATGGTGGAAATGAAGGAATACCCTTTGCTATAGCCAGAGGAAAGAAAGAGAATCAGGGGTCCTTCATGTAATCTTCCTTGTCTGAAATTGGTATGGGTCCCTGCCTGAGGAGCTACCTCATTGGGAGTGGCTTAGCCAACTTGAACTAACCTGCTGCTAATTCTATTTCATTTTCTAGGTTTCCTGCCCAAGCTCCTGCCTCCCACCTATTTTCATTATATGGAAGAAAGGAGTTGTTTGAATTCTCCCATCCGGTGTTCAGTTCAGGTAGTTACTTCCTCCTTCCGATTGTCGTTAATGTAGCCTGCTATTGAGCCTTCCACCTACCCTTGTAGTTCTCATTTCCTCTTACCCACGGTCCGAGGAAGACCTAAAATTAGGAAGGCTCGTTGTACCTTTCTATCCTCCCACCGGGTGGGAAGGAGAAATACACTGGGAAAGAACAATCGAACAAGGGGTGAAGGCTAGATGGGAGGAGTGGAGCTGAAAAGTAAATATGGTTGGGAGGAGCTAGATGCCATTACAATAGCTAGATTAGTTATAATCCATATGAATTGGAGATTGGCCAGTGCACTACAACTATAACACTCACCTCCTTGAAACCCCTTCCTCGAACTTCAATGAGGGGTTGTGGGTAGGAATCTCTCTGGGTTTGGTCATTATCATTGTCAAACTGACAACTCCATCCTCGTGACCTTGCCATCCTTAACTGAGGCTCTGAAGCTGAGATAGGAAGTTAGGGCCTGGGCCTCCATAGTTCCTTATTATAGTTCTATCCGGACCTGCCTCCCTACCTACTCCCTACCCTCCTATGTTATTGTCAGTTGCATGCTCTTCATATTATTTAACCTTTATTTCACTCCCGGGCCACTGAAATCGATCCTGCATGACAAATAATACTTTATTGAACGACCGGTGGGGCTGGTTGAACAATTGATGGGGGTGAGGGCAACTAATTTATCCTTTCCTCCTGTACTTGACCTATCCTAATCCCCAATTGAGGGAAATAATTAAAGCATGAGATTGATCTAGTTGCTTTCTGATCATTCCGGTTGTAAACTCGTTAAACAACAGGGAGGGGTTGAGCCTTAAGCCCCTCGCCATTCACCTTTCAACTTTCAACAGAAGCCTTGAAACATAAGCCTTTAGCCTTGATCCTTTAGCCATTCACTATGAAACGTAAGCCATAAACCTTTACCTTTAGCCTTAAGACTTCATCCAAGCCCACCAAGCCTCACCTAACCCACCTCACTAAACCTAACCTACCACAAGCCATTCACCATTAGGTAGTCACCATCAGCCAGAAGGAATCATCCATTCACTAGGAGCCTTTAGACAGCCAGAAGACTTTCACCCTTCTTCTATCTTTTAGTTTAGGGATTGGTAATGAAAGCCATTGATAATGCCCACTTCGTAGTAATGAAAACCTTTGATATTAGATTCTTCTCTATTTCTTTCTAACCAACAACCTCTCTTTCTTATTGGATTAAGTAGAAATTCCTACCTAATCATAACAGATCCTGGATTGAATAGCTTGTATGAGAACTTACTATTTACAATGGAAAAGTGAAATGTAGATATGCGAGTATTGACTGTACAACAAGGGGACCTATCACAACTTAAATGGTTATGGGTAGTTCCATTGTGAAGGCATGTTGAGCTAGCTGCCTATGATGTCATGGCTCCATCTAATGGAATGTCTTATTCAGCTCATTAACGTTAAGATGGGTGGTAAATTATCTGCTCCTTTCTATCAGCTAAGGATCCAACAATGAAAATGGGACAAGGTCAACATCTCCATGGAAATATAGTATATCAATTAGAAGTAGTACTTTCTATCTAGTAGTTCTACTCGTAAGCTATGGCCTATCCTAGTGAGAAGGGGGAAGGTGGCATGTTGTACTTTCCATGGAAAGGACGTCTCTATGTGATATTATTTATCTATTTTTTATGTATAGATCTAGATAAAAGGAAGTGTTGTTTCAGCCAACCACTATTTCAACATCCATGCTACGCTTTCCCGCACTATCCAAAATAAGTATCCGTGCACACCTAACTCACTCTGTCAGGATGGGTAATTGGACGTATAATGTATATATGTGAGTATCATAGACTTATGATTGGATCCTTTTGAAATTTTGTGCGTAGGTCTGGCTACAATGTCTAGGTATCTTGGTTAGGTATCCCAGAATATATTAATATCCCACGGGCTCATCAATGACTAACTCACTATCAGCCTAACTCACCTCACCTGATAGTGTAGTGAAAACACCTATGTTGTGGTGGAACCTCCCCAATATCGTCATCTCTATGGCAGTAGGTTCTGTTGATCCCAGGTCTCTATATAGCATTATAGCTCCATCTTCGTGCTCAATCGAGGATATGCCTCATGGGGAATATGGCAGTAGTAGTAAGCTATCCAACCAACACACCTAGGGAAAGCTAATGGGTGGGGTGCTATGGAGATCACACCTACCTACCTACCTCTTATGGGCAAGTTACATGTATATATGCAGGTCTCATACCCCTATTGGTAGTGGTGGAACCTCATGGTGCTATCTCGGTAGTGGGAACATCCCAATATATGCCATATCGATAGTGGAACCTCGCTAGCCCTAGTAAGTTCCAAATAGTTCACAATCATAGTGAAATCCTATAGTCCATAAGAAAATTATATAATTTCCATTGTATACATCCAAGAACTTTCCTTAGTTCTTCCAATCAAGATCTTAAGGCCTTATACTACCCCTTAATCAGGTCAGGGTGGAAATAAAAGAAGTAACCACTACCTCCAAATAAAGGGTCATCATGGGTAGTGTCGTTGCGAAGGCCTGTTGAGCTAGCTGTCTCTGTTGATAAGACCTTTCTCACTCAATCTTATCAGAGCCAGGGGACTGGATTCTTCATAAAGGCTAGTGAAAAGGACATTCCCAATTATATGGAAAGGACGTTTCGATGCGAAAAGTGAAACGTAGAAATGCGATCTCATATATTGATGTATTGGGTTCTTGTTACAATGGAGCAGACCTATTGATTCATACAATTACTCTTATTGGTTGGCTAATCTCCCATATGAGAATGGTTTTTTTGTTTTAGGAGCCTATACTAAGGCCATTTCCCTTATTGTACTACTCTACAACTCAAGAAAGATAAGTCGTTAGAGTCAGTCTTAGTAGCAAGCTGAAATAAGAGATATTTGGTTCATATCTTATAACTTCATCAACTTACATAGATTATGAATTAAAATGGCAAGGTGAAATGTCTATATGTGAGTCTCACATATAGATGCGAAAAGTGAAATGTAGATATGGGAGTCCTGAAATGGCCTAGATCAGTAATAAAATCCCCATAGATGTGTCGATCAACATGAACATCCACATTGAACCCATATCCTCCTGGGTGTGTGGTGTTATGTCTGGCTTTTGGGAGGGCTTTGTGTTCTGCTGCAACTGGTGGTCAATGCACAGGTGATGAAGGACTCCCTTTTTGTTCTGTATCGTTAAGTGAAAAGGAAAAGTGTATCTACCCTTTCCAACGCCATTGCCAACACAAATCGGCATCAACATGAACTCAACATGCATCGTGTAACCAACCTCATTGCATGTCTATCCTAGGTATTGACTATTGGCCAAATGTGATTTTTCGTTGGGTGAGGATCAAATCCCGTCGAGTTATCCTGCTAAGTCATCCTCATCCATCCGTTCTCGGGTCCGCTCTAGGGTCAGCTCCAGTGAAGAGGGAGTCTCAGCCAATAGATATCTTGCGTGTAATGGGGTTCCTTTTATCTTCCCTTCTCTTTTGTAGTGATCATTAATAGTAGGTAGTAAATAGTAGGTAGGATGAGCCAAGAGTTCCTTGCCGATCTAAATCTAAGAATAATTTTCTTTCGTGAATGGAAATGGGGGATACTACACCTATACCTCTTTGGATTGTATTAGTCCCATTGGCTTATTTCCCTCCCTCTGATAGTTGTATGGAAAGGACCCTCTAACAATAATGAATTCCCGCCTATAATAGGGATAGGTAAACTTGAACTGGTCTTAGCCCTAAGGTAATTTATAAGTTGTTAGGGTAATTAGGGCACCAAACACTAATGATTATTAATTTGACTCTCATTTATTTATTTCCATCTATGTGCCCCCCACTCATACCAGCCAACATCATCAAAATAATCCAATCCAATCCATTGAACTTAATGGTGGTAATGTGGGTTACATGTCTTCTTCTCTAATCTGGTGGACTTCCTGATTGTATGGTGGTAACCCTCTCTCTGGTCTGTCACTATGGAAAGTGAAATATATTGATGTGAGTCCAAGTTTCACTATATGCAAGTATCGGTTGTATTATATGGCAATAATAGACCCTATGAAAATTATCCTTCCTCTCAGCTATGGAGGAATAAGTGGGCAAAAGTAGGCGTTTTTTAAGGGGGTGCAAGGGCATCCCTATCAGACTCTGCATAATACAACTCATTATTTGAACAGGTGCAACAAAGTGAAACGTAGATATGGCGATATCATCATATGTATATAAATTTCTCAATATTTGTATGACCTCAACAAGGAAGGGTTTTATCGAAAATCCTGTAAACATTGTATACACTATCGTACGTAGCTCTCATGTAACCTCATCATTGGAACTATATCTGGTGTCTTCAACAATGTGAAACTCTCTCTTATTTTTTGTGCCTACTCCGACTAGTAACCTGAGGCCATGGAGATAAAAAATTAAATAGTATGGGGACTAGCCATAGTAAGTTCCATATATTTCACAATCATAGTGAAAGCTTATGGTCCATATTTGTATTATTTCCCCTTTTATAATATTCCAAAAAATTAGCTTTCAACTAAATGGAATATTATAGATTATTTTGTCACTAGGTAGGTGAATAAGTGGGTAGGGAGGCCCATAAATCTCCTTAGAAACAATAAAAACACTTCAAGTGTGAAAGGAGACGCTCTAAGCAGCCAAATAAAGCACCTTTGAGTGTTAACAAGGGTTGGAACATGTTGAATAGGTCAAATTTGACCAAATCAACAATGATGTTATGGAAGAGTGGAAATTTAATGAGGAATAACGCAGTTTTGGAGGGAGATTGATTGCATGGAGGTAGTGACATAATTGAATTGGGCCAAGGGTAACGAAGCTCATAACTTATATAAGGAAGATATTAGATAATGATGTATTGCTGGTAAGTTATGTTTTACTTTATTGTTTTGTATATGGTTCATTGTAGATTTCTGCAGTTCTTCTAAATTTGTTGATGAGTTTCATGTGCTGTTGTTTGAAGACAGGGTTTCCTGAGCGGGAATCCCATCTCTTTCCTTGAGAGGCCTCTTGGAGGATAATTGCACTACATTTCCACACTTAGCCTCAAGGCCAAGCTATAGCTTTCTTCATCAGTGCAGTTTTTGGAGAATATTGTGCTGTGTTGGAGGGTGCAATAGTGGAGAATTATATTGGGTGTCTTCAGAGCTATTTTTGCAGTGGAGGAAGGGTTCCATCCATTAGAAGGCATGTAAAGAATCCCCTTGGGATTTATTGACATATTTGGCATCAGGCCAAGGTGCATTTATCCCCTACAATGCAGTTTCAGCCCAGATTTGCATTATTTTAGGGAGGAGTTGCAGGGGTGGTTGCAGTGGTTGTTTTGGGAGGTGATTTCTTTAGTGGAGGATCCATTATTTCATCCATAGGATCTATTGGAGAAGATTTGTAGGTTTATACATCATCTTCAGCCATATGTTCTCATTTCTGTTGTTGCAACATACCTTTAGCCCTAGGGCTGCAACTTACATTGGCACATTGTGTGCATTTTTCAGAAACTCTCTTGGGTTGTCTTGGAAAGCTGATCCAGTGCCTAGATCTGTGTGTATAGAAGCTATTGGGGCCTACATCAGTATTCTTATATCATTTTATCATCTCCAGCTGTTTTTATGCTTAGTATGACTGCGCTGTAGCAGCCTCTCTCACATTTTTTATAGCAACAACATCTCACTTTTGATAGGATTTATGTATTGGAGGCTTGTGTAATCACATTCGATGATTTGTGCCTCATTATTTTGTACCTATTTGCTGCATATATGATCAATAATATGACTCCATATTTGTCTCATGGTTTCATGTGTTAAATATTTGTTGTTTCTTTCATTTTATGCACTATATTCTTGCTTTTCCCATTTGGGAATATTACACCTTTTTTATTCCCCACCTAGGATACCTTGTTTTTCACTAGAGCGGGAAGTTCCATGGAGTAGGGCCATAAAACAATTAGACAGCCTAGTGAAAATCCTATGGATGGGGACTATTCTTGAGAACCCTTCTTCTTGCTATTACTCCATACCTGAACCTTACCAACTTTGTGCCAGCCCCCCTAGCTAACCCTGAACGATTTATTGGTGATGCAGATCCCAATCCGATTGTTTACGTTGAATTTGAATTGCAACCTATTTTGAACAAGTCAAAAGGGTGGGAGTAAATGAAATAAGTGAATGTGGTGCTATTTCGAATCCTAGCATTAGAGCCAGTTGTTGTAGCATCCTTACTTGTGTCCCTCCTTGTTCTTACATTCCGAGTTTTTCTCCTAAATGATGATGTTATGGGATTTTATTATGTTAAAAGATAGAGTCGTAACATTAGGATCTTTACTGTAGTGGTCTCTTATCTTGTTTCTACAAGTGGTGCAGTGAATCCATTTGTACTAGTTCCTAGGACTTCTCAAAGGCTTGTAAGGCTTTGTAGTGTTGTTCCTAGACTTTGTGTCCCAAGAAGTAAAGATCTGACATTTTCTAGTGTTACCTCTTCTGGTGCTCCATTATTCCCTGATGCTCCAACTTGTGCTATTACAACATTCACTAGTGTTACAAGATGTGGTGTTATAATATAAGAATATTTTTCTATAAGCATCTCTAGTTGTTTCTACAAGTGATGTTTCACCATTAGCTAACGTTCCTTCTAGGTGCACTATTGTTCCTATATTCTATGATGCTCATCAAATTCTTGTCGTGCTCTCTACGTGGATATAGATCTGGATTAGAAACTGGTAGGAATGGGCCTATAACTTATTTAAATTCAACTACTTGTATATAAACTTCAATAGGTTCCGCAACTAACTAAACTCAATCAACAAGTGTTGCTTCTAGGTCAACTTCAATACGTTACGGGCCGGTGTAACTGGTTCATCAATGAGTGCTTCCACGGGTGCTTCAATGGGATCAGGGTCTGGATCTAGCTTAGATTCTTCATCCTTCCTTGTTGCCATGTTTCTTGGGACTCTATAATTGGATTTTCTACTGAAGAATCCTTCGCCTCTTATGATCGATCTCCAACCGATGAAACTGCGAATTTTTCCTCTCACTCTATCTTTGTTTCCTTCTATGGTTCATCTTATGTCTCTACCATTGCGAGGAAATGAGTGTTTCAACTTGATCAACTGGCTCTTGAATTAATCATTGAATTAATCCATAAGCGGGTGTTGGTTCAATTCCTTCAGATTTATCTGCACCTTTAATCTTTTCTATGATATTTTAGGGATGCCCACCCTTTTTCATCTGTTCTGGGGGTTGTGTGCTATGCCACTGTTAATGCGGGAAGATATGTTTCTAGAGGTTATCAATATCAATATGGAAAGAGATCACTGATATGGCTGTATTTTTCACTCGGTTAAACGCACTTTTTTTGTCTCCAATAGGTGGGTCACTCTACTTCTACTTGGCCTTGCATAGATGGACTCAGAAATGGCTACTGGATCATGTGTGGCACAAAGAAATGATTTGGACGAGCAGTTGAATGGCTATCGATGAGTGCCTTGCTAAATAACTAATACTTATATCAGGTATCAATATAAATATGCCTATGCTACCCATCTCTTTGCTACTAGAGGGTGTGGATTTTTATTCGCACCTAAAATGGGATATAAAACCCTAAATTCGAGGTCAAATTGTTTTGTTTCTACCTTGTATACTTACTTTGCTGCATCTGTATCCACCTTTTCCTCGACCACATGTGCCTATATGCTCTAGCCACCTCTTACTCTCGAACGGAAGGATCTGAAACTACTAGCTTTCAAATTGAAATGGGTGTTGCTTCATTGGCACCATAAGCTAGCGCATTCATTGATTCCGGGTAAACAAAGTAAACTAGCTCTACCTCCTATGCTTCTGATGTATGGTAAATAGGTCTTATCACATTCGTGTTGGTAGCAACAACTAGTTTTGACTAGTTTGACCTTGGGGCTACTCTTATAGGTTGTGCTTGGATGGAGGTTGGCGATTGGTTGTCCTTCTTTCTATTGCTATGGTATTTTCTTTCTCCTATAGTGGTCCTAATAACCCGCTTACACTTAATAACTTGGGTCGCTTAGCCTGTGTTTCATGCTTAGCCTGTTTGGCGCTATGCTAAACATACATGACTTTCGTATGACATATGGCTCTCAATCTGGCTATGCTAATGGGATATTTGATTTTGATATTGGCTATGCTCCTGCCTTTAGCTCATCGACTGAATAAATAAATGGTTCTACGAAGACTGGATCAAGATAAATTGAATCAACCCTGGCCGGGTTGTAATGGAATGCACTAAACATGATAGGAATATGAAGTTTCCTGCTATTCATATTTAAGGGGTGTTTGCCCCCTATTATTCTTATTTAAGGCCAGGCTTGCATGACTGAAAAGGCCACTTCCCACTTCTACCAAAGAAGGGATGATAGCCTTCCTTCCCTCTAGAAGGAATGGTTGCTCTACTCCTGTCCTACTGACCAGCTACTGAGTGAGCTCACCCGGTACTACTAAGACCAAAGTGAAGGTTATATTAGAAAGGGCAGCTACCAGAAGTGAAGGCAGCTAGGGAGGAAGCCTATCTTAGACCAACATGTAGTACCGCACCACGCAAGTATGAGCTAGTACTAGAATGAACCCTAATTAGCCCTAGGAACTTTAGGGTAACTTGTTTGCTACATGTTCGCTAACCAAATCTATTGAGTGGGCTGTGACTTCTACTTTGGCAAGGATATTGGATTGAAATTTGTATGCTTCCACAGATCAAATAATTGATTATAAAAATTTAGATTGGAACTCATATGATTTTGTGAATGAAAGAGTGGATTATTTGGCATATTCAGATTCAAATTATGCCTAGCTTACTCTTATATTCTTCCCTTCTCTAGTGGATTCATTGTGCAACTGATCAGACATTAACATCTATCGAATTAGTCAAGTCGATATGTTGTATTTGGTCAAATAACTCTATCCTTAAAACATGAAAGTCGGTGAGTTGCACCACTGCTTCAAAGAAAGGAAATGACAATGATGCATCAAAGAGAGAACAACATTGGTAGATTGTACCTTTGATATCTGCTCAAATATTCGAAATAAAATTGGCTTTCTCTTCCTACTGAACATTACAAGGGAAAGCTTGTCTTTCTAACTGGATTAGTTAGTTCTTGTGAAATTGTTGGCTTAAGAGAAATTGCACCCATAAAGCGATAGCTTAAGAGCGGATGCAATCAAGAAGTTTCACTATGCATGTAAATATCTTATCTCTAGCAGGGCTAACCTTCCTGCTTTCCTCAATATGTAGATGGCAAGAATTGATAGAGCAAAGAGACGAAATAGCACTGGGGAAAGGGATAGGATTACTAACTACCAGATAAGTATATCACAGTAAACACTGAAAGCATGAATTCATACATGCTACACATGCAATCATCAAATCATATAGGATATCTGGAGGTACTTACCGGAGAGGGGATTCGTGCAAGCTAAAGAGCTTTCTTTTCACCATCAGGATTTGTTGACGTGCAAATCACTCTTCGTTGGTTCAAAATCTACTTCAATAGTGCCGAAATAAATTACCCTCATGAATGGGGTAGCTTAGAAGGAAGAGAAATCATCTTTGCTTGGTAGCTTCGAATGGAAATTCCATGTGTTAAGCATATAACCACTTTTATCGATTGATTTCACTGATCAAAGATAGAATCGACATCGACTATGTGAATAATGTTCCCCTCAGATGATCCCAATTGTCTTTCCTATGCCAATTATGATGTAGTTTGGAATTATATTGATGCACCTTCCTTACTTATATTCTTTTACTTTAGAACTAAATATTTTAGCAACTGGATGAGATGGGAATGTTCTTTGAAAAAGAGAAAACCAAAGAAAGAAGGAATAGAAATGAATGTCGAGATGTGAAATTGAATGAATTCAGTGCTTTGTGTTCAGTCATCTACCGTCACTCTATCGACATGCATTGGGCGGATGCCCGGACACATAAAGTAAAGGTCTAGTTGAATAGCAAAATCCAAATCCTCCGCCTCAGTCAGAGGGGCATTGAATGAAGACATACATGGTAGGAATCCCCTCCCCCCCGGCCGAAGACTAGAAAGGAGTCCATTCTAAACTCTATTACTATCATCTCATACTCTTACGAATAGGATATTGCATAAGTACATACTGACAACATGAATTCAATCACTTCAAATATGTTGTAATTGTAACTACAACCCTTTCATAGAGAGCATTTAAACCACATCCTTGGAAATTTTGATAGGAAACCTCAGTTGAAAATTACACCTTTTTGGCTTAAAGAAATGAGGAAAATGATGACCTACTACAGATTCTATGAATAAATACATGGGAATTGACTCCTACAACCTTATTCATCAAGGAAATATTTTTCTCATTTCACTTTTTGCAGGGGCTGTGTGTAACTATTTAGTGGTCTCTAAAAAATTTAGCCTCTCCTTTCTTATCTCATGTTCCTAATTCTTCACCTGCATTGCTTGAAAAGGGCCACTCATCAACCTATGGCTCCACATCATGAGATTGAACTTTACACAACTATCTTCTAACTGGAGAATTGCAACCTTCACCTTGTATCCGGGTTCGGATTCGAGGATTGTCAAAGCTCGTGTTCCCACTGTCCCATTTAGTTTAAAGCTCCAGCTTAGGTATCTTATATAGTGAAACGCTGCGAGGATTTATTTGATTATGATCAGGCCAAAGCCTTTCTGATATGGATTGGGGTAATCATACTCATATCTTGTCCACTCTGCTGAAATTACTTCATTTAATAGATCACATGGAATTAATATGATGAAAGACTTGTGTTATCATCGCTCTTCTGAGAGAATGAAATAACCCAATAAAATCATATCACTTTTGAGGAGGTGGCTTAAGAATTTTGACAAAAGGGAGAGCACCAGTCAATGCAAAGGTAACATAGTCAAAGGTGGGGACATAGTAATAGCCAACATCAGTAGATCACCCTATGATTGATGTTTACCCAGTAAATGTGTTACTACCAGCATCCGTTAATGTGCCCAGGCACCTGTACTTTAGAACGGTATTTTTATTTCAATTGTAAGTATATGGTATATCTACGTATAAATAAAAACTCTGCTACGTGTTATTGTATAAGGCTCATTGTGAAAGCTCACCCACCATGTCCTCACCACGACATAATGTCGACAAAATCATCCCAGAATAAGTCACTAAATACCATCCTAACTCACCTCATTATCACATATCGTGATGTAACTTGAATTGGAAAGCTCCATCGGTAAGCATCATGTGTAACACAAAATCCCTCCATAAAACATACTTCATCGACAAGAGGTACCTAATTGTCCCTCATAGTGTAAACCTCCTCATCCATCAAACCAGCATAATGTAACAAACCATGCATCATACCTCAATCGGCATACCTCATAACATTACATGCATATTTTAACCTCCAACGTGTAACCAGCCTCATCGTGTAGCTCAACATGTATCCCTGCACCGTGAGTCTCTGTAGTAACTGTGTTCCGTATTATGAAGTGAAAGGGTGGGTGAAAGGGAAAGTAGGTTGTATGAACCATGTTCCATACATTCAGTGAGTAGAAGTGAAAGGGTAATGGGAAAGTTGGAATGGGTTAATAGCAAGAACAACATGCTTTCTCCCCCTCTCGGCTAGCAGCAGCTCAACCATGCATCTCTTGGGTAGCGACAGGTTATTGTGCGCTCCCAGGTCTCGAGCTATAGTGATCCTTCCAACCTCATGGGGGCAAGATGTAGCAATAATTTCTCATCCTACAACCCTCGGTAGCGTTCCTCATTCCTCAAATCGTGGGGACGTATGATCGAGGGTGTGAATTAGAAGCAACCACCCACCTTGCATGCGGGGGCTCAACTACTCAGCCTCTCCCATCGTCCATTGAGTAGCTTCATATCACCTCCATAATCTAAGTAACATAATGATCGAACCACCTAATGCATCGAAGAAACTTTGTCTAACACCAAGAAGGGAAAGTGAAAGGGGGAAGGGGTCAATGGGGAGGGGGGCGGGGGGTTGCAAGGGGAGAGGTAAATAGCGGGAGGGAGAGCTTAAAGAGGGGGGGCATATAGGGGGGAAAGGTAAGTAAATGGGTAATGTTTACTGGGTCTATCAAATTGGGGCTCAACAATACCTCCCTCTAGAGCATGGGGGATTTAGAACAAGTCACGTAGAAGAACATTCTAGGGTAGGATTTATCAGTAATGCCCCTCACTAACTGACTGGGGATATTCTTTTATCGGTGGAGATGCATAGACCATGGTGGGGAATGAGGTTATTTCAGGTATTGGTAACCATCGACACCTCCTACTGGGAATCTAAACTTGGCATAAAGTACTGGCATTGACTCCTAGTTATAAGAGACGCCTGGAAATCATGGGTAAACAATCTGAAAGGGCATGTTTCATTAATAATAAAATCCATTTCATGGGTTTGTTGAGAAGGTGGCTTGGCCCTACAAGAGAAGAAATTTTATATATTCAAACATGCCAATGAGGATGTTTTCTAGAACCTGTATCTAGGCCAACTATGCAAAAGCTTAGTATCCAAGTATCAAAACCAAGCGGAGCAGCTCAGTTGAGTAGTCTGGTCAAGTAGCAAAGTATCAAAGCATAGTAACAACCTATCAATATTGTAGCAACCATGCAGTCTGAGTATCCAAGCCAAGCTGAGTAGACCTGCCAAGTGGCCCAGTTGAGTATCCCAATCCAACTATTCCCATGATAGAGTGTCTCAACACCTAGCATTGACTCTTTGATAGCCATCTAGATAGATTCTTGGATCAAATACCTCCATCTAGTGGATCGAAACCTACATAGTTTGAGTAGTGGAAAATAACCTGGCATGACTACCAACATCGCAATCTAGGATCGCCTCTTGGCTCGCCCCATTTTAAAACACCATTTCAACTCGAAATTATCTCCTTTACTATTTGTTCATTCAAGTAGGTTCCTACCAAAGAATTTTAGTCTGGCCAACTCCCTCTACAAAATGTTTTCCTTCTACAACTTATCTAAGAACAATCTGGTAACACATATTTCTTCAAGTTTCCTTTCAAAATCAAATATATATTGACATAAAGGAAAGTGAAATAAGGATAATGAGAATCCCATGTCACCTCCTCTCCCTGATTTATATAGGTCCCCTTTGGTCGACACCCAGTCCAAATAGCAAAAAATTAATGCGAATTCGATTTATATGAGCTTTGAAATTGGGAAAATCATAATTTCTTGGACAACAGTGATGATTTAATCATCTGGGAATCAGGTTTTTCTTATTTTATCTTCCCCTACAATCATTTAGGTATCTCCCCAACCAGAAAGTAGTAATTGCCCATAACAATGAAGTCATGTTCTTAGTTACCCCATAATCTATATGAAAAATCCTTCAATTAAATCCTAAAGCCTCTTTACACCCATTTTAAACTTATATGCTCATGGAAATATACCAAAATATTACCTTCTTCCAATGAGCCCATATATTTGAATTTTTTTTGCCTGAGAATTATGAATTTCCTTGAATTGATCCCCCATACTTTGCTTCAATTTTTGATGAGATGTCAAGGAAAGTTATTTCCATGGTGACTTTCTTATTAGGTTATCATTTAGACTAGTGGGTAGATGAGGTAGTGCTAGGGGTTTTATCAGTATTTTTAGTTGGTCAAAATCCTTCCGTTCTTTTCAATTACAGTTAGTACTTATCATATATTATTCATGAGCAATTTCTGAAGTTTAAAGCTGAAGGATCATTGAAACACCAATCATTCCTAGTGTATTTAAAGTTATTCTATAAAGTATACAGGTTTAGGTTCTAGCTACAAAGGATGGATGAACAAGGAAGTCAAATATCAGTAATTCACTGGACTTATTTAGTGAGAAGGAATTCAAAATATTTTTCATTCAACGATTTTGTGGATCAATTTTTACACACATCCTTGTGTCTTCTTGGCAGCGATGTTATACCAATAATTTCACAATAAATCAGGAAGATTTTTCATGTTACAAAACAAGCTAAAGTTGGAGATTGATATCTTTACCAAAATTATATAGAGATTCGGTTCTATGGGTGTGATCTTCCTCCATACATATTTACAATGTTTGTGCGAGTGAGAATTGTTTCTCTTGAATAAATTAGACATATGCTAAATATGGATGACTTGCATTTTGTGTCAAGGAAAAAGAAGGCACAATTCAAATTGAAAGCACAAGTTGGGCCTTACATTGTAAATAGAAGGGAAGTAGCAAAGGAAATAGAATAAATACTAAGGAAAATTAAGTTTAAGTTAAGCTTCACATGGTCTTATTGTCCATTTGGAATAATTTCAAAAAAGAGAGTTGAGAAGAAAACCACTCCATATGCACATACACCTAGACTGGAGATATATCATTATGCCAATCAAGAGCAATGGATAGATAATACACTACAGGAGCCTAAAGAAAAAATTGTCAACCAGACTTCTCTGTAAAATCCTATTCCAAAGAACAAGGAAACCAAAAGAACTAGGGAAAAGGTGACTCCCACAGACTCCGATTCTCAAGATTTTTGTTTTTTCAAGAGAAGAAATAAGAAAAATCCTAAGGAAAAAATTATTATTGACATAAAATATGATACACAGACCACCAATAAAGAAGAATCATCAAAAGAGAAAGAAATACAAGAGCATGATAAAATTTCTCTAACAGGGTTTCCTATCACCCCTTTCTCAAATGTTGATGTTTTAACACAGTCACATGTATCTTCTACATCTATGATGGGAACACAACATAAAATTTTTGCAACAAAGAAGGAGATCAAGAAGAGGAATGAAGCTTTGAGAGCTACAACATCTTCATAGTTCTAGAAACAAAATGCTAGTACTCAACATAGGTTTTTGTCTACATTTAACACAAAGAAGGGACATTTCCAATTAACTTTCCTAGAACTTGCTGTTTTAGTCCCTATAAGTGAAAAATATTACAAATATTCAATATTTTCTATTGATACTAAGAATTTTCATGCAATTAATCAAATCAATTTGGATAAGCAACCACATGAGATGATTTATTCATCACTCACCAGTTCATCTATGGCTGCCTAAATGTTACAAGTCTCTCTGAATAATATGCATTCACAACTGAAGATAGAAATAATGTCTTCTCTCACCAAAGACACTAGAACAAAAGCTTTGGAATATTTAATAATAAAACTAGGATATGATCTTGGGAACTTTAAAGTAGTCGAGGAGACGATCAACAATAAAAATCTAGATATTCTAGCTCTTAGGAAACAACTCAAACTCTCACCCACAGAGCATCCTCAAGCCAAAGAAGTAACCAATCTAGAGATAGAGAAAGAAAATATGTTGAATATAATAGTTGAAAAAAATGTTCAAATTCATAAAATGGAAACATACATGGATGTATTATTGAAATAAAAGGAACAACTGGTAGAAACATGTACATTAGCACAGCAGGAATATCCACTGCAGATTCTTCTGAAAAAATAGTCAAAGCTTTGGGAGAATTATCATTAACAAATAATGAAAATGAAAAGTTAATGAAAACACTTTCAAAGTTGGAGGAAGAGAATATGAAATCAAATATTGCATATTTGGCAGAAGTACAAAAAAAAGTCAAATTGACTCAACCAATTGCAAAATATGAGAATCAGTATTTTACAACACAAATCTTGGCAGAGGCTAAAAAAGGTATATGGAAAAACATTAATGCCAATATCACAGACTTGTGGCCATCATTTCAAATTATGTTTGAGAAGGAAGAACTGGTACAAAATGTCAAGGCGACAGTTTAGCAAACAAATTTGAGATTGAACATAGGCCAGAAGAAGCACACAGAATAGAAAACTCAAAAGGATCACTCACATGCAGGCTTGCGATGCCAACCTCAATACGTCTTAGGCATCCAGTCAATGTTCGGCTTTTCAGTTGTGAAAATATATTAAGGAAAATTTCAACAATCCTCCTCCTACAGAGGGTTTATCATTCTACCATATTAAGGGCACTAAGAAACCTTCTAAACTCACACCTCATCTCAATAGTCATGCATGGTTCTTCTATTATCCACAAAGCTACATTCTCTTCATTTATGGTGGATGATTTTATGGAAAGGTGTCAGTCCACTCGGTTTCTCATGAAGGAGGTAAAAGCGTGCAACTACAAGTCCCCCATATAGGATAATATGTGTATGATAATGTGCTGACTAGCATATTCCTAAATCATGTTATGTAGAAAAATTTCACACAATAAGATTTTCTCATCGAAATTGCATGCACGAAAAACATCTAAGAAATTTTTGGTACAATTACCGTGAAACGACCTCCCATGGCTCTGTTTGGGTTCCCTATGAGATGGCATTTGCAACACAAATTTCATACCATGTTGTTGCTAAATTATTAGCACATGTTATACATATAGGGCCCGACATAGTTTCTACTTTCATTTTGTCAACAACCTCTGCCAGAGTATCAAGACCCAAAACCCTTGTTTCCACTTTATTTTTTTCTACTTTCTGCCTTAATTCTTCATTTTCTGCTTCTAATTATTTAATCTTAAGTAGCAAGGTTTGGATCTCATTCGTACTTGGGGAAGGAGTCTCCTCCTTCTTGTCTTGTTCCTCTTTCTTCCACTTCCTTGCATCTTCAAATTTATTTTTGGATGGTGGCAGGGGTTATGCTTGAGTGATAACCCTGACTCTTCTTTTGGTGTTATTCCACCTATTGGTATTTCTAACGATATTTTCTTGAACTTTCTTTCAAAGTATTTCCCTTCCTCCTCAGTTACCCCAGCTTCTTTTAGAACGTCAGTGGGGGCTTCAACTTCTTTCTTGCATGAATTGGTTTTATTTTTGCTCATGAAATTCTCTGAGCTTCATCCTTGGTGCTCCAGGGACTCCATTATGATTAATTTTATGAGAGCATGATTAGTGACATAGTTCTCTGGGTATGTAAAAACCTTCATATCAACACACATATGCTTCAAATTGTCCATCAGGAAGTAAGAAAGTTTGATCAATTTCCTGTGCCGAAGGTTATTTAACATTAGAAAATGATAGTTAAACATTATCATCACTCTTCCTTCACATGTAATATACTTAATGATGAGAAAAGAAAAATATCCCCATGGCTGAGGAAGAGATAAGTAGTCAATTCCCCTACCCTTTTTAACCAATTTCTCTTCCCCTTGTGGAAATTTAGTTTTGAGGGAAATGTCGTTGATTTTCCAGTTAAACCATTTCTTTCCTTCAGGTTGCAATGGTGATACCCTCCCAATTACTTCCTTTGTAACTTCTAACTTTAAAGCTCTGACCTCTGCTTGATTGCCGTCCAAATTCCTGGAAAATTCCAGAGCGACAGTTTCTTCTGACTCCTAAGTTACTCGAAAAATTTGAACCAACCTACTTCTTTGAAAATTTGACATGCCTATGGGAAATTTTTCTAATTCCTTGGTGGACCTTTTCTCATGCCTTACTACTACTCCTCCCATCTCTGCTATAGAAAACAACTTATGTGCTTATTTCTACTTCTGTGAAATGAAGATGTAGTGCTTTGTTGGGATATATTATCGGGGAAATATTAAAGGATGTCAGATTAGGGAATCGCACAATATGTGTTATCATCTCATTATTAGTCTAGGGATATGTAGGTATGACTTAGATATGATTTAAATTAATGGCACGATTGGTATAAAAAGGTAGTAATGATTGTAGGATTTGCTAATGATTAAAAGGTTTGTCACTTTAAGTCAGATTAGATTATGGATCACAAAGCGATTCACTTCCCCCCCAAAGAACATTATTGGAAAGGTTGTGCTTGGTTGTTAAATGGAATGTCACATTAATTGTCATAATTTTCAAATAAAGAAAAAGAAATATACCTTTTGAATAACTTACCAGAGGGCGATATGGCGGAAATGTAATGGTGACGTAATCAATTCTGGCGCAAGGTACTAGTGATGTGATTAACTCCGATGGAAAAGTGTTGGTGATGTAAATTATTAAAGCGGACAGTTGTACCCAATCCTTTGCTGCAGTTTATCTGCTGCTACAGGTGTAACATCAAATGTAATTGCTAATACTACATCTTATAGTAGAATTATTGCAATCATAAACCTTTGCAGTTACTTTAAAACTTCTAAGAAGAGAAATAACCTTGGACTTGTAACAACACAATATAATATATATGAAGGTTGGATGCTATGGCCAGAGCTAGGGTTTTTCTGAGGCACTCTATAGCTGTCACCGCTGCTGACATAGTGGCTCCCGCTTAAGAACCTGTACCACTCTGTCGCGTTGATGTTGCTGTAAAGGTTACGACTGTTGCACCAGCTGCAAACCCCCGACGACAGCTGACCCTGCCCAGGTTGAAGGCTTCACAAATCCATGAGGTCGCTGCCAATGCTATGGGCACACTCTATGTAGAATCCAACACCCTAGAAGAACTTATTGCTGCAAACAAACTTGCTTCTGATGCCAGGAATAAGGTATTTGACACAACATTATTACATGCGGTCGCCCCCCTGAGAAACAGGGTCATGACTCTGAATCAGCCTGAATTAGGAGTCCTTCACAATACAAATGAAACCGACTTCATCAAATACGCATATCCTGCCATCGTTTATGCCTTGCAGCAACTATTCCTACCGGATTTTCTTGCGGGGTGCGAGGAGGAGCCTTCTCATCTTTCTCCTACCTTTCAAATCCAGATATCTCTTCTCTCAAGCAGATCCATGTTGCCTTGGGTCCACCCAATGGAAAAAGTCCAAAATATCTTGCACGCCCTTAAGCACAAGCTGGGTATTCTTACAGCTCTATAAAGACTTCTTTATGGAGGTAAGAAACTTGATGCCTCTTTCCCCCTCTCATTCTACAACATTAGAAGAGATGCTACTTTAGTTTTACCCCTTCGTTTGAGAGAAGGGGCTATAGGAAATTCCTCTTCTGCTCCAGCTTTCTCTTACAAGGATGTTGTCCATGCACAACCCAAAAAAGCTGCTCAAACCCCTTAGGCACCCAAGCCTTTTCTGGTGGATAAATTAGAGGATGTTCCCTCCATAGAGATTTCCCATCCAGATCTAGCAGAACAGCTTCAAAAATTTGCAGAAACCGCTATCATCTGTAGATTTAATGGACTTTGGCCTTGCACAAAGGAACTTTATGAGTGGATCTACGCCAATTGGACCCACAACTACAAGGTCAGCTTCTGCTCAAAGGGTTTTTTCATAGTATTGTTTGATCACATCAAGGATTATCAATAGGCGCTAACAGAAGGCCAATGGTTTTTAGGAGTAGCGAGGCTATTTATCACACCTTGGTTCCCAGATTTCGACCCAGCTACAACAGTCATCACCAGGACCCCTGTTTGGGTCAGGCTACCCAATCTACCGGCCCATCTATGGCACCTTCCAGTCTATCGCGGAGGAGGAAATGTCTTGTGCCACTTTTTAATGGCAGATTACTCTTGGGAGTGCCAAGGACTATACACATATGCCAAAATATGTGTGGAAGTAGACATTAGCAAAGGCCTTCCTGACCAAATTATTATCAAAATAGGCGACTTTCTATGGACACAGATCCTAGATTATGAGAATATTGCCTTCCGATGTCGCCATTGTCACTAAATAGGGCATCTTCAGAAAACCTACCCCACATTCCTTGCAAAAAATAAGGAAAAAAATTTAAAATCCAAATGTAAAATATGGATTCCTTGCAGTCCACCACCTGTGGAAGACTCTCAATCTTCGAGTTCATAGGACGAAGAGATTGATGCAGAAATGGAACATGCTCGATAGACAAATGACTTGTCCTCTGTCGTACCTGAGGATCCTCCAGACATGACGATCTCCCAGAAACATACTCATGAGTCCTCCTCTTCCGATACAGATAAGGAGACTCCTCCCACAGTCAACACCAGTCTACAAGTGGTTCTTGCTCATCCACACCAAGCTGGATGGGTAAACTTCAAGAACAAGAAAGGAAAAAAAATTCACTTAGAGGCTTTTGCCCATTCTGGGCAGAATCTAGCTTTTTTCTTTTAGTTCTCTAGTCACGCTCTATAGCTCTTTGCTTGTTTCTTTTACTCTCTTCAAGACGCAGGTTGATAGTTCATCATTTCCGGTTGGCGCGCTTCTTGTCTCTCTTGTTTGTAATCTCACCTTGTACCATATTTTTGCTTAATAGAATTAGTCTTATTCAGAATACATACATACATACATACATACATCTACATATACATATACATATACATATACATATACATATACATATACATATACATATACATATACATATACATATACATATAAGATATATGAAATGAATTATCCTATTAGAGGAAAAAAATAATGTGTAACAGCTGTCACCAAGTGCCTTTCAACTGTTACCATTATCTTTCTGCGCCCCTAAAAGAGGTTTTCACAGGCAGACTTTTATTTTTCTTTATATTTTTATTATTATTTTCCTTTTATTATATACATACATACATACATACATACATACATACATACATACATACATACATATATATATATATATATATATATATATATATAATTTTATTTTATCACTTTTTATTTTTATTTTTATTTTATTTTCTGGTGTATCAATTGGCAACAAAAGCTGGTTTTCAATTGTTACACTTATTGATAATTAAAAATTTAGCAACAAAGGAGAAGTTTCCCCTACCCCATAACTTTAAGGTCAGATCCCAAGACAGTGTTGACAAATGAATCATTTGAAGTTGGTTTATTGTGTAACTAAAGACGGTTCCTATTACGAATTAATGGTGTCCTAACACTGTCGATTGTAACTAATTTCACAGTCCCATTTTCAAATACTGTATCAACTTCATAAGGACCTAGCCATCTGTTACAGAGCTTCCCTTTGAAATATTTGAATCGTGAATCATATAATACAACCCAATATCCTTTCTGAAATACCTTATTTTTTATATATTTATCATGCCACTTAGCCCTCTGATGTTGGATGATGTTTGTTTGTTTGATAGCAGCCAATCCTTTTTCATCTAACAGATTTAACTGATCCAACGATTGTTTCTGTGTTGTAACCAAATCTAGGTTCACTTGCAGTGTAGTTCTAAGTGTATTAATTTCAAAATCTATGGGAAATAAAGGATTTTTACCATACACTAATTTTTATGGTGAGAATCTCATATTTTTCCTCCATGTAGTTTTATATTAACATAGTTCCTCAGGAAGTTTATCCGCCCAGTTCCTCTGATGACTAGCCACAATCTTGGTAAGAATCCCTTCAATGACCTTATTAGTGATTTCCACTTGGCCATTTTCTTGTGGGTGATATGGTGAATTAATCTGATGATGTATCATTTATTCTCAACTAGATTCCAGATCAAATGAGATGTGAATTTTCGGCCTCCATTTGTCACTATTTCTTGAGGTACTCCAAAGTGAACAAAAATGTCTTCAAACATAAATTTTGAAACAACTTGTTCAATTTCTCTCGTTAGTGTCTTTGCTTCAACCCATTTTGTGACATAGTTTGTGCAGACCAGCATTAATAGGCCCTACAAATTCCAAGGCCCACTTATCAAATGGCTTTAAAACTATATGTAGGTGCAATGGCATCTCATCTAACTGAAGTGATTGAACCATTATCTAATAGATGTAACATCCCTTCGCAAATTTCTTTGCATCCTAAAATATGGCGGGCCAATAGTACTGAGTCACAAGAACCTTATATCATGTCCTTTAGTTTGAAAATTGTACCCCACAAGGTTCTTCATGACATGCTTTAATGATATCAAAGATCTCATCCTCCCTTACACAATTCCTGATCTGATGATCCATTCCTATGTAATAGAGATATCCTTATATCCAAGAGTATCTTGCACTTTGCTGAACAATTATTTTATTTTATTTTGAGAACAGATGTTGTGGAAATCTTCTTGCAGCAAGACAATTAGATATGTTCGCATACCACGATGAGTTATATGAAATAGAAAAAATATATTCATATGGAAATGAATCTTCAAGAGGCATGCATTCATTATCAATAGTCATCTCAGAAAGAAAATCAGCGTACATTATATTTCCCAAGTTTATCTAGGATTTTTATATCAAACTCTTGTAAAAAAAACCACTAGTGTGTAACCCTAATATTAGTGATTGGTTTATTCATTAAAATTCAAATGGAAAAGTGATCAATGTGCACAAATACTTGATATCTCATAATCTAGTTCCTAAATTTATTGATATAATTCACTACTGCAAGAAGTTCATTTTCTGTAACCGTATATTTCAGTTTAGTTGGAGTGAGATTATTGCTAATAAAGTAGATGGCATATGGTTTCTTATATTATAGTTGGCTTAACACAAATCCCACACCAATATTAGATGCATATGTGGCTATATGAAATGACATGTTCCAGTTGGGTCCTCGAAAAACAGGGGCTGCTGATACACATTTTTTTTAATTTTGTAAAGGCTTGCTCACATTTTCCTATCTTAACAAATTCCACATCTTTAGTAAGAAAATAAAATAAAGGGGATGCAATCTTTGAAAAATTTTCTATAAATCTTCTATAATACCCTACATGTCCCAGAAAACTACGTACCTCTTTTTCATTTTGGGAAATGGAAGTTTCAGAATTACTTCTATCCTAGCAGGGTCTACTTTTATTCCAGTAGAAGAAATGAAATTCAAATGAATAATACCTTCACTCATCATCATGTGACACTTTTCAGTTCTTAAAGAGACATTAGTTTGTACACATCATTCTAACACTTTTTCAAGGTTAACTAATCTTGTTTCAAAGGCATCACCATAATGTTTGAAGTTATCCATGAATAATTCTAAACAGTCATTTAACAAGTCTGAAAATATCCCCAATATAACCCTTCAAAAGGTTGTTGGTGCATTAGAGAGCCCAAAAGGAAGAAATATTTATGAAAAAGTTCCCTAAGGGTAGGTAAATGAAGTTTTATCCTAATACTCTGCGAAAATATGTATCTGATTGTAACCACTAAACCCATCTAGAAATGAAAAAAAAATCTTTCCAAAAAAAGTGTCAAGGACCTGATCTATGAATGGCAGAGGGAAATGGTTCTTTCGAGTGGCCTTGTTAAGTTCTCTATATTCTACACATATTATCCATTTTCCATTCTTTTTGGGAACAATAACAAGCGGAGATAGCCACTGACTGTCGGAAATGGGATAGGTGAAATTGGCATTTAGGAGCTTTTAGAATTCTTCTTGTACTATCTCCTTAAGTGTTGGGTTCATGCGTCGTTGTGGTTTCCTACCTGTATTTCAACCCTATTTTAAATAGATACGATGAGTGCACAAGCTAGGTTGAATTCCTTTCATGTCTTTGTAATCCCATGAAAAATCCTTTTTATAATTTTTTAACAGTTATAACAACATCCTATTCTGTTCGGAAGTTAGGTTAGGATTAACATTTAAATTTTTACCTGGTTCTATTTCAACCGATTTCTCTTCATATTTGGAGTAGTCTTCATATGTTCTAGGCTTAAATATTCCATAGCATGTTCTTCCCCTAATTCTTCAATAGAAGTAACATAAAGAGAATTGTTGATAAAACCATTTATAATATCATCTTCTATTTCATCCTTAAAATATTGACCTTTACCTAGGGTGAGAAGTGGCTGGGAGTGATCTGACTCGGGTTCAAATTCATTCCATCAGGGATTTCCCAAATCCTTACCTGGTTTTGGAGGGGGCTAAAGGATGAGCTTCTTTGTGGCCTCCCCATATGAAATTGTCATGAAGCCCGACCTACAACCTATAAATGCATCTGTAGTGGCCAACAAGGGCCTCCCCAGAATCAGGGGATTCCCCCCCAAGTTTGATTTGGTTTTTAAGATAAGGAAATCTGCAGGATATATCGAGGAATCCACTTTGATGACTATGTCCTCTAACATACCCTCTAGTTTAACATAGGACATGTCTGCTAATTCTAACACTGTAGGTGTTTGTATCAACCCGTGAAATCTTATGGTGGTAAATATTTCCTTAGTGATTACATTGATTTCTACCCCTAAATATATTAGTTTATTTGAAATGAAAATATCATCAATATAAACAGTGACTATGGGGTTTCCTGGGTCATTATATTTATTCAAAGGAGGCTAATCAGTCATTAGTTCCGATAATTTTACCATCACATGGATAGTGACAGGCTCCTTGGGCTTTCTTCAAGGTTTTCTAACACACAGGTCCCTTATTGTTCTCGCATAGATGGGAACATCCTTAATAGCTTGCAACAGGGGAATCCTTATGTGTATATTTTTTAACTCCCTGAGAAAATCAGTTTTACGTTGTGAAATCATCCTAGTTTCTGATAGTATTTGCGGATATGGAGGGTCCTTGGTTACTATAGCAGTTAGGTTTCCTAATAAAAATGTACCAACATTACTTGAGTCTGTTGTTACATGTGTATCAACATCATCTTGGTTTGTTGTAGTGGTTCTATTAGAATCCTTAGGACCATCTTTAGAAGATTCACATTCTTCTTTAGTAATAACAACAGATGTTTTTACTACATTTCTCGATTGTAGTTGGATTTATTGCATTCAATGGTAGTAATGTAGTAATTTTGGAAAGAAGCGGGGGCCTCAAAAGGCTAGGTTGGCTTATTATTTGGGTTAGTATTAGGTTTTACAGGTAATTGGGGACATATGGGAGAAGTAGTTGTAGCAGATGATGAAAATTGTAATTTCTGTTGCATTGGTAATGCAGGAGGATTTTGATTCACATTCTGAGGCCAAGGATATGGCTAAGATGGAGGACACGGGAAAGAAGGTGAAGGAGAACATTGATTCCGTGGTGAAGGAAACTGATTTGGCGAAGGAGTAGAGTACTTCCATCGAAACTACTGAATATTACATACATTATTCCACGGATTAAAATAAAAATCTTGGGGCATACCTGGTGGTCATGGTTGCCAATTTTTCCTTGATCCAATGAAATAAGAAGACTGAACTTCCTTGCCTAATTCCTTGAGTACTTATTTTATTCTGGGAAGCTCTAAAAAATGACCAGTAGAATGATCCAAGTCACAGATGTTGCATAAGATAATGTGGTTGACTATAAAATCCTTTAAGGAGTGTTTGTATTTACACTTTGAGATGAATATGGCCAAAGCCTTTTCAGATTCATCCAGTTCTTTCTTTAGTTGTGCTATTATTAATTATTAAAATAAGGTACATAGAAGATCAGTCTTAATATTTTCATACAAGTTTCCAATCTCAACTCTAGTCACACTTCCATTTTTTGACTTCTGTATTATGAGAGAAGCATCTCGTGTCATGTTTCTTCCTCATGATGATCCTCGCGAACACATTAAGAAAAGCTTTATAGTTTATTCATATGGTTCCTGAGATATGTCCCCTTTTCCCAATGGATTGAAAACATCAAAGTATTCATCTCTCATCCCTTGAATAAATATTGTCTTCAGAATTTCTGAATTGAAATCACCATGCTTGGACCTCTATATGTTATAATGAAATAATTCCACATAATATTTTAGGCTTTCGTCTTCTTTCTGAGCAATTATGAACAATTCCTCCTTCAATTTCCTAGTCCAACAATAATATTGATATTTTTCAAGGAATGTATTTTTCATGTCTCCCCATGTCCAAATAGTAGTAGATCCAAGTCAAATAAACCATCTCAACATTGCACCCTTCAAAGTTGCAGGGAACAGTTTCAGTTTCTGAGCATCTGAAGTGTAGTCATAACTTCTGCACAGAACATCGAATTCAAACAGAAAAGTGTCAATATATTCCACAATCAATCCTTGAATATATGGAAGAACTTATAAAAGTGATATTTTTCATAGGGGCTTCTCCCCTTATATCACCTATTGGAAATTCAAAGTTGGTAATAGTGGTGTCTATCCCATTGTTATCCCCCATCAAATTTTCTCTTGATTCTTCTTCTGATGAGGATCCCCATAGAGATTGCTCGGACTGGTGGTCTAAAAATAATTATTCTTGTGATTATTGCTTAGATTGTTTAGGGGTTGAATGCTTTACTAAACTTCCTAAATTAGGGTATTGGAAAGTAAAATATTTTTGTTCTGATTCTTTCTCTTGGTCATTCCCACTGGTTTCCCCTTGTCCTTCTAGTCCAAATCCCTGGGTACTAGTCCCCCCTTGCTATTCGTGAGTTAAATTTGTAGTAATAGGAGTTGGTAGGGTAGTTTGAGGAGAATGGGGTCCTAAAACAAAGGAACCATAGACTCCTAATTTTAATGCGGAAGTAGTAGCTTTTTGTGGACATATCTTCCTTATGTATTTATGTGACGTTGTTTTTTCCTTATCTGCTTTCAATATCAATTCTTGAATGTATTTGGTTCTCCCTCTATCAATATATTTCTTATTATGTGGTCGACCCCTCTTACCTGTAGGTTTATTGGAGTCTCTGCAGGTTGCTTCTTTTCCACTCATACATTTTATACATTGACTCAATGTATAATTATTTTCATACTCTATGTGTTCTAATTATTACATGGGTGATCCTGCTCAGGTATGTTAGAGTGATGCACATGTTCTTACATCTCGTCTTACCTGCCCGCACCTGCAAAATTAGAGACACACTATAAAAGAAAAAATTACAAACATTCCCTAAGTTTCCTAATTATTACAAGGGTGATCCGCTCAAGAATGTTAAAGCGATGTAAAGGTTCTTATCTCTCATCTTACCTCCCAGTGCCTGTAAAATTAGAGACATTATAAAAAACTCAAAATAAAATCACTAGTTGACTATATCGCTACAACCTTCCCCAGTAACGGTGCTAAAATGTTTAGATGGTTTAATCACTTTTTAATTCTACTAGACCACAACCATTAATTTTCAACCAGGGTGGGTGTTTTATTTCAAAGGTGTCTGCACTATTTGTGCCGATACATAACATCCATGGAAATAAATGTCGTCGAACAAAATTGCGGAAGTCAAAACACTCATGCTAAAATAAAAAAGACATTGCAGGAATGAAATTCACTCAACACAAAAAAGATTCACACTTCAGTAAATACATAAAATAGGCACGCCATGCATTATTAATGAAATTATATCAACTAATTGAAGATTATAGATCTAACCATTCCTTTGTAACAACATATAACGAATCCAAAAACAGAAATGTGTATGTGCTACAATATATGCAACGACAATGAAAAATACACACCAATATAAATAAATACATTTAATCTAATACTGATGTGATCCCTACTAAAGAGGAGGCTCCTTCCTCCCTAGCAAGGTGCAAGGATGGAACAAAAACTAGCTAAATATTCATCACAATATTTATGAGAACATCACCAGATGTGTACTGTATTAAAAGTATCCAAAAGGTACAAGATCAAAATGTCTATATTGCTCCTCTGTTTCCATCCCCTTCTTATGATTCTGAGCCTTTTTATAAAGTTTTACAAGTCCCAATATTAGGGAACATATTAGTCATGATAATCTCATGAATCTCATGCTGATCAAATTAAGAGAAAAACAGAATTTTTTACAAACAATTCCCAATTAAAAGTCTTATTACAGCTACACCGTATTTTAAAATCATAACTTCTCAGATCCTCCTTTGACCACCCATAGGTAGTTTCATGATTTCCAACAACTGTCTTCTAGGATAGTTGTCACGGTCTTTGGCAGTTTGCAATGTAGCAACATCCTTACGGTGTAACAACAAATTCAAGGTGTAACAACATAATTTGGAGTGTAAGAGAAAGTAACAAAAATGGGTTTTCACCCCCTGGTCCCTGATCACGATCGAAACACTTGAAAGATAAATAACCAAAAGATCCATTACACAATTACCATGGTTAGTCATCCCAAAAAGACATCACTTCATTGGATATTTCACAACAAATGGAAAATAATATGTTAAGGAAAATATTTCTTTTATGACCAGGTAAAGTGGCATTTGTGTCAAAGTGTTCATAGGTTTAAGGAGAGGAAATTCCCAAAAATAGGGAAATAGGTGCCTGAAACATCCTTAAATATTGCACCCAATAGGTTGGATAGTGAAAAAGAGAAGACTTTTTTTATTTTAAGCTATGAACTTTACTTGAAGTAATCAATTTCATCAATACGGAGGTAGTTTTGTTCTAGGATTCTTGTGTACCACAAATGGTTATGTTTTCATAATGTTAATTTGTTCTTCTTTCTGAGTTTTCACATGGATTTCCGTTCCCAATTGTTGCAAGAAGATAAAGAGTTGAATTTAATTTTTGTATTACGTTTTGGCTTGTTTAAAAAGGTCTTAATGTTTTCCTTTTGAGATTAAATATAAAGCATAGTTGATCATTTTTTTCTTCATCTCAGCCACACCATAAAATATCTTAAGTTCTGGGATTTTTCCTACCTAGCCATGCTTCAACTAATTTGTTAATTTTTCATTGATTACCAATCATTTTAATGACTCCATGCCAATGGAATTTTCCTTCAATTTGCAACCAAAACTTAATAAAAAAAATCTTGAACTTTAATATCTAACCTATAATCTTGAAAGAGGAACTTAAATCGTACAGGGAGAGTCATATTTGAAGCTAGAAGGGCTAAATCCCAGCTTTAAAGTGGTTTGTGGTTACCTTTGTAATTTTCCTCCTCATCCTAGGAAAAAAAGTTAGTTCTAACAATTTTGACATAGCTATATTTTGTGATTGCAAAGAATAGAGAAGGAGAAGGGGTTATGGTGCCTCTACTATGTGTAGAATGTTCTGAAAATGTCATATCATGGTCATATTAATTTCCTATCCTATTGAAGTGTCTTCTTTCCTTTCAGATAGGCTATCTTATTAGGTAGTTATCTTTCCAGTTCTCTGCTAATGACTGAGCCATTTATTTTATTGATTATTGAGCCAGCTAGTATTTTTTCCTACTTTTAAATTATTTAGAAAAACCCATCCTAAGATAAAATAGTAAAGTTGGATTAGAAAGAACCTTGCTGGGAACTCTATAATCCACTTTCCTAACTCACAAGCCATGAGTAACCTTGAGAATGTTGTATCTTAATTATTTTCAAAGCATTCATTTTTGTGTCAACGTTTCAAGTCTATAACAAGACTCATCTTCAGGACAAAATCCATAGAGAATAATGAGAATGATGGAAAATTAATAAGATCAAATTCTTTTCTATGAATGTTTACCATAATTTTCTCGTGAGTACGAACCTCAATCCAACTGTCCCTTTCGTACATGGTGCTAATGACTATTTGAAGATTTCTATGGTGTCAATCTCGATAATGTTGTATCGGAATTAATTCCACAATATTCATTTTTCCGTCGACGTTGCATGTTTATAGCAACACCCATATTCAAGAAAAAATCCATATGAAAAGAGAGAACAATGGCAAATAAATAAGATCAGTTTCTATTCTATGAATTTTTACCCTAATTTTCTCGAGAGTACAAACCTCAATCCAAATGTCCCTTTTGTATAGGGTGATAATGAGTGTTTGAATATTTTTGTGGTGAGAATATTTACAATGTTGTATCGAAATTAGTTCCACAGTATTTATTTTTGCATCGATGTTTCAAGTCTATAACAAGACTCATCTTCAGGACAAAATCCATAAAAAAGATCGAGAATGATGGAAATTAAATAAGATCAATTTCTCTTCTCTTGATTTTTACCCTAATTTTCTTGAGTATGAACCTCAATCCAAATGTCCCTCAAAACAAATGAGTAACCAATTATTTAATTTATGTTATGCATCTATTTCAAACTTATATTTTTTAGTGTTGATATTTATTAGGACATTTCACATTTTATCTTTGAACAAATCATATATTTATGCTTATTTTAATTGCACCCAATCATTATTAATGTCTATGCATCATCGTTAAGGACCAGTATAGTGAGTGGACTTTTCCAGTGTGAAGTATGAATTTTCAAAATTGCTCACCAAAAATTTAGTTTTTGTCATGATTATCATGCAACAAACAAACTAGTGGATAATTTGACATTACCTGATTACAAAGAAAATGCATATCAATCATCTAAGAGGTTTCCCTTGTTTTAAGCAATTACATATTTTAGGATTATGATCCTATAAATTTTATTTTGTTTAAATTTTTCATTAATGACATTTTAATGTTTGGTATAAGGGAGGAAATGGTGAAGACAAGGATGGAAGGCCGGTCAATTTTTTTTATCGTGGGTAAATAAGAGTATAAAAATTGAGGAACATAAAAATACTATGAGGGAAAAAGCAACCAGGATTTTGTAAGCCTGCATGTTTGTAACCTCTTGACGCACACATGAGTGTCTTTTATTTTATTTTATAATAATATTATATCTTATTTTGCAATTTCTTGTAATACTAATCATTATATGTACAAATTATTATGTTGATATGTGTTTCTATTTAGGAATAGGGTTACCCAAATTTTGATTTAATTGCCAATAATTATTAAGGGAATGGTCGGGATTCAACATCCACGAAATATTGTAAAATATTTTTAGTAGTATACACAAATGAGATGTTGATATTTATTTCCAAATCTCTTATGTCATTTTTCTTCTTTTAATTGAATTCATTAATTAAAAAAATGTCATATGAAGTCCATGTTATTGGAACACATATTGTAACAAAACCTATTTACAATTTAAGAATCTCAACGGCAAGATAAAGGTAAATACTCATTTTAAATAATATTCTTCCATATATTTTTAAATGTATATATGTTTAACTAATATATTAATTATTTTTACAATTAATAATAATAATAATAATAATAATAATAAAATAGTAATAAAGTTTTTTTTTTTTTTTTTTTTTTAAAGCAACCTAAGACATATCATGAAGTGATCATAAAATAAGTGTTTTGATATTTATTATTGATTATTTCCTAACATCATTTACCAACCATTTAATTTATATGGCTTATGGTTTGAAAAAATGCAATAAATAAATTAAAATTAGATTATAAAATATATATCTTTTATTTATAAAAAATCCATATATATATATATATATAGTAGTGGTGAGTTTCCTATATAATCTAACACACATGTTTACATTAAAATGCCAATTTAGTATGTAAATGAATGTATTTCTTGAAACAATTTTCCATAACTATATGTAATATTCCTTTTTTTTTTCTTTATAAGATCAAAGTGGATGGAATCAACCCATGGTATTTACCGTGGTATTCAGCCGCGCCTTCATTTTTCGAAGGAAAACAATAAAATAAGGTCAAACTAACCTATAAAAAGGGATAAGGGCCAGACAAAGGGGATAATCCTTAACTTGTCTATTTATTTTTGTTTTGTTGGGAACTTGGCATGGCCAGTTCTAGCTTGATCCCGGGATGAAAACCCCATGGTGACATTTGTTGGTGGATCCATTTAGGGTTCACATTTGTGCTTTAGTATTTTCACTTTCTTGTTCATTTAGAAAACGTGTATGATGAGGCAAAGGCTCAATTATTTTCTTGTATTTTGGGCATGTCAAATTTTATAAATATTAATTGAAATAAGGGCTACATTCTTCTACATCTCTTTTGTATTCAATGTTTTATTGCAAATATTTTTAAAACACCTTAATGTGTCAGATCTGTTGATTACTTCATCGTGTGGGATCCTATAGTTGTATCAGATTCATGAGTCATGCGAGCACGAGGATTTATTATAGATCAACTATAAGGAAGATCGTGATCCTAGGTATCAAGAGAAACTAGTTTTTAGTGATTTCACCCTAGCTAGAATCTTGGAAATTTCAGTAATTCTCTATAGCCACCCTAATTAGCTCATTATTATTGAATTTTTTTGAGTTTATTTTTATGCCGAGCATTCTATGTGACCATGTTGATTACAAAAGAAATATTTTATTATGGAATTTGGTTTTCATTGAGGCGAGTTTTCAAGTGAGGTTTTTGAGAGGCCCTTATTAGAGTGTATATATGGGAAGGATAGATCATCATCGACATAGAAACATTCATGCCTTTGAGAAGGTTGAGGACCTGTCAAGAAGGTCGAGGACCTTTCGGATAACCGACAACCCACTTATAGTGTTTCTTGTCCGTGGATCGGTCTCTACCCTAACACATGATCATAGTGCTAAGATTGCACAGGGGCCTCAGTTGCACCACAGGCCCTTCTACTTGCAGAAGTTCGCGTTGCACTTTGTCGTGATAGCTCCTTGAGAAGGGCCAACACTTTTTCGTGGTAGCTCCTTAAGAATGGCCAACATCCCTCACTAGTCATTAATTTCCTGTGGCATTTATCATTCACATAACCCCGCAATGTGGGCCATCACTGAAGGATACAGAACGCCGAGGTTGCAGCATGACTGTGCAGAAGGAGCGCCATTATAAGAGGAACAGCTTTGTTGGAAGTAATTACTCTTGACACACACCAGCTCACTGCCCTGCCGTCACTGCCCAGCCATCACCGCCTGGTCAGATTTGAAGGGGGCGTCACCGCCTTAAATTATTAATGCTCGAAGGGGAAAATTAACCGACATAAGTTTTGTATAAATACAGATCAGTCATAGAAGCAAGTTGTAGAGAGTCCGGACGCAGAGTCTGAGAGGGTGTAACGCAGCTGTGGCTGCTTCGCCATTCCATTGATATGTAAATGTGTTTGTAATCCAGTTAGAGTAGTTTCTAGTTATTTCTGTTTGTAATCCGTTGTTTACTATGTGTAATCTTTCAATTGGTATCAGAGCCACGGTAGTGACGGCTCAAAAAAGGATACTTCTCAAATTCAAATAATACACCGCCAATTACTGAGTGAGTGTGTGTGAACACCGTAAAGTATTGTGGTGTGAACCGTCTGAGGTACGTGGAATTATTTGTGGAGATCTGATGTCGTGAGATGCTCTACCGTTTTAGCGGCCATTAGTTGACCGAAGTATATAAGGGTCCATCAATTTATTAGAGTGGGAGCTGACATGTTTGAAAATAAACTATAGAAGTTGATGTTGTCTCCCATCTCTAGTTTGAAGATCTTGCGAGGTTGACCTGCATGGAGTTTAAGAACCATGCATGAATCAGATTTGGGTTCTTCGCTCTGTAAAAAGGAGATGTGAAACCCATGAGCACTGTGTGTCAAAGCCGATGTGTTGTGTGTAAATCACCGAGTGAGTTGTGTGAAGATTCATTTGTGAGATCTGTTTGAGGATATGAGAGTCAACACCAATCCGTTTTCTAGAAAATTGTTGCTGCTAATTGTTTTGTGTAGCTGGTGAAGGAAGGAAAAACGCAACGAATCTCCGACTAAGTTTTATACTTCATGTTATTTTATTTCAGCCATACTGAAGTCTTGGCTATGACCCGATGTTTTTGTTAGAGTTCCTGTTTACAATAAGGGTTCTTACCATTTGGTCTTGAGGTCCATGGTTTGTTCGGAATAACTTACCTAATGAAACAGTAAATGCATCCACGTGGGCATGGAATATTGTTTCTCAGATCCAACTTTGATCATGTCCTCCATAGGCAACGATTTCTGCATGGATTCTTGGCGTAGTGAGGCCCACGTTTTTTTTCTTTTCAACGTGGTTTAGCTTGAAGTAATTTGTGATGTGTTTATCACTCTGTTGGTGTTGAAATTATTGTTCAGAATTGGGAAGAGAGAATTTGTAAAATTCTTTTTGAGGATCCATCATAGTTTTGTGAGATTAAACAAAGCTGCTTTGCACGTGTAGTCAACGTTATTGATGTTGTTGTGGAGTCAGAAGATGGAGAAGAGAAGCATGCTTGTTGCACAATAGTTTCTGAGAACTATCACTAATTATCAAAGGAGCGAGTGTTCCAGAGAAGAAGAGACGCTAGAGGCCTCGACAATAAGTTTGTTGTTGTGAGCATCCCATATCACCATAGCTTACAGCACAACATTGGACTAGAAAATTTAGATTTGAACAACTGCCAGTGTTTAAGGTTTACAACCCTATACTATATAATCTGCATCTCAGATTAGATGGTCATTGTTGAAGTTCTTTTTCCTATATTTGTTCAAAGTTTAAAGGATATTTTTTTTAAGTTATGGGAAAAAATATTTTAGTTCCATGAGATTTGGCAGAGGTGATTTTAAGATTTTGAAAAATCTTTGTAAGCTTTTAAAGAGGTTTATTAAAAAAGGGTTTACTTGAGGAAAGATTTTGGGCTTTAAAAAAATTTGTTTGTATGGAAATTTCTTTTGGTGATATGTCAAGTATTAGTGATATGTCATAAAGCAGTGTGTTGGGTGAAGTTTGTGCCTTACGGGGCACATATTAAAAATCATAGGCGATATGGAAGATACTCACATGTGATCGGGTAAATAACTATAAGAAAAAGGAAAGAGCTGTAGCCATGGGTCTCCAAGCGAGACCGAATAAGATTAAGCAAATTAATCGAAGAGAAATGGAAAATATGCTGCAGTGCCTGCCGAAGCCGAGGAACCGAGAAATCTAGCGTAAGACGAAGAAGAGATGGATGGTGAATGGTGTAGCTTTGATCCCGCTACCATCACCTATGTTTACTCTGCAAAAATTTTTGATTTTTGGGTTATGAGAATGTTAAATTTTCTTCGAGCTAAAGGTTTAATTGAGTGTAATAACCCATATAATGAAGTATGCGATGCTTTAGCATTAAATTTTATCAAACGAGGATTGGAAGATATTTTTTAATTGAAAGGTAGCAAAAGCTACAACTTCTAAAGGGAGCATGGAAGATCTTGGAAGTAGAATTTGGTGCAAGGGGGAGTAATCAAGTCGAAGATTGTAGTCGTACAACTCGTTGAAGAAGTGTTTGAAGATGAAATTGAAGATGGATTTGTAGTAGGAAATCTATAGAAAGAGGAATCTCACTCGAAGTGGATCACAATATTGATGGTATGTTACGTGCATGAGTTGATTTTGGCATAGATAATGTTGTGAGTTGTGAAGAAACCGATTTAGTGGATCCAACAATTGAAATTGACGGTGTTAACTTTGATGAAGACGAATGCACTAGTGATGATTGGTTGCGGATGGTGCAACGAAACAACTTATTGATGTATTTTTATTCGGCAAATGGTAAAAACCCACTTATGCCTAGAAACCAAGTGGAAGAAACCATAATTGCGAGTAACAGGATATGGAGAATCACAATTATGATGTGTCGACAAGTCGAAGAAGAAGAAGAGAAGAAAGCTCTTAGTCCATCGAAGAATGAATAGAACCAATATGGTTCTAAAGATGTTTTTTCATATAATATTAACATTGATTTTTTACTTTGCAAATGTTAGAAGGAAATGAGATGAAACAACAAAATTTGAAGAAGAATTAAAGTTTCTTGAAGCATGGCTTGAAACACCATGCGTTGATGAAGTTTGTATAGAATATGCAGACAATGAATGTCGAAGACAAAATGGACGATGTTGAAAATGAAAATGTCAATGAAATGTTTATGTATTGGAGTCATGAATAGATAAAATTTTACTATGAACTTATGTTGCAGAAAATTGATAACAAGAAGATTAATGATGAAGAGACAAACTATAAAGATTATATGTAGCAAGAAATTCACATACAAGAAAATTTTTAGAAGAGGTGAAGGACATCCATGGACACCGTAGAAATATTTTTTATGTTTTTATGATAAAAAAAGATTTAATGATGGACGAAAGTTGCAACAAAAAATGAAGAAACTAAAAATTTGGAACCTACACCAAAAAGACAAAGATGAAGCAATTCAAAGGATACAGATCTTGAAGAAAAGGGAAAAAGAAATATAGTTAAATACTTGATGTCAGCTTTTTGATTCTTTTGTAAGCCTAGTCGAGACTTAGATCAAATGAGCATGTTTAAGTTATGTTAATTCATGGTTAATTTGTCGATCATAATTAAGGGGAGTGTTGGAAGTAATTACTCTTGACACACATCGCCTCACCGTCCCCTATCGTCATCGCCTCGCCATCATCGCCTCGTCTCGGATTTGAAGGGCACGCCACCGCCTTAACTTATTAATGCTCGAAGGTGGGAATTAGCCGACTATAAGTTTTGTATAAATACTGATACGATCATAGAAGAAAGTTGTAGAGAGTCCGGATGCGGAGTCCAATAGGGTGTAATGCAAATTTAGCAGTCGCTTCGCCATTCCATTGATATGTAAATGAGTTTGTAATCTAGTTAGAGTAGATGCCGCTATATTTCATTTGTAATCCACTATTTACTACGTAGTAATCTTTCAATCTTTATGGCGTGGGATGCAGAGTTAGAATCTTCCATGCCTTTAAGGTAGTCAGTGGGATACGTTGTCCGAATTCATGGAGATAGTTTTGATGTTCCCCTGGGTGGCAACACGAAGGTAGACCCCCTATACTCACAATAGACACATCTTTTGAGGCTACATAATAGTCAAAACTCTTATTGTAAAGCCCTCGTAAATATTTCGAGGCTCAATTAGATCAATAAAGAATCTATTTTTTGGGTTTTGTTATCAACGTTTAAATTTTAGGATGATGTTAGGGTGGAATAAGAGAGATGCCAATTTTGGACCAATATTTGAATTCAAGTGGAATATTGAGGGAGCCGAGAAAGACTAGGGAATACTTCTAGACTTTCAAGGAACGCCGAATGGAGAATATTTGCCAGGTGAGTAACCATAAATTCTCTATAAGAGCAAATTGGAATTGTCATACTGAGAAATTAAGCATAAAGTATAACACATAATTCATCCGACATATTTCACAAATAGATCAATGTACTATACTTTTGGAAATAGAATAAAAAATACTTAGCTCATTTACAAAAGTGTATGAAGCTAACTTAGAAAAAAATGATCCCGGAAGGATAAGAGTTTCGATGTTAGAACGAGGGAGATCATCACCGAGATCTGAGTCCATCATCTTTGGAAAGGTGGAAAATTATTATTTTTCTTAGGTGGATGAGCTCATTGATTTAAGACTAAATTATGCATTTGGTGGCCAACACTTGGAATAGATTTATGGCATCATTTTCATCATTTGGAGGTTATACGATTGCCCTATAGTAAGATTAAGGAATTTCGAGTTAACACTCTATCCAAAGATCCATTAGTCTCCACTAGGCAAACCATCCTTGAGGTCGTATTCACATTGCAATGAGGGATCATAGTTTTTGACAAACCAGGTACAAGGGAGGGTCGAAATTAATTTTTGTCGGAAGTCGTTTTCTATCCACATTGATAGATTAGACCTATGTTTCCTGAAGGTTTCCAACAATCATAGGTGCCGAGGATGATTATTTATTATTGAATCGCTAGGAGTAGGTGAGAGCCAAGAGCTTGTCATATACAACAATTCAAGAGTCGACTTCTCATCACTACAGCTATAACCAAGGATCATTCCTGTTTCTCATTGGTATTTTTACATTATTCTTTTCCTTAGCTACCATCCAAGCATTTGACAAAAAGTTTCCAAGAGAAATACGCAACAATGATAACATGTAGTTAAGCCTCGTACTTGTATTTTATTATGGCGATAAGTGAGTATGATATGTTTAAACCTCCATCTAAATGTTGAATGTAAGTCATAAGGGCTATTTTATTCAAGTAAAATGTCCAGAGGGTATAGTTGTGTTAATGCACTATAGTCTATCTTTGCTGATCACAATGACTACTAGAGTATTGTCATAGCTAATTGTCTTATAGTCGTGGTTTGATTGTCATGAAGCCTAAGTATTGAGATCCATTGATTCCAAGCCATAATGTCATCATTTTGGAAACGCCACGAGAATCAACATAATGATACATCGGTTGATTCTCCCGGGGATACAATAATTTGTGGATTACAAATGGAAATAACATACATATTAGAATCAAGAGCATAATGATAGGAATTTCTCTTGAAAGGTCCATGTTATCCTTCAACGAGGAAAGTCTATCAGCAAGGAATATGTAAAAAAAAAGTGTCTCTTTGAACTTGTATCCAAATTGCAGGGGTACAAAGTCGAATATGTCTTCCTATGGTTGGACATATTATATATGGCTCTAAGCCTCGATAGAGCAATCAAAATGGAAAGGGGCGAGTTGGGCCTTAAATCCATCCATGCTTGCTTTGGTACAACACCCGGGTTCTTGGAGCATTCTTGTAAAAAGATTAGACTCACAGTGGCCTATTGCCTCAATAAAATCATAGCCTTAACAACACCGCTACTACCTTACAATGATGACATCATGAGGACGCATTTTTTCAAAGTAATGATAGAAGCACTCCAAGTGTTGGACAACACCACCCTCACTTTTTTTCATAAGAGGAAAATTTTTTGAATGTCCAGCGAAATTCGATTTGGGTATACTTATGTTGGATCTATAGTGTGATGATTTAATCATATGCTCCAATACTTGTGCACCATAATTAAAACGTCTCATCCAAAATTCATCAAAATAGACATGAAAAAATATCATGTCTTTTGATCTTAGGATAAGAAAGAGCCATCTACTTTAAAAATTGAAATCCAAATTGTTTTCCATTTGGAGGAAGGAGCTAATTGTACCACCTATTGCTTATGAACTAGCCGAGGGGTTGATCAAACAAAATATCAAAATAATTAAAAAGAAGTTAAAAAAGGAGGAACTAATGATATTTGTGGAGACAACAAGAATGACCCTAAGGAGAAAGCCTTATAATTTGTATGCAAGGGATTTTGGGAACTTGACCATTCATGCCGAAGATGATAAGGAGGCAACAAGGATAGAAAAAAAGAGACGTATTCGGATCATGGGGATTCATCCGTAGTTTGTTTCATCGGTTTTTAGGAGAGGGACCTATGAAGGATCTAAGAATTCAGAAGTACAAATGGTGAGAAAAAACACCATTCTCTTTAGAGAAACTTGAATTACGGACTGATCGGTCGCACTTGACAAAGTACATGGTGAAAGGAAGGACTAAATTCCTCTTGATGATGTGGTTGTTGAGTCTATATATATCTAGGAGGACATCCATAAAGAGTATGGGCAATCAGGTACATAAAATATTCCACCAATACATCCATGTTTGACAACTAGAGAGGATGGAAAAGTTATCCTCACATGTAGAGAGGGCAAGGAAGAAGACATTTAAAGGGAATCAAATGAGGATCCAGTGAGTGATAAATCGGTATGATGAGCATAATCATGCAAGCCATAATGAAAAATATAGTATGCATGATGAGTCATTTCTGGAGGGTCGACTCAAAGGTTCAAGTTGAAGCTAGTGGTTGTGGGGCATTCGTGCGGAAAAAATACAGAGACATTCAATAGGTCAGTAGAATTTCCCATAGAATACTTTCGGGAAAGGATCATGCATTTCACAGGTAGATCTTATGTTGTTGAAGTAGAGAGTTGAGACAATACTAGAAAATGTCTTATAGGAGAAGAGAAAAATTGAGGAGCTCATAGGGGGTATGTGCCGGATCAACGACCAAGTTGTCTAGTTTTGAGGAATGACTTAAGTCCCTCATAAGGTAGCAAGAGGAGTACAATTGGGAGTTACAGATCGGTCCTCTACAAGAATACATAAACAAGGTTTGCAACACCAACAACCCACCTTTATACATTGAGAAGAGTAGGGAAGAGTTCTCCAAACACATCATCTTGGGTGACCGAGTGGAGCAACATGAATTGAGCACCGAAAAAAATCAACATAGTAGATTTACAAATATCCATCACCGCCCCAAGTATCGATTGGTGAGGGATTATGATTTGGTATTCTATTGTTGGTTTGATTCCTTGGAGGATACTCACAACCAAGGGCATATTGTAGCCACGGACCTTCGGCGCGGTAGTGATGGAGCGTTAAGATGGTACCATAATCAACAAGTCCCAAGATTTAGGTGGCATTGGGATCCAGGGAGAATCTATTGGGGGTAGGATTGGCCAAAGGATTTTTTGGGATCTAGTGTAAATCTATCGAGGGAAGGATTGGTCTCGAGGGGTTTTTGGGATCCAAGTATCGAAGGATCCATTCGGGACCATTCAACATGGAGGGATGCAATAGTACCTTGGGTTGTATTGGATCACGACACCAATGTAAAAATTCTTCTTTTGTTGTAGAAGTGGATTTCCCTAAGGACAAGAAATCTTTGGGCAAGAATATTTGTAATATTCCCTTTATTTTGTAATCTTTTGGTATAGTGCCATCGTTTTTGAAGGAAAAAAATAAAATAAGGTTTGTCTAACCTATAAAAATGGATAAAGGGATCATCCTAAACTTGACTATATATATATATATATATATATATTTTTTTATTTTTTATTTTTTTTGGGGAACTTGGCTTGTCGTTTTCTAGCTTGATCCCGAGATGAAAACCCGTGGTGATATTTTTTTGGTGGATCCATTTAGGGTTCACATTTTTGCCTTAGTATTTTCACCGTCTTTTTCATTGAGTAGCCAGGTATACTAAGGCATAGCCTTCATTATTTTCTTGTATTTTGGGTATGTCTCATTTTCTAAATATTAATTGAAATAAGGGTGCATTCTTCTATATCCCGCTCTGTGTTTAGTGTTTTATTGAAAATATTTTTAGAACACCTTAATGTGCCGATTTGTTGATCGTTTCATCATTTCGGATCCTACACTACATATAATAATCTTATAGATAAATATCTTTAGGATTAATCACATCATTAGGATTAGGTCCTAATCCTAATGATGTGATTAATCTCGAAAGATATTTATCTACATTATGGATCACAAAAGTCTTAGATCCGATATATAATAATCTTCTTGCACCATATTTTTTGCATAGGTTTCAATGTTAATATTACTTTATAAATTCATAAAGTTAATTAAATCCTAAAATGATACTTTATATATTAAAATTAGGTTTCAATAGTTTTTAATAATTTTATTTTTTTATTATTTTTTTAGTTTGCAGCTCTTGGACTATACTTTCACAGACAGCTTAATAATCCAAATGGGGGGAGGTAATAAAATATTACTATACATGTATATTTTCTCCAAAGACTTCTTATACTTATACAAATTTAATAGCTACCTTAAAATGAAAGTAAAAGGAAAAGAAAATAAATGTAATTGTAATTTTCACTCTTAGATATGGATGTGACCATCACATTTAATAGTGACACATGCTGAATGTAGTTCCCTTATAGGTACTAGAGCCTTAAATTTTATTGTAGCATTAATTGGAACTATTTTGTAGAGAAATATGTAATAGCTGGAATTAAACTTTTTTTAATGAAAATTAAATGAAATCAAGTTTAATTGGGGAGTTGGAAATTGGAGGAGAATATCCTTAAACAATTGATAAAAAATATCATGCTTGTGTGTGGTTTTGAATTGGGAGAATGGATAATTCTAAAAAAATATTGGGTCAAGGATAGAGTGGTGAAGGCTCGCTTGGTCGGGTTTTGCTCGGATTTGGCCAAGGACACTAATAGAATTATGTTAGCTAATTTTTCCTTGGATTAAGGTTCTCTAGGATAAAATATTGTGTGGACATAGGTGACATGAGTATTTTTTTGTGTGCTAGGAATTGTACTCTAAGAATCAACATGTACTTAGATAGGAAACAAAGAGAAAAAAAACCATAAATCAACTTTCTTAAAGCTCAAATAACATAGTCTGGGGAAGAGAAATATTTAGGAATTAATATCAAAACATTATTTCTTGAGATGATTTTCCATGAATGACACTTACTAACAACAACATAAGCCCTATTGAGGGGTATTTCTTTCCATAAAATTTTGATATGGATGCCATTAGGAATTTTTTTCAAGCTAAGGATAGATTTGCAAGAGCTTTATCTTGGTGAAACAAGGAAAAAAATAAATTCCATATATTTTTTGAATCATATAGAGCTTAAGGCACTAAAATAAATCCTTAAAACAAAACTTGAATCCATTATATGAGATACACAAATGATTTTTTTAGTGGGATACGAAGTGCCACAAGTAAGCTTTGTGGTTTGGAAATAGGTCTTGATTCCTTAATATGATCAAGGAAGAAAACAAGAGTCTTAAGTCCTAATTGAACTTTCTTGAGCTAATCTTTGATGTGAAAAAATAGCTACAAATCATAAACAAATCCATTAATCGAGATTATTTTGACCTTTAAGTTTGATATGGATGCCATTAATATGTTTTACATGCTACAAATGGGACTCAGATCCTTCACCATAGTTGCTCTGAAATATCTTTTGTTACTAATTATTAATGTGAAGTTTGATGCTTTGACAAATAGGATTAAGATGTTAAGAGACATATTTTTCATCCAATGTTTCACCTAACTATAATGTAAAACCAAGAGAATTATAGTAAAGAGGAAAAAATAAAAAATAAAAACTTACCAAGCACGTTTGTATGAACTACCTATTCAATGAACTCGCTACATCTCAAGTCATCAATTCAAAACCTCTATAATAACATTATATATTTACATGTTGGGGGTAAAAGAAATGATATATAGGTTGGTACATATAATTTTCTATAGGATACCAATGCCAAGAAGGGATTGTTGTTACATCTATTCCAAGAAAATGAACTAGAGATGACATTGATATCACATATACCCTTATTGAAATCTTGAAATTTGGATTCCTCTTGAGAGTGCATCGAGGCATACACATATTTTAGGTTCACCAATGTAAAATATCTCCATAAAAATCTTGTTTCATCCCACCTTCTGGATAAATATTTAATATAAATAAAGAATATATAGAAAATATATAAATATGTTTGATAAGTTCCATAAAAACCTATGATCCAAGGTTTTATCCCTTATGGTGGGAACCCTATGCTTTAGATAAGAACAAACGTTTCAGGGGAAATACTATTACTTCAACATTTTATGATGTGGAGTGTGACCGTGAAGACAATTTTTTTAAATTGTTATTATCACCCACTTTTTCTGAACATAGATAATAAATAATATCTAACCATAAAATTTAGTAGGAAGGAGAAACCCTCTAAAACTTCAATGAAGCAATATGATAAAGGAAAAAGTTAATTAAGGAGGATAGGTATCCATCAATCGCCACCTTAATTTATTTCATAATGGATCCCTTAGTGATATATGTTTCACCACCATAAGTGAAGCATTTTGTTTTTAATGGAGGAAACTCGAATTTTGAAATCGACTCACCCCTCTAACAATTTTTTTTAATCAAATCAAGAAGCTTATGATTAAGTTGAATAAGATGTACAAGAAAAAATTGGAAAACATTGTGAATATAAAGGGAGAAAGTAGAAAATCAAATATTGTATAACCTTATAGTTAAGAGGCTCCTATCATAAAATTGATTTTTATCAATTAGATTTTTTATTATACGAACCACCAATATTTCCAATGAATTGCTTATCTTAACCATCTTGAGAACAAAGTACTATGATCTCCTAGTCCATTTGTGTAATATGATGGTTAGGGTTGTGTGAAGAAGAACTCGTATATTTATTTACGATGGTAAAAGTATTCAAGAAATCATTGAATTTAATTTTCCTAATAGAATTATTGATTGGGTAGAAACAAAAATGGAAAAGATCATTTTGATAAAATTAAAGATCTTTTATTTTGGGTCTTTTTTAAAGTACAAGTATATTTAAAAGTTTGGAGACCACTCAGCCTATTTCTATAAATATTTATCATGATTTTAAGAAAATTGGAAAATAGGATATTTTTAGGATCACAATGTAGAATGTTATGTGTCATCATAATCAATTATAAAAAATACTATAAGGAAAAAATATATTTATCTTTCTCTCACAAACAAAAGCACAACATTTTTAAAGTGTCAAAACTCTTCAAAAGTATTTTCTTAAAGGAGATATTCTCACAACTTGTGATCGAACAAATTATCTATTATTTGTTGGTAGGGTATGAAGTTTTTGACATGAAGATAATTGAAGCTATTAAGGGACTAATTTAATATTTTTTGCATGAAAATCCTTGACCTTCATCTAATTGGAAATATGTGCTAATTTTGAGAATAGGTTGTAGAGGATACTAATTATATAATAAAAAATTTCTAGGCATGACATAGAGAGTTCTCTTATAGATTTAAGAATGAGCATATGGAGCTAAATGTATGAAAAATATATTTCAAGAAATTCGAACCTTGGTATGTTAAAATATGCATAGGATATAACACATATTTCTATAGATATAAATATGAATTTGGTTATTAATATGTTGCACCTATACATTTATGGTATTCTACATAACCCATGTGTAGTGTATTTTCATTATTCAGCTAATGCATAGCCTTAAAAAATGAAGAGCATGAATTTTTATAGGATGGAGTTGAATTACAAAGTTTCAAATATCTTAATTATGAAATAGAGGGATGGAAAGGAAAGAATAAACATATATTATTTGTGATGCGCTAAGTTAATATTTTGTACTTAAAGAGTGTATTTTTTTCAAATTTCACTTGGAAATTCCACATCGCTTTTAAAAAGGCAACATTGTATTTATTCGTCGATTTACATGTCACCAAATATTTTTATGTGGTTTCATCAAGGATTTTTGGAAAAAGAACAAATCATATATTCAACATGTTTATTTTGTAGTGATGTTTGGATGAGCCGTTTAGAATATGTAGGAATACCTTTTCCTTAGTACTATATTGTTAGTGGTGAATATTGTATGACAATAACACCTTCCAAACATGAAATGAGATCCAAATCAATTATTATCATTTAGATTATACCAAATTAAGTTATGATATGATACATGTCACATATAGGCATGGACATAATCAAGACATGAGTATAATATTGAACGTGACTAACTTCTACATAAATGATAATAGGTGTCGTGACTTGCATACAACATTTTTTATTATGTTCTATGATTATTGTAAAGAGAAAAATATATACATGAATTGACATTGGATTTGATTAGACAATTTCAGTATATTATTTCATTTTTCTTTGTATTTTTCAATGTTTGAATTAGCTGAAGAAAAAATGCAATCTGCACATATTTGGAGCTATTTTGATACTAGGCACGAGAATTGTTATCATGAGTGAAAGTTGAAGAAAACATGGAGAAAATATGTTGCGGTGGGTAAAACTAATAAATAAATATGTCATATTTTTTTCTTTTAATTTATCTAGATAGTAGGACCATGGATACATTACTAACATGTACATGCTTTTTGATTAACACACATGTTGCTAATGTGTGTTCTTTTTTAATTCCAAAAAAATATGTGGAATTAGTGTGTTAATAGGAAAATTGATTGTGTGAATATTTGCAATAAGGGTTGAGAATATATAAATAGAATTTCAAGTGCATAGCTATATTTTGTAACAAGAGTCCATTCCTACTACAATGATTTGGGAACCAATTTTGTGAACATATCCATATGTTCCTATTAGAAGAGAAGGAAATATGTCAACATATAGCATATATAATTATAGGCATATGAACACCAAATTAATATGAGATCAAAATTCCAATTCAAGACTAGGGTTGTTAAATTGATAGGATGAAATGGATTAAACAACTCCCCCTTGAAGAAGAGGATTTCCTCAACACATGATTACACATGACAAGGTTGGTATAGTAAGAAGATAATAAAGAGGTTGGGAAAGCTCCTAATGAGAAAATGTGATTTTCTTATCACATATCATCGAATAGTTACTTACACAAAATGAAAACACCTTAAAGAGAAATATATATGCATACAACAAACATACTTTGTTCATTTAAGTTGTGTTTTCATTCTTTAGTAACAAAAAACATGAAGATAGAAAAATATTCTATGTATATTCTATAAATAAGTATGTGATGCTACATTATCCAATATATAAACAAGAAATACATAAGTACTAAATTAACTTTTAAGCATTGAGATCCGAGATATTTAGAAATCTTGTGATTAAAATCTTTCGAGTGAAAATCACATCAAAGTATATTTAGGTACGAGGTGTTTCGAACTAGCGATGTGGTTCATCATTAGGACAAGATGAAAAATATCGATCCGGTAACCTATTTAAATAGATAGTAAAGCTCCAACTAGCCATTTGTAAAATAACGGCTAGTTTGAGTAAATTAGAAATAAAATCAAAATAATAATAATTTATTTATTTTTTCAAAGAATAAATTAAATTTTTAATGTTTATAATTTGAATTTTATATATTTATATTTATTTTTTAATAAAAATAATAATTATTTAATATATATTAAATAATTAAATAATTAATATATATTGAATTTTATATTAAATAATTATTATTTTTTATTAAAAATAAATATAAATATATAAAATTCAAATTATAAACATTAAAAATTTAATTTATTCTTTGAAAAAATAAATAAATTATTATTATTTTGATTTTATTTCCTAATTTAGTTAAACTAGCCATTATTTTACAAACTCGCTAGATGGAACTTTCTTGTTATATATATATATATATATATATATATATATATATATATATATATATATATATATATATATATATATATATATATAATTATTATTTTTTATTAAAAATAAATATAAATATATAAAAATTCAAATTATAAACATTAAACATTTAAATTATTCTTTAAAAAAATAAATAAATAATTATTATTTTGATTTTTATTTTCTAATTTAGTCAAACTAGTACATATTTTACAAACTCGCTAGTTGGAGCTATTGCCTATTTAAATGGGTTACCTCGATGATGAATCACTTCATCTTGTCCTCGATGATGAATCACACTCGATCGGTTCCAAAGGCGTCGATCGAAATTTACTTTGATGTGATTTTCACCAAAAGATTTTAATCACAATTCATGGATCACGTAAGAAAAATTCTTAATTTAGACATCTTATTAGTTATAGAAAAAATCAATTAATAACTATAGTAAAGTTGTTCTAATATATCAATAAAAAATAATATATAACCAATAGTTATATCAATAACTTAAAAAAACATTGTTAATATATTTTTTTTTCTAAATCTTCTTATAATTCTCATTAATCCTCCAAAATATTTAAAAAATATAAATAAAACATATTTGATTATTATTACATAATTGCTTTGTTGTTGTTGAAATGTGATATTCAAAATCGTTAATAATAAATAATATTTTTAAAACACTAAAAATAAATAATATTTAATATTAAACATTAATAAATTATTTTACTGTCTTTTAATAAAAATAATTATAAATCAACATTATAGGCGTATAAAGTAAATAAATTCGATATATATATATATATGGAAACAAAATTATATTTATATATACTTTCAGGATTCAGATTTATTCCTAGCCCCAAAAATAAATATGGAAAGCAATAAAACACTCAACAACTCTTTGAAACAATCCTCATAGTTTATCTATATGATAACATGTTCAAAATATTAACAACTCCATTGGATTAGAAAATTATCAAAGCTATAGTCATATAAACTAGAATGAAACCAACAGAGTATTGACACATAGAACATAAATATCCTTGCTACCTACAGCAAGGATTCCTGAAAATATTCAGGGACATTACGGTCTTCTATCTACACTTTCAATATGCTTCTATGCATGTCTAATCCAAATTACGAGAAGCTGTTCATTTCTTGATTTCCTTCCTCGTAAACACAAGCAAACGTGAGATGAGAAAAAAATCATATAGAAGATTTTTTTTTATTTCGAAAAAAGGCACGAGTAAACAATTACAGAAAGTGTATATTCCTTTTTTCAATTTATGACTAGTTATGGGATCCATATATAGTTAAATAATTCCTCTTTCCTTCGTTAACTTTAGAGTAAATTTAGGGGTCGTTAGATCACTAATCTTGTTTGTTCCTTAAAAGAATAAAATATTGTTAAGAAGGAGATGGCGTGGGTGCTTGAGACGCAATGAACTCCACAAACCCTCCCCTAAAGTTGTCTTCTTGTACCCAACGTCATCAAGAAAAAACCCAAGTAGAGTCAATTTGCACCTGGCCTTCTGAGTGGTTTACTGAGACCAATTTATGGGGTTCTTCATGAGCGGATAAGCTTTGAAAGAAAAAAGTGTTGTGGGAGTTGTTTTGAGCTATCTCTGAACTCACTATGATATGTTTGTGGAGAAGATTTTATGATTTTTTAATGTTATTTGTTGAGTTAATTTTTTAAATCATTTTTAATAAATACATTTTTCTCACATGGGTAGGTTTTGAAGATCAAATTTTCTTATATTTTTTTTCAAAGAGTTTTTTGGGAAAAAAAATGAAGGTTCATCTCAATATCTTAATAATAGAGACACCATCTAACATGTCTATGAAATGATTTTTTATATAACTTGTTTTATACTTGAGTGTTTTCTTGTGTAAGAGGAGACATATGAAGAATTTTGATTTTTGTTGGGCATTTTGACTTTCCATGGTCTTTTTCCCTACCAATGAACAAAGTGTAGTTTATTTTTCTAAGCAATGGATGTGTGTGCAAGTATTAGAGCATATCCTCCTATAAGATTGGGGACTAGACCCATTGTTCATTTTATTCGAAAAGAGAAACAAAAGAGTTATGAAGCTCTCTAGTGTAATTTTACATAGCATCATGTCATGTTATTTATATTGAAGGAACGCTTTCTTATTAAGCCTCCTTACTAGGGGGTAAAGGAGACAAACAATTATTTTAAATTCCTATCCAATGGTACTTACCTAAGTGGACTTGAGTCTTATTTCCACTATACCAAATCAACCATTTTTTTATGAGAATAAATTTTTTTATGATGTATTTGCAAAAGATAGTGTAAATACTTGAGGGAGACTTATTAATTCATTAAATGTTTAATATGGAGTTCACATGTGGTATTTAGAAATAAACGTTTATAACTAAAAAAATTATTTCAATGTTGGTCATAAATAAAATAATTCAATATCTATCTTCACAAAAATATTCCAGTGCATATGGCTAAATTATAAATATATAATACCAATTTTATCAACCAATGCAAATCCATATTGATTTTAGATAATTCAATATCTACCTTCACAAAAATATTCCAATGCCAGCTCTCTGAGAGACAACATATGGCTAAAACATAAATATATAATACCAAGTTTGTTAACCAATGAAATTCATATTTATTTTAGATTTAACATGTCTCTAAAGGAAGCTCAAAGTTCGAGACTTTTTCTCAGTTTTTTTTATTAATAATTTTTTCTTCACCTTTAAGAATGTAATACTTTTCAAAACTTAATTTTGATGATGCTACGATTTCTTTAACATTTTATTTTTTTTCTCTAAAAAATATAAGAGAAACATTTCAGCATCACTTAATTTTGATTATTTATATGGTCAAAAGAATTGATAATATGACAAATGTTTTGAATAAATTGAATGTGAATATAAATTTATTAGTTTGATAGAAAATGAATTTCATTATAACAGATTCTTTAATTCAACAGTGTTTTGGGAATTGCCTAATATCCACTTTCAATACAAAACATATAAAAAATGATTTTTATTTTAATAATACTTATTTTGTAAGGAAATAAATATGCCATAAAAATATATTTTATAAAACTAACCATTTTATTTCTAACTTTAACCACTTATGACAATTTACTTGTAAGTGTATTTCATAAATTTTTTAAACACAGATTTGATTTTGATTATTGGTTTTCGGCAAAAGCAATATAAAGCGTTGGTGGATAATGACTGCAGCGTTATTGAACATGTTTTTACAAGTTAGATATCTTCATTTTTCCTTATAATTCCTTAGCCATTCGGATAGAGATACTTTGGCCCATATCATTCACAAGTAGCAGAATTGCTTTTCAATATTACTTCTAGATCTTTAATAAGAAAACGAAAGATATTTTTGTGCTTTTGTCACGTGTGTTTATAATTTCTTCGTAAAATCAAGTGGCCCACTTTCCTCGACAGTCTCCCGTGTCGGCTTTCCCAACTTACATGTGCTAGCGTTGCCTTTCTTGACTTTTTTCACTGGGATTTGAAAAAAATTCCGTTGTTTACTTGGTCAAGTTCTTTGATATTTTTGATTTATTCGATTAAGCGTACTTTTCCCTGGTCTTCAGTATTTCTTAACTCTTTTCAATATATTTTTAAATATATCATGGCAAATTATTTATTTAATAAAATGCTAAAAGATTAAAACTATACTCACATTGATTATCATTTGTTGTGAGGAAGATTTGAAACTAGAAAATTAATTTATTTTTTAATTAATTATTATATTTTGTAAAATAAATTATGATTTTTCAATTGAAAAAAAAGAAAAAAATAAATAAAAGCTACAAATCACTATAGGAATCAACTTAGATAGCAAAGCATGAAGAATATAATTTAGGTGTTGTCTATGGCTGTAACAGAATAATTGGGATAGTAGTTTTTTTTCTGAATTTAGTAAAAAAAATCAAAAAAATTAGGTAGTTGAAGTCTTTGAATTGCATTTTTTTCTATAGAGTAAATAGATTCAGCACCATAAAAACTCTTTAGAACACTTAAAATATTGAAGTTTAACAATTATTCACAGATTTTTACAAAAAAAATTTCATAATCTTATCGAAATTTCTAAATTATTCTTAATCTTAAGATTTCAAAGTTGTGCACATGCCATACGTGTCGATTTCCCCGAGGAAAGTTCTCAAACATGTCCAAGATTTACGGAACGAAAAAGCCAACGGTCAATGCAAGCATTTGAAAGCAACTTTATCTTAAAATCAAGTTAGTTACGTGCCGTATTTGGATGTTTTTCCCTTCGAGGCTTGATTGCGGCATAGATCGTGTCATATGGTGTGCTTTTTTTCGAATTGTAGGTTACGTGTTGGAATTTGTCTAACTAGGATAATTCGTATCATTATGAGAAAGTTTGTGGAAATTTTTAGAAATTTAATTTCCAGTTTTCAAGCATCAAATTTTGTGTTACAAGATATTTGATGATAATTTTGGTTAAATAAATGTTTTTTGGGTTAATTACATCATTTGATTTAAGATAATTTTAGTATTTTTTTTTTATAAAATTTATTGGATATTTTTGGAAATCTAGTTATAATTTTCAAATATCAAGATTTTGGGTGTCAGCAAGTTTTTTTATGATGCAGAATTCATTTCCACCATTAAAAAACAGAATTTAAACACTCCTATCTCATTTTTTAAAAAAAGCCTACCATACTAACGTAGATCTATCTAACCTCAAATCTATCATGATTTAGAAGATTAGTGTTCTTTGAATTTTACACTCAAAAAAGAAAAAATTCCCTACACATCTAATAATTTCAATTTTTTTTTATAAACTCACATTATTTAAATATTTTATATAAATTTTTAAACCATTATTATTATTATTATTATTATTATTATTATTATTATTATACCCATCCCACTGACTTGTAGAAACATCTCTATGACACTAGCCGAGCTTCGCTTATAGAAGAAGCATCTCTATCACATAGCTTGTAGAATAAGCAGCTCTGCCAGCAAGGCTGTAGAATACGCCTCTTGGCAAAAACAAACCTCTCACTTGTTTTACGCCATTTTTTTCATTATTTTTCATTAACATGCTCTACAAGACGACAAGGTTGGAATTTGAGATTGACGTAGCCTGTTGAAACCCTGACAATTATATTCAACCTTTTAGATGTATCACATATTTCAAAATCGGTTCTCATGATTTGAGATTGACATAGCCCGTTAACCCTGACAATTATATTCAACTTCTTAGATGTATCACATATTTCAAAATCGGTTTCATGATGCGCACTCTAGTAGAATTATTACTTGATCACCAAATACCCTCATGCCAGCCCAGTCAAATTCCAGACTCCATGGGTATCCATTGTTTTCTGCGTGTAATATCGTGTGCTTGTTTGTTACTCTCGATTAACTATTCCATCACAGGTCAGGGCTATTAAAAAGAATATAACCTTTATTTTGTGGATAAATATGTATTGGGTTCAAATGCCATTCGAGACATTGGTTATTGGCAGGACTGACGGCCCTCCTTGCACATTTTTCATTTTTTCAATTGTGTGCTTTAATCCTCCTGCAACAGTCGATTTCCTTTACATCATCGTAGCCCCTCCAGATTTGAAAATCATGGTCTGAACCACATGCAAACCCCGCCATAAAAGCCCTCGCACCAATCATTTTAATACAGCGCCATTTTCACATTCAAACCATTCCATGTCATTTTTTGTGGACCCCGCCAGTCCACACCATTCAACCTCGCAGCCAATCAAATGCTTATCGCAAGTTTTCTTGCTGATGTCATCGTCCCTTTGCAACCACACGATAGCGTGACTCCCACTACATCCAGCTCACCAGTTCCTTGGCCAATGGCACATCGTTGCAAGGAATTGAGGCCCAGTCGAGTCAGCGCTCCGTTTGATGCGATAAACCGTCGCAAATATTCTCCCATTCCCTTATCGCATAATCCGGTGCTGATTTTATTCGGCGTGCCAATCGATGCTATAAATGTATCGCAATGTTTTGTAATGTTTTGTGTTATGGTTTGAAACCCGCTGCGACATGTTTTTATTTCATAAGGTTTTAAGACTTAGGTTAGTATTTTTTTTAATATATGTATTGCAAACATATATATACATATATGTTTACAATAAAAAAACACAACATAGTGTTGTGAATGTTGTGTGAGTGTGAGTAGATCGTGTGTAGTAGATCAATGAGTGAAAAAAAGCGCAAAGGAGAAGCACATGTAGAAAAACCGTAACAATGATTTCGCATGATCCGTAACAATAGAAAAGATTGAATGAAAAGACAATGTTTTTTCTCCATAGTAGTATGATTTTTGTTTTTAATGCTCCATCTACAAGTTTTTTTTATAAAATATGTGTGTTGATAGAGGAAATTTTATTCCTCACTGTGTGTTAGGATTTATCGAAAAGTCCGACATGGTATCAAAGCTAGTCCGGACTCTCAACAATTGCTCGAAGAAGATGAAGGAAGAAGAATATTGTTGAAGCGAGTTCTCAAGCGAGTGAAGGTTTCAAAACAAGTCGGGTATTTGCACAAGTAAGATTTATTGTTTTTTTAAGAGTCGTAGTTTACCTCTTCGTAGGGAGAAAGATTTATTTAAAAGTTACACAGCCAAGATTTATATTTTTTCACAAAGAATAATGGCGAGAACTAGCACAAGCACGAGTATGGGAAATATTCACTTACTACAAGCTCAATGAGAAGAACTATGATTATTGGGCAATCACAATGAGAGCCCCTGCTTTGGATCTCGAGATTTATGGGAACTCAGTTGAACATGGATTTGAAGAACTAGCCGATGAAAAATGAATTTAATGCCTTAACACGTGCGTAAAAGGATTCGTCGAGAGTTAATAAGAAGAAGGACTCAGAAGCCCTCTTCTATCTCTATCAAGCTGTACATGAAAGTATATTTCCAAGAACTGCAGCAGCAAAGAAGTCTAAGGAGGCATGGGATACCCTCCAAATAGCCTATCAAGGTATGGAGAAAGTAAAGATAGCAAAGCTTCAAGTAATAAGAAGAGATTTTGATGTTATTTTCATGGAAGAGTCTGATAGCTTAGACTCATTATTCACACAGTTCATTGGGTTGGTTAACCAAATGAGATCTCATGGAGAGACAGTAGAAGAGAGAAAAATAGTGGAGAAAATATTGAGAATTTTACCATTAAGGTTCAATGTGATAGTCACTACCATTGAAGAGACAAAGGATCTCTCAAGATTTACAGTTGATGAGCTTCATGCATCTTTGACGACACATGAAGAAAGGTTGAACAGAACAACAAATTCATCTCTAGATCATGCTTTAAAGACCAAAATGTCCTTTGGAAGGGGAAGAGGTCAAGGCAAATCAAACTATCAAGGAAGAAGTAGAGGCGGAAGCCAAAACAGAGCAGGAAGAAGCAGCCCTGCAAAGACAAATGGAAGGGGCAACAACCAAAATCAAAATCAAAGTCAAGGCAATAGCCAACAAGGAGCACAAAATCAAGCACATTGACAAAGGTATGATAAATCCCAAGTCCAATGTCATTACTATAAGAAGTATGGTAATTATTCCAATGAATGTAGAAAGAAACAAAGTGACATGGGTAATAAACCCAGTGCCAACTTTACTAAAGAAAATCAGAGGCAAGAAAATTTAATTTTAGCATGTAATATGGCTGAAGAAAAGAATTAAGATATATGGTTTCTAGATTGAGGATGTAGAAATCATCTGACTAAAAACATGCCTTTGTTTTACATATTGGATGAAAATGTGAAGTCTCAAGTAACACTGGGGAAAAATAGTAAAGTCTTTGTCATGGGGATGAGAGAGCAGGAGATCCTATGAAAATACTGCTCGAGAAGGCCCTCGAGAAGCAAAGGAACGCGACGATGGATAACTTTGCTCAGATCCTTCAATGTCTACCCACCTATGGCGCATCTGCATCCAACAGCCACTTTGGAGGTGCCACTCCCTTCAAGGTACAGGTAAACTTTGACATTTCTATATTTGAAGGCCAGATAGATGTAGACATCGTAGATAGATGGTTTAATTTACTAGAATGGTATTTGTCGGTCCATGATTTCTCCAATCGAGAAAATATTATTTTTTCACTCCTCAAAGCTGCCCCCAAAGTCAAATATTGGTGGGAAACCTATTGTGAGAAAAAGGACGGGAGAAAACCCTCCTTGTTCTTGGCCGCACCCACATGGAATTCATTCCGAGATGGCATCAACGAACAATATTATCTTGTGGAGAGCTATGAGGACAAGTACATCCAATGGACCATGTTGTGGCAGCAAAGGGATCAATATGTGCATGAACTCATGAATTCGTTCCATACCCTGTGCACAAAGTTGGGTATTAAAGATTCAGAGAGAAATTTGGTGCTCAAGTACTGTAAATGTCTGCACAGACACATTCAGGAAGAATTGGAGTTCTTTGAAGTTACATTGCTTGGCATGGCATATTGCTATGCCACCGAGATCGAGCGGAAATTTAAGCAAAAGAAGGGATACTTTGGATCCGTGAATTCGAAGCCAGGGAAAGGCACCCCCGAACCGTAGAACAAGGGGCAAGGCCAAAGCAGGGTGACTCAAAACAACACCAAAAATCCAAATAAAGACACGGGGAAGTGGTGTGAATTTCATAATAGCCCCACTCACAGCACAAACGAGTGTCAGGCAAAACAATGGTTAATGTCCGAACTAAAGGCACCTGAATCAGATGCATGCTCTGATCTTGAGTCAAAACCAAATAAAGGCAACGAAAAAGGGAAGCAAATCATTGATGCAGATCCCAATGCCATTGTTGCCACCACCAAGATCTAGAGGGAGGATCCCAAGGATCCAGAGTAGGGGGAGCGCCTCTTCCATTCTCAAATGTGGGTGAACGGTTCTCCACTGCGATTCCTTGTCTATAGCGAAAGCCAAAAGAACCTCATTTCAACAGAGGTCGCGAAGTGGCTCGGCCTACCGACCATTGCACACCCACATCAATATACCATCGGGTGGCTTCACCCAAGGAGAGATCTATGCATTTTCCAACAATGCTGCCTTCCATATAGTATCAAGCCATTCACGAATGAGGTAGTGTGTGATGGTTCTCCTCTTGATGTAGTTGATGTATTATTGGGCCAACCATACTTATGGAGGCGACATGATGTGTATGATTCTAGGCCTCGTGTTGTTATTATTACTTTGGGAAATAACCTGTACAGGATACCAGAGGTAGTACTGCCTCCTGTCATCTCTTTGACTATTGCAAAATAACACAGTAAGATTGCTTCCCAAACCAGGAAATTTATTTTCCTTACAACTTGTTCATAAGGAAAGAAGAATATTGTGGCTACAACCTCGAAACAGGGCTTCCCTACATGACTGCAGCAGACAGACAAAGTCATCGAGGAATACGAGGACATTTTCTCCTCACTGAAAGAGGTTCCTCTACACTGTCAGGACAAGCACTCCATTGATCTGACCCCCAACGCACCGCTACTTGATGTTGGCATACCTCATACAACTACAAAAACAAAATCCACACATGTATTTTTTGAGGCTAATAAAGAAACCAAATTTACTAAATGCATCCAACATGTCTGATCGCAGGTCCATGACATCTTTGACAAATATAATACCCAGTCCAACAGAATTTGTCTCATCTCATGGAGGATATCAACGCAATGGGGACCAATGCTTAGTAAGGAGGGAGGAATGATCCAGATGGATATCGGTGGCCACCCACCTATTCCATTTGGACCCGCACCGTCAATTCTTGCAGCTTTTCACTTTCAGCACAACTTACTATTTTTAGAATTTTTTCGGGTCCTACACTCCCGAAGCCGTTCTGGGACCCTAATGATCGAGGTGGATATTGGTGGCCGCCCACCTATTCCATCTGAAACGCCACCATCAGTTCCTTCAATTTTTTAGTTTCAACACAACTTACTATTTTTAGCATTTTTTCGGGTCTTGAAATTTCGGAGCCGTTTTGAGGCCCTGAACAATGTTTTTTGGGCATCACGCCTCCAAAATTCAAAAAAAAATTCAATTGTAGTCCTCAGATAGATCTTTCTAACAATGTATTATGTGCGTCAAAAAGAGAGAGTATGCCAAAGTTACGACCCCGAGAAGTTGAAATGCCAATTTACCCATACAGGGCCTAAAGTTTTGGCGCTTCAACTCCTAGGGTTAGGTTTTTGGACGTTTAGAGTTTTCTATTGTTTCTCAATAATAAATATTCCCTCGAGCCTCATTGTCACATAGTTCAGAGGCATGTAGCCGCCACATCTCTTCTCATAGATAAGCTACCAGCGCCCTAGCTATTTGATTTCCATTATGTCTGTAAGCATATTTCTATTATTTGATATTAATGAAATGAAGCATTAGTTCCGCTGCATCTCTGTGTTTATGTCTATTTCTCTATTTTATTGCTTTCATGCATAAATCTGGATCACACCTGGAAGCGAGTCCCAGATGGCGATTACCCAGTTGCTCCCATCCTCTGTGCACCTGCTTGCACGCCTCCGCGTTAACCTGCTGCTAAAGAGGAAGTTGTTGTGCAGGAGTACACCTATCCCATCGTGGAAGAAGATCCAGATAGCGAGGATGATGCATAAGACTCATGACTATGCAACAGCTCAACGCTTCTTAGTTTTTTGTTATGCTAGTTATTATCACAGAACCTCTACTTTCATTGGTGCTATGGCACACTTTGTAATCTTCTGTTTGATTTTTTTTCTGTGCTAGTTTCCCCCAAGGAGGCAGCCCCATACATGTGACTATGAAGGAAACAAAGGCTGGGAATGGTTAATCGCAGCTTACCAAATCAGCCTATAGCATATGTATATTTTTGAATTAATATAGTTTAGCCTCAATTACCCAAAAAAAAATAGGTGTTCTTCCACATTTATGCATCCCTCGTTGAAAATCACGGTGATCTTATAAGGACCTACTTTAGAGCTATTTAGCAACAGGAACATGAAATATATATATATATATTATAAAATATTTGTTTTATAATATTTATTTTATAAATATTTGTTGCAACATTTTAGGACAACCTAAACAAAGTTTAATTCCACAAGTATTACAAGTTCTTAAAAAAATAAAAATAACAATTAAAAAGCTTAATGTAGAATGAAAATAAGGTGAGTATTCTATGAGATCGTAAGAATGAGATCAAAACTTCTTTAAAAAAATAAAATGCTTTCATGACGTTTAAGATGGTCAGTCGGGAACATTTTCTGTTGATCCAAAGTCATTAAACAAAATAATTTGACAGAAATAAGTGTGAGAATACAGTTTACTTTCAAATATGGTCGAGCTACATTGCCTCGTGATCTTGACAAGTAACTTAATAAAAGAACTACCTTCCGAATAAACGGAGAGAAAAGTAAATCAGTGTAATTCAGTAAAAGAAAATGAAATTTACCTAATCTTTTTTTTAATCTTAAAAAAATAAACTCTTAATTTCATTTATTTAAATAAAAATAAATGAAAAAATTACATTCTGTATATCCAATAGGTAGGGAGAGAAAAGCCCCAAATTCAAATGGAAAAACAAGGCACAGGCCACCATGAAAGCCAAAACAACATAAAGGCGGGAAACATATCCATTCGACAAACTGCAACGGCAATCACACAAAAGGACTTGGAAACAGATGGCGGAAGTAGGAGGAACTGGCTGACAACACCACCACTAAAGGGCGTCAGCGAAAGCAGAAGGCCACAGTGAATAGCACAATCACGCACAGAAGGCTACCGAAGTACCTGAGCATGCCACAGAGAGAACAAGGCATCGTCAGCAGCAACCGTAGAAATAAAGCCCTGACAGTAATGCGGATGAATGGAGGCACGATCTGGAGGACCGAGGCAGCTAGGGTTCCAGGCGCCCGACAATCTGCTCCTTCAATTCCCTCATTTCGAAATTTACGTTTTGTGACATAACAATAAACATACAAACAAAAATCCGACAAATATGTGCTTTGACATGGAAATATCTGATTTTTAATCAGGTTCTCTAACATGGAACTATCTGATTTGTAACTAAAGACTTCAAATAATTTGTAACCTATATTGATCCCACTATCTACCATCCACCTATAAGATAGGAAGATAATACCCAAATTCTTGAAACCAAACATTCTTAGCTCCGATTCAAAGAAAAGCATGTCATAAATCTCATGCTCAGGCATGTCACCAACAAAATTTATAGGCATGCAACTTGCATCTACTAAATCTTGTTAGTTAGGCTAAGGAGGAAACAAAGAGACTGTCATAGATCCGCGAGATGCAGAACATTAGTTTACCGTGGGAGCGAAATGGGTAGTTTTCTCTACACTGTCATTCATGAAATCTGGCTGTGTTGGTTCCATGGTAATCTCGGAATTAACGAGGAAAAAGAGACACTGTAATAGATCCGTGAGATGCAAAACCTAAGCTTACTGTGGAAGTGAAATGCGTGGTTCTCTCTGCACCGTCATTTATGAAAGCTGGTTCTGTTGGCTCAACGGTAACTTTTGAATTTTTGGTTAACATCAACAAAACCTCTGACATTGCCGCTCGCAGTGCCCATTGGCCTTGAGTACAAAGAAGCGCAATTTTGATCACTCTTAGCACCTGTTCCATTCGGTAGTTCCCCTCTAATGACGAGTCAACAATATCCAAAACTTGATCATTCTGTAATTGATTCCAAGCTTGCACCATCTATAAAATTCTCAATACATGGTTTTAAATAAGTTTCTTATCATAATCATGGGAACTAAACTTATCTAATAAACTAGAGACGCACTCATTCCAATATAAACTGCATAGAGGAATCTAATATTACATCCACGCACTTTCTCTCGCTCAAGATCTCAAGTACCACGACCCCATAACTATAGATTTCAGATTTTTCCGTTAATTTCCCATAGGTAGCATACTCAGGCGCTGTGTAGCCTCTTCCTCATAAAAAAATTTTGGAAACAATAAATTGTTGGGTCTAACCATGAGAATAAAAAAATTAACTGAGTTGTACAACTTGAGACATTAATGAGTAATTAAATGCATTGCATATCTTACATTCTTCCTCCGATTTTGGTAGAAACATGGGTATTTCCTTCTGGAAAGAATCTAGCCATTCTAAAATCAGCTATTTTAGGATGGAGTCTGTCATCTAGAAGTATATTTTCAAATTTTATTTCTCTGTGTATAATGCAAACTTTGGAATCCTCGTGTAGATATGCAAGGCCTCTAACGATGCCCACTATAATATTTAAACGATTTTCCCAACTCAAAACATTTCGTATCACTCCTCCGGATCTCCAATACAAGTTTTTGCATCAATAATTGAAAGAGCACACATAATTTTAGGAAACAACTGGAATCGTGGGACAACACATAGGAAAGACAACAGAAACCTACCGAAAAAATTCTTGTTAAGACTGTTATTTAACATGAACTCGTATACCAACAACCGGTCATGCCCTCACATGCAACAGTCGAGTAAATGAACAATATTACGGTGATGGACGCACCTTGAGTAGTGTACCTACCATTCAGTTTCTTAACTGCGACATCAGTCCCATCAGATAGTATCCCCTACTCATCAATTAATTCATTAGACTTAGTTTGAAAATACCACTTATATTTAGACAAAATTGTCAAAACCATTTTTAATATTATACTTTATAAAATTCATTGAATCCCCCTTTTCCGAGCATATTTTTTTCATCAAAGTCATGAGTCACTTTTCTGATAACCTCGTAATCAAAGACAAATTGCTCGAAATTTTCCCTCACAGTGAAATTATCAACTGCTCATATCATCGTAAAAATAATTTTATCATAATCTTGGATTATGATCAAGTTAAAAAAGTGAGAAGAATTTTGGAAACAGATGTATAATTAATTACCTTTATTATCATTGTTCTTGCAATGTCTAATACGCATATAGAAAAGTATGAAACACATCGCCACAACCAGAGCTACCCTGCCAATTCATCCTTACAGTATAGGCACTAGTTTCGATGACGATTTCCCCGGCGATGGTGTCAAATTACCCGATGTTGTGTTTTAAAGTAAAACAAATTAATCAAAATTGATGTTATATCAGAATCAAATAGAAAATAGTTGCAGCAGATCTAGAAAACTCATATAGAAAGTCAGGTTATCAATGAAAAACGAGTAAGTTGAGTAGCGCATAAAACAGCCCGCCTCGAGACCCCGAGCTTCACGATTGGGAAGACAGGTTAGTAATTGATTCTGAGCTTCTATGAGGCATCCTTGGAAAATACTGTTGGTAAGGGTGGGCCAACACTGAGCAATACCATACAGGGAACCATCATTAATGGAGCCAGTCACATAACCGTTATTTGCAGAAGCATTTTTTATGAGTTGCCTTGATAAGGCAGTGGCTCTCTGAGAGAACGTCTCTGAATCCGACTATCATTTGTGGAGCCATAGAGATGGGAAGCCCCAAGGTTGACATCCTGGCCATAAAAACTAGTATTCTCATAGCGGAGGACACAACCATCGAGATGAACCCAACCACCATTAGGGTCTAAAAACACCTCCGGGAGTGCAGCCCAAAAACCTGCTAAAAATGGTAAGTTGTGCTGAAAGTGAAAAGCTACAAGAATTGATGGTGTAGGTCCAAATGGAATAGGTGGGTGGCCACTGATATCCACGTAGATCAAGCTGCCTTCTTAGTCCATTATCCAAACATTGGTGTCTTCCTCCTTAGCCTCCTCTACTGGAAGAGGCTCAGTTTTGTGGAGCAAGGGGTGCTCCTGGTGCCCAATGGTGGATTTCCTTGGTCTGCTTCTGCCTATCTCCATTACATGAGTGGGGGCCTCCTCCTCCTAGTAAAACTCGGGGCTTTAGGGGGCCTCTCTAACATGACTTCCCAAAGAGGAGCCTTCAACGGACATGAAAAAGTTATGTAGCCCTCGCTAGTAGCGACCAGGGAGTGCACCTCTCTGGCCTCCTCTGATTTTTCTTTGGTGCAGTATAAGAGCCATGGACAGATGAAGCAGAGGATAGATGGGGGTCTAAGAGGTGTGGAGCAGCGGCTCTAACCAGAGACAGGAAGTGTGCAATGAGATGTTATTGAACAGGGAGGTACACTGGTCGAGGATGCTTAGCAGGGGAAGTAGGATAATGGGAGCACACAGGTTGGTGAAACTAGCAAGGTAGGTGGAGATGAGATGAAGCACACATTCAAGGGGGTGTGCATCCCTGGGGATTCTGTACAGCACAACTCTAGGGGGGAGGTTGTGTGGAATATTGGATGCACAAGAGGGCTGGAACAAAAACAAAAAAGAATAGAAGGAGCAGACTGTGAGTGGCTTTGTGTTGTAGGTCCTCCCCTTTTGTAGGTCTATGGCACATGCGAAGATGATGAGCATTATTATTCCTCGCTCGCAACTGCATGCTGCAACTATTTTCATGAGGAATCATGTGTGTCGAGTTATGGGGGAACATCATATCCGTCCAAGAGATCATTCAAAAGTTTGTAGCAGAGAGGTACCTCGGATGGGATGTTGTTGTCTTTGTGTGTCTTCATGATGCCTGGTCTCTGTCACCTCATGTCAATTATTGCAGGAGTGTGGATCCACTTCAAGTTAAGGCCTATGCTACTGATCTTCATCATCTCGAACGTGGGAGAGAATTTTTTCATGCGTGCTTCTACGGTCACCTACATCCAGGGAGAGAAATTACTTTTGGATAAGATTTGGCATTCTCTTCTTAAAGAATCATTATCAATCTGGGTGAGGTTGGAATAATGAAACTCTCTGTGAATTTCCACACCCTTGTTTGCTAGGAGGTCTGCAACAGTGTTCGCATTCCTTCGCACATAGTGAAAGGTTATTGCCCTATGATTTTGTATCAAATGTTCCAAGAAGTTGAGCTTGTTGGAAAGCCTCCAACTGGTGGATACCTTTGTGGAGGCAGAGCCATGGAGAATTATTTTGGCCACTAGGGTAATAATTTGTGAATCTCCTTCCATTTCTAGGGGAAAATAGTTGAAATCAATGGCTCTGGAGATGCCCTGGATGAGTCCCTCTAGCTCCACGCAGTTGTTGCTATCATCCCATATTGCCATAGAAGATCAGAAGGGGCTCACCTTGGGAGCTCTTGAAGATACCTCTGAATCCTGCATTTCTGGGGTTGCCTTTGGAGGCAACATTGAAGTTACATTTGAAGAAGCCATTTGGGGGTGGATTCCCTTGTTCAGGAGCAGTGGTTCTTCCTACATTCCCTAGGGGGTTGTCTAGGGGAGTATTTATGCTCATATGCCAGTTGATCCATATGTTACACTCCACAGTAGAGGTAGGGATATCTTCCTTACTCTAGGGAGTTATGGCAAGGGTTTCTATGAGGTTTCCATGTATCCTTGCCCAATTCTCTTGATTAGATACCTTATCTTTAAAGATCCTACTGTTCCTTTCTTTCCATATGTTCTAGATCAGGAGGCTTAGAATTAGCTGTGAGATTCTGTTCAGAAGGTTGCTGGAGTATGGGTTTTTTTTCCACTTGCTGATGGTGTTGATGATGTTGCCACTTTCTATGTTGGTGTGTCTGCATAGGATTATGATCCTGTCCCACAGAGAATTGTATATAGGGCATAGGTCCAACAAGTGGTCGATGGTTTCAAGATATTCCTAGCATAGAGGGCATATTTAGGGTAACACAAACCCTCGCTTTAATAGATTCTCCCATGTGAGAATGCGTCATCTACTGAGAAACCATAAGAAGGTGGCTACTTTGGGCCAGACCTTGGTAGACCATATCTTCTTCTAGATGAGATTGGATGGATTTGGGTCCTGCTGTTGTAAGAGGTTTTAGGGTTCCTTGGTGGAGTAATTTCCACTTGGAGTGTGACCCCATCGAAGGATATAAGGTCCTGGTTGGGCTCTGATTTTTATTTTAGTTATTAGTTCCTCACAAATTTCTTTGTGATTTTCATTGTTCCAGTATTCTTTCCATCTGTCAGTATGAGTCAAGTTCTTGTATCCCTGAGTTCTATCATTAGTCTAGAAATCCTCTACACATTTCCATTGCCTTGCCTGTAATACTGTGCTCCACATGGGCCTGGGAAAGATTGAGGAGAGACTAGGTAGTTGCTTCCAGGAATCCCCCCAGAATCTGGCTTGAGAACCACTATGTAGCTCCCAGAAGCTGTGGGTTTGTATCAGATGTTTTTGGCTTCTGGCTACTTTCCACATTTGGGATCCTCTTGGTTCTATGTTGAATCTTATAAGGTCCTCGTTGGACCAGTTGCTCACATATTTGGATGCCCACAGGTTAGCCCAATGTGTGTGAGGGTTGGAGACCCATTTCCACCATATATTGGTTCCCAGGATACTATTGTTGTGATCTGGGTCTCACAACCCTAGCCCCCCATGACCTTTTGGCTTGCAGAATTCTTTCCAATTCACTAATGGCCATTTATTTTTCTCTTTGGTTACTCACCATAGGAAAGTCCTTTGTAGTTTGTTCATAAATTTGAGGACCCATTTTGGGGTTGCGAGTATAGAGAATAGGTAGATGGGGAGAGGCTAAAGAATTTCTTTGATGAGTACCATGTGGCCTGCTATATTGAGAGAGTGATGGGTCCAGTTAGATAGCTTGGTTTTTATTCTGTCCAGCAGTGTTCGCCATGAGGAATTATTAATGGTTGTAGCTATGAGAGGGGTGCCAAGGTATTTGGAGGGAAAGGAGGCTATGGAAAAGCCTAATGTGCGGGCGATATTGCGCTAGGTGATAAGGGGAGTATGGAAGAAGAATATTTTAGATTTGTCAAGGTTGACCTCGGTGACAAAAGCTTCAGAGAAAGAGTCTAGCAGAGATTTGAGGAAATAGGCTTCCTGGACCGAGGGATGGCCCATGATCATATTATCATCTGCAAATTGTTGATGAGAAGTGGGGTGAATATTGTGAAGGGGTATGCCTTGTAGGGTGTCTAAATGGACATAGATTTTTAGCAGAATGTCAAGCCCTTTAGCCATAATAATGAAAATGAAGGGCAAAAGGGGATCTCCTTGTCTTATACCTCTTGACGGATTGAAGGTTGTTAAAGGTATAGAATTTACCAAGATGGAAAGAAAAAGGGAGGTTATAAGGCTCATTATCCATCTTAGACAGGTGTGGCTGAAGACAAAGGCTAGAAGGACTTGTTTTATGTAGTCCCAATTGAGTTTGTCAAAAGCATTGGATAGATCGATTTTGAGGAGCATACTAGGTTTTTTGGTGGTTTTGAGAGAATGAATGACTTCATGGGTTTAAATTATTCCATCAAGGATTTGATGTCCTTCTACATAGCCCGTTTGCTCTAGGGAAATGAGCAGGGGAAGGATTTGCTTCAATATGATAGAAATAAATTTGGAAATTATCTTATAAATGACATTGCACAGTGCTATGGTTCTGCACTTACTTGGTGTTGCAACATTGTCTTCTTTTGGTATGAGAGTTAGGAAGGTGGCGTTGAGAGCTGGAAGGAGCTAGTGAGTGGAGCACGATTCATCAATGACACCCCAAACCTCTTATTTGATGGTTTCCAAAAATAAGTGCAAGAATTTGGTAGTGAATCCGTCAGGGCCAGGAGCTTTCCCTTCCTTTAGTTGGAAGACTTCTTGTTTGACCTCAGCAAGAGTGGTGGCTTTAAGCAGCATCCGGTTGTGTTCTTCCATGACCAATTTAGGTATATGTTGGGAGATTTTTCCTATAGCCTCATGTCTCTGATGATTGGGTTCTTGGAGTATGTCCTTGAAGTGGTTGCGCACCTCCTCTGTGATATCCTCTTGCTTTTCTAGTCGTTATCCATTTATATTTTTGAGGAATGTGATTCTATTATGCATCCTGTGCTGAATGGTTGAGTGATGGAAACATTTCTTGTTTCTTTCTCCATCTTTGAGCCAACAGATCATAGATATTTCTTTTCCATAGGATCTCTTTCTATCTTCTTCTCTCTTCCATCTGGGTTGTTAATATTTTCTATTTTCTCTCTGAATCTACTGAGGGACCTTCTGAGATGATTGTTTGTTGAACCTTCTTCATTTTCTCTTCCATCTCTCTTTGATATTTGAAGATATTATCGAAGGTGGTTTTTTTCCACACCTTTAGTTTCCCTTCACTTGTAGCAAAAATTACTTAGCCCAGAGCATATTATGTTATGGCATCTCTTCACTATTAAACAAGAAATTTGCATAGCATTTCCTGTAATGGACATATTTGAAACCCTCTAAAATAGACATGAAGGATCATTTCCAACACATAGTTGTAACATCAACACATAAATTCAATGACAGGTTTTAGATCGATTTTCAATTACAGTGGTTACAAGAAAAGGGATTTAACTCAACTTTGGTTTGACAACTCAGATCTAGAGCAAAAAGATGATGATCATCCCTACTCATTATGCTAACAATTTTAGGTTAGCCCTACTATTTTAGGTCAGTAAAAAAGGAAGTTTAGATTTCATTCAAGCAAATATTGAAAAATCATTTTGAATTTTCCTATGTTGTGTGCGAAAATATTTTGCATACTATCCTATGGTAGGATATTTTGAAAATGAAAGTCAGTTTATAGGGTATCAATAGCGCATCATATCTACTTTTGAGACAAAATTCATAAAAAGGTTTAGGTGACATGTGTTTAAATGATTAGTCCCACTACTTCCTCTAAGATTGCATTTGATATGGTGCATATGCCATGTTTTTAAGATATATTGTTGTCATATCTCATAGCCCTCAAATTATAGTTGATGATACATTCCAGAACAGTAAAGTGTTAGTTCAATTATACGAGCAACAAGGTGCTCAATATGAGCCTATTGCAAGGGACCTGATTAGCCAAGAAGAAAAATTATCTCAGTATATTCATGAAAATTTAGAAATAATTTTGAATAAGGACTTCAGAAAAAATTACTAACTCTATTTTGAAGTTGACGTATGGTTTTTCAAATCTGTAGTGATCCATAGCTTTAGCATACGTTATACTTGGGAAAGGAACAAAAAATTAAATATCTTTAATCTCATTTCTATTATACACCACCTCACATCCTAAGGCTCAAGCAGTGGGAAGATCAGACACCAACAGAATATTCAAAAGGAGAGGAATATGAACATGGTAGGGCCTTTAATGTAGATCAAAAATATATTAAGTTCATAAAATATAGAGAAAATTACTCCTAATCCAAGCACAACATAGATAACACAGTTTGAGAAAATCCCCATGGAGACTAACACATTCACCACAATTACAATCAACAAGAGGAAAACATCAATGCGTCTAATAATGGCAATACATACCCAACTATAAATGAATATGATACATTTCTAGATCTTATGAATCACGGTGAGAAACTTTGCAATTGTAAGTTTCTTACCTGCCTATGTCCTTGCCTTAGAGTTCACTATTGCAGCTTTGGAAAATAGCCAAAGGGTAATCAAGAAAGGAGAGTAGAATGTCAATGAAATAAAACTTTTAGATAATTTCATGCACACATGTTTAGTAAAATCTCTCTTAAGCAGCCTAGATGCCTCTTCTACTAATATAAACCTAAAAGACAAATTTTCAATCACAGATTCATCTCAAAGGCATTGGAGAGAAGGATTTTTCATACATGGATTTTTGAGTAGTGCTACAATTACCAATAAGACTAAGGAATTGGAGTGAAGGATTTTGATGGCTTCTCTCAAGATCTCTGATGCAGTTAGAGAGTTGAAGCATTGTTGTGTTTGAGCTCTCAAAAAAACTCTATGGAAATATATGATGGTCCTTTGTTCTGTTATCTCCAATGCTATTTTTCATCCATGATCCATTTTTCCAATAAATAAATTTATTAGTGTAAGGCATTGGGCTCAATGGTCTCATCAATGAGAGGCATTGTTGAAAAATTCTTCAAGATGTTTCTGCAGTAAACATTGTTGGGTTTTGTTTTTAAGTATCACAATATAGACCCAGTTGAGATCTTATGTAGATATGGACTGGGGATTCTATTGTTAATACATATTGATGGTCTACCATGTGCTAGATATACATTTTTAGTCATGGAATAACGGATCCAAAATGAATTGGGACCTGGAACATATGTACCTTTATTTGGAGAACACTCACATCAATAGCATTGAATGTCCTTCAAGCCCTTCAAGGTCTTCCTATTTTAGACCTAACAATTCTCATTCAAGTGCTTAGTTCATGTCAGTTGGGAACAATTGATTTAGGATCCTTGTGACTTGTTGGCATATCTGATGGGAAAGTATGCATGTCCTTGCTACTCAAAAAATGGATCAAAACTTGTTAGGTTATATAATAACCTTTGGATTTAATAAAATATAGATAAATTGTTAACCCCTTTCATTATTTTGTCCTTCGAATCGCTCATTCAAATTGTTATGGGTGAGTATTTAATAATTTGAAAATAATCAGAGATTGATGCTCTCATACTTTGTTTTTTTCAAAAAATCATGCCTTGCAGAACATGTTCCAAAAATTTCCTACAAGATGGTCCATGTAATATGGACAAACTCATTATTTATCCTCTGATATGCCCTTATTGGCTATGTTTATTGTCATTAAGAGTTTAGAACCACTCAAAAATAAATAACAATAGGAATCTTGTCTAAATAGATGTTTATGATCTATATATTATATACAATGAATGATGCGCACACCAATTATAGAAACACCAACTTTTGACATGTAAATCTACCTTCAAGATAGCTTGAAACTTCAATGTTGTTGGAGCTTTCAAGAGCTACATGTTTTATTTAGCAAGCTGAAGTCTCTCTCTCTCTCTCTTTCTCTCTCTCCCAGTATCTATATATAATAGGCATCCAACAAGGGAGGTAGAAATACTCAAAGGATATGGTTGGATTCTAGTCCAACTACTAAAAATATTGGAGAAGACAAGTGAAGCAAGACTAAACAAAAAATTATATTTGTCATCGTTTTCTTCTACATCACAATGAGAAAGGCACCATCCCCTGGATGAAAGTATGCAAAGATCAAAATGAGTCAAGGGTTACTTTTCAGCTCCATATTTAAAATTCATCAATTCCAAATTTTATGTATTTTCTAGTTCAAACTTATGAAGTCTATTCACTGATTTTTCCTTCAAAAGAGGTTGTTAAATACTGAAAAATATGGATGTCTGGATATGGAAGTTAGTGATGGAGTGTGTTGTTGAAAAAAATTTACATTGTTGTTAGTCATTTTTATTTGTGATTTAGTATCAACTCTTTTTCTCCATTAGAATTAAGTCCATTTTGTAATGGTAGATAATTGAACACATTGTTTTTTTCCATTGTTTTGCAGTATTAAAGTTAACTTATAACTGTGTTATTTTTTGGTGCTCAATGTTGAAAAGAGATACTCTTATTGTGATAGGTTTCAATTTTTTTTTATTTGTTACATTTACACATAAGTTTAGATATCATTCAGATATGTAAATTTTCTAATTTTTTATTTGAATATTTACATGATAAAGGAAGGAAAAAGGTCCCAATTATAAAAATTCACCCAACAACAACAACATAGATATTTTTCTTTCATTCAACATGTAATATTTGCATTTGCCTTCATCAATTCTCTTCTTCCATATGTTATCCACTTATGAAATTTCCTTTGCAATATTTGGTGCATTTATGAGTTACAAGTCATGTGTAGGCTATAAATGTCTTCAGAGTTTCAATTCTAATTGAGTATTCAACTTAAAATATTGAGTCTCTTATACGTAACTATTTTCCCCTCCATCCACTTTTCATAACTTCCATAACCATTAGGTAGGGACCTACAACTTCGATGATGTTCTTCTTGTTTAGTAAAAGATTGTCGAGACTTTAATTTATTGAAAGTTGTAGAACTTAAAATCTATAAATTTTCAAGATATAATTTTTAAAAGTATAATTCTTTAATGGGTTCTAGCTCAATGGAAGAGCACCTGCTTTACAAGAAGGAGGTTAGTGGATTGATTCCATCGTGCCCTAATATTCATATGGAATGGCGGTGATCAGTTTTTGGTGACGGAGACTCTTTTGACCATCACCAATGAGCTTATGGTGACCTTTTTTGACCCTCACCAAAATATGAAATGGTGACGGTCAACGAACGCACCATATATATGCATCAATAGTGATGACCATTAAAGGTCTGTCACCATTATAAATCGTTGTTGTTGATATGAAATGGTGAGGGTCACTATTTTTCATTATGGTCATTATTCGTGACAAACCTTGATGTCACCAATGAGCTTCTGATGCCATTTTTTTACCCTCACCAAATATGAAATGGAGATAGTCAATGAATGTCACCATATATATGCACTAATAGTGACGACCATGAAAGGTCCATCACAAAAAATCATTGTTTTTCATATGAAATGGTGACGGCCACTATCCGTCACTATAATAAATATTTGTGACGGACCTTGAATGTCACCACAACACATACTTTCGACGACGACACCTTTGGTAACATTCAATTTTTTGGTGACGGAGGCTATTGTCCATCACCATTGCTCATATGAAATTATGACGGTCACTATCCATAATTATAAATCATTATTGGTGATGGACCTTGAATGTCACCACAGCACCTATACTTTCGATGATGCCACCTTTGGTGACGTTCAGGTTTTTTTTACAATGGCTCTTTTGGCCCTCACCAATGAGCTTATGGTGACATTTTTCGTCCCTCATCATTGTCCTTTTTTCTTGTAGTGACTAGATATTTACCTTAGCTATATGCTCTAAATTATGCACTGAGCTATCATAAATTGGGATTATAAGCATAATTTTGGTTTCTCTCTGTACCCCTGGATGATCAGAACCTTGTTCCAACCTCTCCATGGCACTGCAGAGCAACAGGGTTTCTTCATCATATCATATCTTGAAATCCAAATTATGGTTGTTTGAACATTTTTTATGCTCACATAAGTGTCCTTGGTTGATTCCTTGTCACATAAGTGGCCTTGGCTGATTACTTGTCAACCATGTCCCTGCGCAGGGTTAGGGACACTAATTCTACTGGTGGGATTCTAGTTTAGTTAATCTCCACCCATGGTCCTATGGTGTTTCCGCAAGGTAAGTGACTGTGTTTCTCCTTCGAGAGCACACAAAATCACCCAACCATAGAAGAGACAAAGCTTGAACCATCCTCGAGCTCCCAATGGAAGCACTACCAGTTTCTTCTTCAGAAGTGCAACATTTCGAACTGTGGGCTGACCATGGAAATGGGTGGCCTTTTTTATTTCTTCTCATAATAGTGCATTCCCTAATAGCAATTGTGTGAATGAAAAATACATTTCATTTGACTTGTATTGAATCAACAGTACAAGCATTCTCTCTCGCAGATGTCAAATTCTATGGAATTTTTACAAGTTAAAAAGTCTCTAAAAGGATTTGAGAGCTATTTTTTATTTAAAATAATTAAAAATAAAATATTTGAGATAAAAAAAAAAAATTTAGGACTAAATGATAATTATCTTTTTAAATGAAAGTCTTAAAATACCCTTTTGTGTAGTAATGAATTATGAGCCTATTTAAATTTTTTGTGTTACACTAGCTTGGATCTGAACCATGTTCCCTCCAAACATGAACTATACAATGCAAACAACAACTAGCATCATGGGATATTTGAAATTCAGAAGACTATAATGAGTGTCAAATTCATATGTGTTATTTTCCCTAATGTGCATTAATCAAATAACGGACCCTAGTCAAAATAAATCTGAAAGTCAGAGATTTACAATGAGTCTCCATGCATATGTTGCTTTTCTTAGTTTTTTTATAAAAAATTCTTTGTGACTTAATTTTGGTCAATCATCTTTAAGAAACACCTGAGAGACATAAAAATATATGATTAAAATTAAATTATAGCTAAAATATTATAATTTTAAGAAATTAAAATCTCAAAAGCTTGTAAACACCCCAATTGAGTAATTATAGCCAAGGTCAATGTGAGGAAACAAAAAATGTCTCCAAAGAATCATATATGTAATCAATAAACACCAATCTACATTCATAATAAATGGTGCTCAATATGAGAAATCATTTCACTAATATTCTTTTGTTTCTAAGCACACAGCAAGGTGTCACACCGAAGACACTTATTATCTATGATTTTCAAGAAAAGCTAAAAGAGCGCAACATTTGTTCCAAAAAACATAAGGAAACATATTTCCTATAATCATATTATAGAACATTCATTTAATATATTTTAATTTTAGAATGTTTCAGGGAGCCTGTCCAGTATAAACGATAGATAATTTTGACTGAAAACCTCTTCAATTTTGTAATAATCAATTAGTAAAATTTATACTTGTTATAAATTTCAAATTTATGAATGGCATGTCAAGAAAAGGTATCATGTATATATTTAACATTGCATGTATTAAATCAATATAGAATTTCATATCTTTAAAAATTGCACCACTAAAAGTTGCACCAATGCTCGAAATTTAATTTGAAAGTTCCAAAAAACCAACTTTCCCATTCAATATGAAAATTATAGATAGGAAATGTAGGTGAAAATGTTGAAAAGCATAACCACTTAGTTCTTTCTCATATAGCTTTTCATGATGAATGAAAACAATGTATTCCTTTGTAGAAAAGCATGAGCTCTAAAATGATCCATGATAATTGCAGATTCTTGGGGCTTGCTTTCAAGGAAAAGTTCAACGTTCACTCTAAACTAAACTATGATCATCAATAACCACTTGGTGAATGCTACTAGTCAACCAATAAACCAACCACACTAGAATTTGAAACGGAATAGGTCAAACTAAAAATTAGGTATGTTAACACAATATTTCAATAAGCACTTGAATTTGGTTACTCGTCCCTAATAGGGATATATTTTCGTTAAAGGAAATCATAACACAAGCAGCAATAAAACAAATATAAGTGATATGAACGATGACGTTACCAAAGATGTAAGTGAAGGACTAGGAAAATTTATGGTGATAAAGGGAATGATAGATCTCAAAGACAACATGATGATGTTGTTGGAGAGGGCCATATCACTGTGGAGTGAGGGTTTTAGTTTCTAAAAGGGTCCCAACTCAGTCTACTCAATTGGATGGGTTTCTTATACAGTTAGATTGGTTAAATTCATCTTATCAGGTTCATGAGGGTAGGAGAGGGAGGTAGAATGGGGATGGGAATCTTAACAGTCCTCCACAAGGAAAATATATGCTTGAATGTAAAGGAAAATGGAATTATAGGGGGGATTTGATGAAAATAAAGGGTGAATTATGCCTCCCTGGATGCATATCATGATACTGTGTTTAAGCTTTTCCATTCTGAAGTTGTAGGAATACTAGAGTTTAAGCACAAGAGAGAAGCTAAACATATTGTGGTTTGAGAAGAGGGCCAAGAAGGCCCTTTCTGGTTCTTCCTCTTTGAGATTGGAGACTTAATATTTAAGAGTGTTTATAAGGAAACAATAAATATGAGATGGATTATCAAGCATATGCTGGCAGGGGTGTTGGTGGACTATCACAGTGGAAAAATGAACTAATGGATAAAATGAATGTCTTCTTCTATAAAAAAAAATACAATGTTCAGGAGAAACTGTGCAGGGGTGGCTGAAGGTTCCCTAACCTAGGTCAAGTTCTTTCAATGGGTTAAATATCATCTTGTGCTGCAAAGTCTCATGAGGAATATGATTCTGCAACAAATGCACATGAAAAATTGGAAGTCAAAATTTAGGACTCATTACAAATAAGCAGTTCAAACAGACATCACAAGCACCTGGGGCAAGCAACACCAACACTGAACTTCAGAGATAAGCATATCAATGATATTACATATTTGAGGAAGATATAGTTGTAGAAATAGTAAAAAATGTTATATTTTACAATGGGATAGTTCGAATATTTAACAATTTTTTGTTGAAGGGTATCTACATAAATTTTGAATTCTTAAAAGAACTTATTTTTTATGGAATCAGTAATCAGGGCCAAGAACTCTCATATCGGATCGAAATTGAGGAAAGTATAGGTGGTATAACCAGACATACTAGAATGTACTAATGTAAATTTTTTTGAATATAAAGTATTTTATTTACCAGAGAACGAAAATAATAACACGCCCCAAAATATGTTTGATACTTTTGAATGAGAAATGAGTTAAACTTTTATTATTAATTCACCACAGTTGTTTCTCCGCGAATATAAGGTATGCTTGACAGGATTTATTAAGGCAAAAACATTGGCCATGAAGAGGTACAATAATGAGCCTTCCATTTTAGTGTTATCAAAACCAGGTCTGTCATTAAACTGGTTAACCCCAAAATTCGAACCAAACACCAACAAAACTAGACCAAAATATCGGTTATTCAAAAAATACATAAAGAATTTAAATTTTAGGGAAAATCATGTACATTCATCTGCATCCATGTGGTCAACAAAAAAATGTGAACCATAGTGGAGCCAAAAAACAAAAAAAAACAAAGCAGAAGGTTATTAAAAAAATATATAAAACATTCAAAATTTAGGGAAAACATATATATTCATTTGTTTCAATGTGAATCCAAATCATTTATACACAAGTATACAATGTTTGTAATTTTTATAGTAAGTATGAGTGTATATAACCAAAACAACACCAACTACAATACATCTTTGAACCAAAATACATCAACAAAGGGGCTCTAAATGAACTATAGGGTCCAAAATTAAGCATAGTACTAATGAGTAACTATAGAGGCATAGTTGAGAGTCTAGAATTTAGAGTTTACAATCTTATCATATGGAACTAGTGTATGGGTATGGTTTCATTGATTTTTGAACTCCTCTATCATGACCCTAGTGAAAATGTACACCTTCACTCAAGCCATGGATGCACTCGTGTCATGACAAAGGAATTCAACAATCAATGCAACCAACATCAAGGTAGATGGGCCTAGTGCTCTTGATTCAATGCCAATTCCATACCATCATACATCATATAATCCTGATCTAGTTGGATATTGGTGGTCACCCGCCTATTCCACTTGGGGCCCTACCATTGTCTCTTTCATTTTTTCAGTTTTGGCACAACTTACTATTTTTAACAGTTTTTCGAGTCCTGAACTTTACAAAGTGAGGCTTGTTATTTAGAGACTTTTTTTGAGATAGAATACCATATGTGGATACCATGGGTAGATACCACTTACAATACCATGGGTAAATCCCATGTGTGGATGAATACCATGGGTGGATACATACCATGGGTCACTTACAATACCATGCGTAAATTCCATGGGTGGATGGATAACATGGGTAGATGAATACCATGGTTTGATGCCATTTTACATTCGGATCATTAATGATCCAAGTGGATATTAGTGGTCACCCGCCTATTCCACTTGGGGCCCCACCATTGTCTCTTTTAGTTTTTCAGTTTTGGCACAACTTACTATTTTTAGCAGTTTTTCAGATCCTGAACTTCTGGAGCTATTTTGAGGCCCTAAACGACGTTTTTTTTTAGTCCTCGGATAGATTTTTCTAACGAGGTATGATTCGCGTCAAACGGAGATCGTATGCCAAAGTTACGTCCCCGAGAAGTTTAAACACCAAATTACCCAAACAAGGCCCATAGTTTTGGCGCTTCATCTCCTAGGGTTAGGGTTTTGGATGTTTAGGGTTTTCCATTATTTCTAAATAATAAATATGCCCTCAAGCCTCATTGCCACTCAGTTCAGAGGCCTGTAGCCACCACATCTCTTCTTAGAGATAGCTACCAGCACCCTAGCTATTTTATTTCCATTCTATCTGTAAGAACATTTCAGTTCTTTGATATTAATGAAATGAAGTTATTTTTCCGCTGCCTATTTTTATTTATGGTTATATGTTTATTTTTTTGTGTTTCTGCATAAATCCGGATCAAATACAGTGGAAACTTGCAATCCTACTAATCCTGAAATTCTAAAAATTATTTAACCTTGTTTAATTTTGAATGGGATCTAAAATTTGACTCTCTCCAAGTCGAATGAAGTTGGAACCACTCTCAAACAACCTGAAACAATTACTGTTAATATTTAAAATTTAAGTCAAATTTGACATTATCCTTATCTTTCCTTTTCAAAAAGGAAATATAAGGAGAACGACCACTTTTAATTTAATTTTAAAAAATAAATATTGCCATTAATTACTAGGGTTAGGTTTTGTAGGGCCCTAGGGTTAAGATATTTTTATTTCCTTTTAAGTATTTTTTATTAAAAAATTAAAATTTGGTGGTCATTAGCTACGTTGCACTACATTCTTCAAGATAGCTCAATTTAGTAGAGAACTAGTCACTTTGGTATTTTTAAGGCCAGTTCAATACAATACTAGCCTTAGCCAATCTGAGCCACCAAACTAGACTAGCACAACTCTGAAACCATTGGGACTAGTCAATTCCACTATTTCTAGTCCAGTTCCAATAACAGTGTGCCCTTCTCCTCTTCCTCTGAAATCATTTTGTTGGATTCTTTCAGAATGGTGATTTGGAGAGTGTCATATATTTTCATATTCTTGTGAGCACCTAAGATCATAATAATTTAAGCATTGACAAATAGAAATTTGTAAGGAACTAGTACAGATGTTCAAAAACATAGTTAGTGAGGACGTGCATGCAAGGAATTGTTACAGAACTCACAAGATAGTTTATAGTGAGGACGTGCATGACCAAAAAGCTTCAGAAAAAATTATCCACCCTAAAAATCCCTGCCCAAAACATTGAAGTGTGGTGCAAAACAAATTTTGCGTAGGCTATTAATGCTACCAACAATCATTCCCTCTCCAATTTCACATGAAGCTCCTACTCAAACTACCTCCCCCACTATGGTTATAGTAAGTTCTTGCAATTGTGTGAGCTACAAGAAATTAAAATTCCTTCCAATGTCCAATATGCATAACCATTACAAAATGGTACAAGAATTTTGAAAGTATCATAGGATCTCACAATCTCTTTATTTGCAATGAAAAACATAATATACGGAACCCATTCACCTAAATATCTTCACATTAACTAAAAACATTGGTTGTTTATACCATTATAATATGTTCTTTCATCACTCAAGTTCAAATGAAAAATACTTCCAATATCATAAACTATGCATACCTAGGTTGATGCACATTAGAATCTGATATAATTTTGAATGTACCAAGTGGGAGAATTAGCACTGTTATTTGAGAATAGTGTAGAAATTACAATGTATGTTTGCAGTTGTTCATGAAATTATAATCAAGATCACAAGACATAAACCTACTCTACGGAAAGTAATTCACAATCAAAAGCAAAAAAAAAAAAACATGCAATAAGAAATCACACACATGAAACAACTATTTTTCCCAGGGAAAGCAAACTACTAAAAACCCCAATTATTGCTTCCATTAAATCAGAAGAATAGAGATGTATTACAATTTCTTTCCTCAATTGTGCATAACTTATCTCTCTACTCACTGAAGACCTCTGACCCAAAAAAAACTGAACTCTAACTCCTCCAACTCGAATTTACTGAGTAAACTGGGTGACTCAAGCCATGTCACACAATTTAACATCATCCAAGTTTTCTATTGATGTGGAAATTCTAATTTTCTCAATTTAATCAAGGAAAAATCAAATTGAGAAATTCTTACTGCATTTTTCAACACACAATTCATTGGAATGTATCACTTTCCATATGAACTTTCCATAGTTCACATGTTAATTTCATAAGGTTTTGGGCTGTTGCAGTTCTATGTATTGTGTATATAAAGAATAAGTGTCCATCTCATGCTATCAAAAACAAGACTCCCTATGAAATGTGGTATGGCCACATTCCTTCAGTGAGGCATCTCAGGGTTTTTGGTTCCACATGTTATGCCTTCATACCTAACTAACATAGGAACAAACTCAATGGAAGGAGTCACAAATGTATCTTCTTGGGGTACTCATACCTCTAAAGCATACAATCTCTATGATTAAGTGAATAATAAATTGTTAATATCTAGATATGTTATATTTCTTGAATCTTCCAAGACTGACAATGTTATTGAGCGGCAGCTTGATCACTTGGTTATATTCAAACATGAAAATTCCTTTTAAGAGTTTGATAATGAGATTCCACATCTCCTTCTCTTATATTTGTACCTGCTACGAAGATCCTTGAAGAAATAAGGTTGAAGGAAATTCCTTCCCATCCTTTGTTAGGAAAGAGCTAAGAGACTACTGGCGGCAAGAAGCCAAATATGACAAGTAGTGAGGGTACATGCAAGATACAAAGAAATTCTTAACACAAAGGAGAATTTAAAGGAGTGAACTGATTTATATCCATATCATCAAACATATTTCATCCCTCCTTGCATAGTGCTTGGTTATTCATAAGATTAAGTTGGTCACAACCTCTGTAGCTTCAGAAAACAAGTGGCAATACTCTTCATCTTCTAAGCTATGTTTAATCAAGAATATGGCATGTGTCCCCATCCTTATCAGGAAGGACTCCATGGTGATTTTTATTTACACATCATCTCTAATTAATATCTACAATTAATTATGTTGCATTTGCTGAACATGAATTCCTCAGGATCTCAACCTAGCCAATCTGGGTAAGATGGAAACTTTTTTTAAGTGCATTTTTACCACTAAGATTATCGATGGGTCATTTGTTGAGTTTTTGATGGGCCATGTTTCGATATCCTTTTAACTACCTTAAGAGTATTACACACATGCGCACGGTATTTTTCCTGTCGAAAGAAATCTACTAAATCCCCAAGCATGCTTGCATTAATCTAATGAATAGAGATGCATTACAATTACTTTGGTCAACTGAGCACAACCTGCAAGTGAATAACCTATATTTATTCTCACTGAGAATATCTAACCCAGAATTAGTCAATTTCTACCTCTGATTGAACCCATATTTACTTGTACAAATCATTTAGAAATTAGGCCCTTATTATTTAGGAACTGCTACAAAATGGATTGCACAATTCCCAAGGTTGATCATATGATTGCATGCAACACCTATACAGTTAATACTAGTATACAACTTATGTTACACTACCTTGGAATATCCACCACAACTGGGGAAATCAAATTATCTTCATGCACTAGGTATTTTAGGATGATTTATCAGTCAACTTGATGACCATTGAGTTTGAATGAAGTCCCACAGCACAACTAAGATTCCATTTGAGATAATTGAATTTGATTGCTACAAATTAGGAATCACGCATGCTTAACTAAACTCTAACTCCTCTAACTCGAATTTACTGAGTAAACTGGGTGACACAAGCCATGTCACATAAGTTAACTGCCTCCAAGTTACCTACTGATGTGGAAATTCAAATTTTCTCAATTTAATCAAGGAAATGTCAAATTGAGAATTTCTTGCTACATTTTTCAATATTCCCTCTCAAAAATAAAGAGAGTATCAACGACCCCTATCTTTCACCTGCGGAACTCGAACTTCCCTCTTGACAAAGTCGTTGTCAAAATGTCATCATCTTGTTCCTATGTAGAAATGTAGTGTAGCAACATTATTCGCCTCTAGACATACTCTCGTAAATGGTGATACTAGATATTTGTATGCTTGGATCGATCATGAAATACAGGATTCTCAGAGAGCTTGATGCAACTCTAATTATCACAGTAGATCACAGTTGGATCCATCATCTGACCAAATAGTCCAGCATGTAAATTTCTCATCCATATCACCTCACATGTTGCTTGACTTGTAGCCATGTATTCTTCTTATGTTGAGCTGAGGGCCACATATATATACTTCCCATTGTACCAAAAATAGATGCGGACCCAACGCTAAAAATTCCACCAAATTTACTCTTTCAGTTTGACGAAATTCCTGCCAAATATACATCTGTGAAGGCACACAGGCTCAATCCCTCTACTCGTCTGTACCATAGTCCAAACTAGGTAGTGCTTCTAAGGTACCATAAAACATTCTTAGTTTCCTTCCAAAATAATTTGGTTTGCCTAACCATAACTTGGCTTAGCTGGTTGACTGCATAGCACATATCTAGTCATGTGTTCACAAGATACATGAGTGAACCCACTAGTTGTCGATATATGATAGCATCCACTTCTTCACCTGAAGTGGCATCATCCTTCCTCCAGTTGGTTGATAGAGGTGTCTCCATGGGTTTACAAATCTCCATGAATAATATTTGAATTATCTCATTTACGTAGTTGCCTTGAGAGACAAGAAGTTCCTCGTCGCCTTACCATTCTTCCAACCCAAGGAAGTAGTGCATGAGACTTGTGTCCTTCATTTCAAATTCCCTTGCAAGGTCCTCCTTGCAAGATCTGATCAGCTTCTCATTACTAGTTAAAATAAAATCATTAACATATAAGACAATAATAATCAATTTACATTCTACCAAGATGTGATAGAGATTTGCATTTGTTTCACTTTTGGTGAAGCCCAAACCAGTGACATAGATATTTATCATGGTGTACCAATCACGGGGTACTTATTTGATATTGTACAATGCTCACTTGAGTCTACACACATGAGACTCCTGATAAAATGTCTCAAAACCTTATATTTTCTCCATGTACACCTCCTCCTCAATAACCCCATTGAGAGAAAAAAAATTACATCCATATGGTGGATCTTCCACCCCATTTGTGTAGTTAAAGCGAGAATTGATCTAATGGATGATTACCTTGCTACAGGAGAAAATATCTCCTCATAGTCAATTCCCTCAACTTGAGAGTACCCCTTGGCCAAAATATGGCCTTATACTTCTCTATGCTTTCGTCTGCTATCTGCTTCACCTTGAAGATCCATCTCGAGCCCACTAATGATTTATATGTTGGTCTTGGGACCACTTCCCAAACATTTGTATTTACAACGGATTCATATTCCTCCACCATTGAATCAACCCACACAGGTTTCGCTACTGCTTCCTCCAAATAGGATGTCTCAATCTCTATAAGCTCGGTCATTAGAGCCATGTAGCCAGTGTACCTCTCATGTGACCTCATTTGCATGCGCAAATTTGAAGGAGCTCCCACATTCTCCCTCACATATTGCACAAGTTTATCAACATCCCTGGTTCTATTTCTACCTACTCTCTATGGTCCTGCTTGAGTGAATATCTCCACTATCTGCTCCTCAATTTATGGTTTCTCCATAACTTCCCGAGGATCCTCCTTTGGAGTTAAAAGATCATCTTCTGGTGGGATCTAAAGCTCCCTCTCAAGAAAGCTCCACATCACTTTCTCCTCATGAAACTTTACATCCCTTCACACAAATGTCATTTTGAGGGATGGAAAGTACACATGGTAGTTGTGGGGAGTCTCTATGTAACCAAAAAATACCCCCAATTATTGATTTGACTCAAGCTTATTACTTGATTCTTTGTAGGCATGGCAGTAAACAAAGGCTCCAAAAACCTTGAAGTGCGACACATCCGACTTTCTCCCCGAGAAAGCCTCCTATAGTGTAATCATGCCAATAATCCAATGAGGAATTTGGTTCTGCAGATAGAATTTTGTGTTTCATGCCTCGACTGACAAATGCAGAGGTAGGCCTTGGTTATGTAACATCACCATTACTGCTCCCACAATGACATGGTTCTTTCTCTCAGCCACCCCATTCTGCTATGGATTGTGAGGTGTTTTCAACTCTCTTCGAATGCCTTATTTCACGAACAAATTTTTAAATTCATTCAACACATAATCACCTCCATTATCACTTCTAAGATCCTTCACCTTCTTGCGATTTTATTTCTCAACCAGTGCCTTGAATTCTACGAACTTGGAGAATGTCTAATCTTTCTTCTGCATGAAGAAGATCCAACACTTCCATGAGAAGTCATTAAAAAAAATTACAAAATATTTTTGTCTGGAAGTGGAGGTTGTCAAGAAAGGTCCACGTAAATCATAGTGGATCCTTCCTAGTACTGCATGTGCTTCATTGTCCTGATCATGGAATGTGGATTTTATGTACTTCCCAAATGTACATCCTTTGCATACATCCTACTGCTTAAGTGATCCTTTAGGGAGGCCAGTGGTCATTTGTTGTATAATATTTGAGGTGCCATGATGAAAATGGCCAAATATTTTGTGCCAATTTTCACCAACATTACGACCCACACATTCTCTGCCTTAATGCTTAATGCAACACAATCTTCCACATCTATCTTATACAGGTTCTTCACATGAATCCCGATCTGCTTCACTTGTCTTGTGGATATGTGTTTATGGAATGTTTTTCCTTTGTTGAAGATCACATCAGAACCATGGTATTCCAAAACTATAAGAGATGAGATTTTTATTTAGGCCTAGAAAAAACATGACATCCTTGAGCCTGAGAGGGGAGCCCGACTCCCCCTGAAAGGTGATTGTACCAATACCAATTGTGTTGTACATTTCATCATCCCCTAGATTTATGTACATCTAGAGATATTTCTCCTCTAGGTCACTGACAAAATAGTTACACCTTATCATGTGGAACGATGCACCTAAGTCCAAGTACCACACTCCCCCCATCACTGTGCTGGACATGCATGTGATAAGGGTAAATCCAAGCTCCAACTGTGAATTCAAGGTTGCACTTGCTCCTCCTCCTAAGTTATTCTTGCTTGAATTTTTGTGTGGAAATTTTGTGGCATAGTGGTTGTATTCATGGCAATGGAAGAATTTAATTTTTTACATATCTTTCTTCTTTCCCCCTTGGCTGGATTCTAGTTTGGTTTGAGATTTCTTCCCTTTTCCTTTCTTTCCCTTTCCAACCAATGCAAATCTTTCTTCATCTTATCCCTTGGATGAGGTCCCATCTCTGGTATTCCGCCTTATTTCCTCCTGTACTAAATCAGACCATAAGTGTTCGCAATTTGGTAGCTTCTCCCTCTCGTTCACTGAATCTTGATAGTTTTTCCAGCTCTTGGGAAGGCCCTGAAGGGATAGTCTTATCAAGTCATCCTCTGAAATAGTAACACAACCTCTTGCAAGCTCATCATGAACTTGTGTGAACCTTCTCAGATACTGTATGACAGTTTCATTCTTCTACCTCTTGATATTTCAAAGTTTATCCTTAAGCGCCAACTTCCTGTGGTCACTACTATTATGGAATATATTTGTTAGTGCCTGCCACATTGCATAAGGATTTGATTTTTGATGGAGATTGGTGAGAATGCAGTCCCGTACTCCCTCCAATATTATTCTGCTCACCTTGGCTACATCTTTCTTCCACTGAGCAAGGTAATGGGCATAATATTTCGCTAGTTTTGCAACATCTCTCTTGATGTACTCTAGCAATCCATTTTCATCAAATACCTCATCCCTGCGATCCTTCCATGCAATGAAATTAGAGTTTCCTTCCAAGGCATACTCTAGCCTCAACCCATTGAAGGCCATCTTCTCAACTCTGAAGAGATCCTGCTACACTGAACTGCAAATTCGAACATACTTCAAAATAACTTCAAAATTCCTTCTCTAATGTGAAGCCTGCAGTGATACGATGTAGAAATTATGGTGTAGATTTGTAACTTCTCATGAAGTTTTAATCAACATCATAGGACACAAACCTACTCTACTGCTCTTGGAAATTAAATCCCAATTTAGAACAAAAATTTCAGACATGCAATAAGAAATAACACACATGGAGACATTATTTTTTCCTAGTGAAAGCAATCTACTAAAAATCCCTAATATTCGTTTGCATTAATCTTATGAATAAAGATGTATTACAATTACTTTTCTCAACTGAACACAACCTGCAAGTGAATAACCTATCTCTTTTCTCACTAAGAAGCTTTGACCCAGAATTAGTTGATTTTTTTCCTTTGCTTGAGCCCCCATTTCCTTGTGCAATTCCTTGAGAAATTAAGCCCCTGTTATTTAGGAATTCTTCCAAAATGGATTGCGCAATTCCCAAGGTTGATCATCTAATTGCATGCAACACTTTGACACTCAAGACTATTCTACAACTGATGTTTCATTACCTTGGAATCTCCATCACAACTGGGGAACTCAATTCTTTGCATGCACTAGAAAATTTGGGATGATTGATCAATTAACTAGATGATCATTGCGTTTGACTGAAGTCCCACTTCACAACTAACCTTCCATTGGTTCCTCCAACAGTTAGAACTAGTTTAGTTGAATACAACTTGAGATAACTGACTTTGATTGCTACAAATTAGCAATCACACATGCTTAAATAAACTTTAACTCCTCTAACTTGAATTTATAGAGTAGACTGGTGACACAAGCCATGTCACACAAGTTAATTGCATCCAAGTTGTGTGTTGATGTGGAAATTCAAATTTTCTAAATTTAGTGAAGGCGTAATCAAATTGAGAATTTCATGTTGCATTTTTCAACAATCCTTCAGGTGAATCTAATCCATGTTTTCGATGACAGTAAGGAGTTCCATCACAACAATGTGTTGATAATAGCAACCAACATATAGAAGTAGCATTCAAAATAAATGAAACAGTAAAAAAACACATATTTAAACACAATTAATGGAGACCGCGAAAAGTACTCCAATTATGATACTGCCTATCCACTTTAGTGAAAGTGCCTCCATCGCTCCGCTCATGAAGCACACCTCTGTTGTCAGCCTTCATCGCCCTAAATCCTATTAATTTTTGTCGACCTCCATTGCTCCACTTCCTGAAGAACCCATCAATAACATAAAGACAAACCCCTAATCCTTTACCTTTACATTTTTTACTCACGCCTCGTATTGAAAATTTTAAGACAAAATATTTCTTTTGTCTTAAATATTGTCTTAAAAGTCCCCTCCATGTAGTAGTGTCAAATGCAACGATAAAAAATTTGTCTCTAATCGTATTAACGGAGATCAAAGGGACATAAGAGGAATTGATGTCTCAGAAATTTTGCGAGGAAATTTTTTTGCGTTCTTCAGAGTTGGCTACCCCCACAAAACAAAGAGCCCAACAAGTCGTTGTCTTTATATAAGATAAAATTAATGGCAAGTGAAATAAAAACCTTGGTATAAGCGCAAGACAATCATAGCCTACAAACTGTCGGACTTAGGGCGCACTGTCAAAGTTAATTTTGGAGTTGTTAGATAATATTATCTTAAATTGATATGTTTTTGTCTTAATTATTAATTATCTTAAATGGGTTTTGTCTTAAGTGGCCATTGTCTTAAAAATAAAGTTGTCTTAAAAGGAGTTGATGTAGGAAAAGCAAACACAATTCCTACAAATCAAATTATTATTGTAAAATGTGCAATTTTACCAAGGCCAGATCTATTCTTCATACATGACAAGATTGATTCATCTCTCAATGGTCTAAGTGTGCAAGGTCGATTTACCATGTCTCTTTCTTACACATACCAATACCTTTGCTGCCATTACATGAATGCAAATTCTTTTCAAGCACAAGTTATATAAATGCCATTTAACAACTCAAAGTGATCTTTAAGATTCCATTGTTTAAATATACCATAAAGCAAATTGGGCTTGGTGATTTATTAAATGCCAAGTAAATCAAAATCAAGTGTTATGTGGTTTGCGTCCATACTTCACAAATCATCACAATGATTTTTACATCGTATGCAATTCCGGTTTAAGGCTCGTACTGTGGTTTGGGTTCTGCAACCCTACCAAAACTCTTCCACGTTCACTAACGCACATGGGATTTTCATGTTGCAGAACCTCACAACCTCTTCCAGTCGGTGGCTGTGTGGTTCCTTGCTGTCATGGGCTTCAGTTCTGACTGTTCAAATCTCTTATCTATGTTCAAAATGTTGTGGTTTACTTTGTGATTCCGACTACACCTGCTAACACCGTCCCTTCAACCACATGTCGTGGCATTCACACGTGACCATATGCTCTCTCCCATCGCAAAACTTAACTTCAACCACTACTTTGGGATGGAAATTTGTGACTGTGATCCATTTCTCTTCGATGGCAGTCTTCTGCTAATACAATCTTCCTCCTGCACTTCACACACTCCAACAAATATACACAAATTGCATATTTAAATAAACTCATAATATCAACTTCAATCGGAATGATCTCAATTTACTAATACATGAATTTTCAGTCTACATATCGACAAATCCCGATGTTTCCTTACCATCATCCTACTATTTATACTTGAGGAATAAAAACGCTCCTCTTAGAATAGGTTTCCTCAATAAATCACTACCTTCCTATTTTTAAGGGCTTATCCCTATGTTGGCTCTACATCCACGCAGGGAGAGAAAATAATTACTAAATTTATTCCATATCTATTTAAATACAAAACAAAATAACAATGCTCCAAAAATAAATAACAAATTTAATAAAATAATTAATTATACTACTCCTAAGTCTATTTCACTTCCATTTAGCCACAACATGTGACCAAGATGTCACATTGCTAGCTAGGTCCTTGATGCTCTTGCATTAGACTCCTGGGGAAGAAAACTGATCTTGTAGTACTTTGGAATCGATTCCCAACTTCTGTAGCTCTGTTGTAGTCACCCAACTGGCATCTTCCACTGGTTGTCCTTTCCACTTGACCAAATACTGATAAGAAGTTTGACTCTTGGTTTTCTTTGATACTCTCCTTTCCAAAATGGCTTCCACTTCTCTTTTCTCTACTTTGGGCATCTGCTCTTCCAAATTCACTGTTGGGATTTCTTCTGTTGTGGCATCACCTTGTAGTTCTTCGTCTGGTTCTCGATATAGATGCAGATCTGCAACATTAAATATAGGCGATCTTCCGATCCCTGTTGGAAAATTAACTTCATATGCATTTAAAGAAAATTTCCTTACAATTTTACATGGTCCTATCTTCTTGAGTTTCAATTTGTTATATGTTTTAACATGAAATATTTCTTTTCTTAAATATACCATGACTAAATCACTTACCTGGAATTCCTTTTCTCTCCTTTTTATATATGCTCTTTTCTTGTACTTGGTGCTTCTTTCCTGCAATATGCTCTTTACCTCTTCTTGTAATCCCTACATCTGTTCCGCAAATTCTTCAGCCTTTGCGCTCCATCCCTCTTGCTTTCCCAGATATCTGAGTTCATACACACCCCTTGGATGCAGTCCAAAAACAATTTGGAATGGACTCAAGCCAGTACTTCGATTCGGGGTGTCATTATAAGAAAACTCAGCCTGAGCAAGGGCTAAATCCCACTGTTTAGGATTGTTATATACCAGGCTTCTCAATATGTTTCCCAGACTTCTATTCATGACCTTGGTCTGCCGATCTATTTGAGGATGATATGTCGAACTAAGATTAAGGTTGGTACCTAGTTTCTTCCATAGAGTTCTCCAAAAATGTCCCACGAACTTGGTATCCCTGTCAGACACAATGCTTACAGGCAATCCATGTAATCTTACAACTTCTGAAAAAAACAGATTAGCAATATGTGTTGCATCAATTGTTTTTTTGCATGCAATAAAATCAGCCATTTAAAAAAATATATCCACAACAACATAAATGGAGTCATTTCCCCTTTGATTTTTTGGTAAACCCAAAACAAAATCCATACTAACTGCATCCCACGGTCGGTTGGGTATTGGAAATGGCCGATACAATCCTGTATTCTGACTTTTCCCTTTACCATACTCACAAATCTTTCATTTTTCCACAAACTGTTTAACATAAGTTTGCATCTTCGGCCAGTAATAAAAATTATTTACCAGAGCGAAGGTTTTGTCTTGTCCAAAATGTCCGGATATACCTCCACTATGTTTCTCCTTGATTATGTTTTCCCTCATAGAACAATTGGGAATACATAACTTATTACTTTTGAATAGTAATCCCCCTTGGATTGAATAATCCAACCATTGGCTTCTATTATGGACTGCTGGATTTTCTACTGCTGCATAAATATCTCTAAACTCCGCATCATCTTTATACATGTCAACCATTTCCTCAAACCCTACAACACCAACTTGTAATTCTTGCATAATTAAGTTCACCCTACTCAAAAAATCAGCAACTTTGTTCAATTTTCCACTTGTATGTTTAATCACAAAAGTGAAACTTTGCAAATATTCTACCCATTTGACATGTTTCTGATTCAATTTTGGTTGGTTGTTTATAAACTGTAATGCATGATTATCAGAATATAACACAAACTCTTTTGGTAACAAATAATTTCTCCATTTTTTCAAGGTCTGTACAACAACATAAAATTCTTTATCATATGACGAATATTTCTTCTTTGCTTCATTTAGCTTTTCACTGAAGTATGCTATTGGTTTCTGATCTTGGCTCGAAATTTCTCCAATCGCAATTCCACTAGCATCAGTTTCAACCTAGAAAACTTTCTCAAAATTTGATAAAGCCAAGACTGGTTTCTCGGTAATATTTTTCTTTAACAATTTAAAGTTTTGGTCTGCTGCTTCTGTCCATTTGAATGGCTGATTAGTTTCTCTGATTGTTTCAATAAAGGGTGCACAAATTTGACTAAAACTTCGAATAAATTTTTGGTAGAAACTTGCAAGACCATGGAAGCTTCTTACCTCAAATGTGCTTCTGGGAGTTTGCCAATTTACAATTGCTTGGATTTTCTCCGGATCCATTTTCAACCCTTCCTTAGAGACTACAAACCCTAAATAAATTAGTTTTTCCTTCATAAAGATTCATTTCTTCAAATTTATCAACAATTTTTCTTTTTTCAAAGTCTTTAGAACTAATTTAAGGTGTTCTAGATGCTCCCCTTTACTTCGACTGAAAATGAGAATATCATCAAGGTAAACAATTACAAATTTACCCATGTACTCCTTCAAAACTTCATTTATCAATATCATGAAATTACTATGTGCGTTAGTAAGTCCGAAAGGCATTACCAACCATTCATACAACCCATTATTTGTTTTGAATGCATTTTTCCATTCATCCCCCTCTTTCATTCTTATCTGATGATACCCACTCTTCAATTCTATCTTAGAAAAATAAGTTGACCCACTCAAACAATCCATTAAATCATCCATACAGGGTAAAGGAAAACGATACCTGATGGTGATTTTATTTATAGCTCTAGAATCTGTGCACATGCGCCATTTACCTCCATTCTTTGGACTGAGTACTGTTGGTACAGCACATGGGCTGAGGCTATCTCTGATCAACCCTTTATCCATCAACTCTTTCACTTGTCTTCCAACTTCAGCATTTTCCTGCGGTGTTAACTTGTAGGCTGCTTTATTCGGCAAACTAGCTCCAGGTATTAGATCAATGTGGTGACTAATACTCCTGATGGGTGGTAGCTCATTTGTAAACTCATCCACAACAATATCAGCAACATCATTCAACAGATTTCGAATTTATTAAGTTAGATCTTCTAAATTTGTAGAAGTTAAAATTACCTTGGGTCTCCCAACAATAGCAAAATGCATTTCCTCACCCTCCTCAACTTCCTACAACAGGGTCTTCCCACTCATCAACATAATGTTGTTTCCAGGTGTTTCCTCATCAGCTTCAGCTTTCAATGGTAGCAGTGTATGCTTGTTCCCATCTTTCTCAAGATTATAAGTGTTTCTTCTGCCATCATATATGGCTTTTCTGTCAAATTGCCAGGGCCTTCCTAGCAATATGTGACATACATCCATCAGCATTATATCACATAAAATAACATCCTTATAAGTACCAATCTGAAATTCAACTTTACATTGTTTAGTTACAATAATTTGATAGCCTTTCTAAAGCCACGATAATTTATAAGGAGTGGGGTGTACTGTTCTCTCCAACTTCAATTTGTCCACCATTTATGTAGAAACAAGGTTATCAGTACTACCACTACCAATTACCAATTTGCAACACTTACCCTTTGACTTACTTACAGTTCTAAACAGATTCCTTCTTTGAGCTGGTTATGTGGCTTCCTTAGCTTCTTTAAGAAATATCCTTTTCAACAACAAGGATTCTCTGGCTTCATGTGGTTTCTCTTTGGCTACAGTCTGAGGAATCTCTTCCTTTGTTTCAGCAACATTCACACTGCGCTGGGTTGCTGATCTATTGTGAGGACAATCCCATTGCACATGTCCCCTTTCACCACATGCAAAGTACTGAACATCTCTTCCTCGGCCTCTACCTCTGGGCACAAACCTTCTGTGACCAGAATCTCCTCTTTGTGGTGATCTATTGCTCGCACTCCTTGCCTCATTCTGAGAGTGTTGAAATCTGGATTTAAATGTTCCCTTTCCTTTTGCCGGACTCTTACCTCTATTTCTCTGGTTTTGTTTGCGAAACATCTTTTCTTCGACTCTCAAGGCTGCTTGATAGGCATCTTCAATCGTCCTAAGATTTAATAAGCTGATCTCATCCTATATTTCATATCTTAAACCATTTATATATCTAACTACCTTTTCTAGATCATCTTCTACATGGCCAGATCTAATACTCAGCTTATAAAATTCTTCAGTATATTCTTTGATGGTCATTCCCTTCTATCTTAAATTTTGCAATTGTCTAAACAGATTTAATTGATAATCCTTTGGCATAAACTTACCTTTTAGCTTACTTACCATCTTATCCCATTGCGTGATTTTGGGTTTCCCTTTTTGTTCCCTAGACAACTGCAATTCATCCCACCATAGGGCTGCATGGCCTTTCAATCTCATGGCTGCAAACTTCACTTTCTTCTTGTCATCGACTTCTTCATAGTCGAAGTATTTAACTAACAAACTGATCATGTCCATTAGCACCTCCACACTAAGACTTCCATCATATAAAGGTACTTCTACCTTCGGTTGACTACTGACCTTTGCGAGCATCTTCATGACTTTGGCTGCCTCGCTTTCTTCCTCCACTTCTTCTTCGGTGGTCTCTTCTTCATCGGCACTGGCAACTGCACCATCTACTACTCTCCTTTGGGTGGTTTCCACTGTGACCATTCTCGTGCGCAAGTGCCGGATCTCATCTAGCAAAATTGCATTTGCTATAGGTCTCCCTCGACCTATCCCAGCTTTGCCTGCTCCATCTCCTCTTCTAGGCAGCATTTCCTGCAATATTCACAAGCTTCCTAACAAGCTCTGATACCAAATGATGTAGGAAGAACAAACACAATTCCTACCAATCAAATTATTATTATAAAATGTGCAATTTTACCAAGGCCAGATCTATTCTTCATACATGACAAGATTGATTCGTCTCTCAACGGTCTAAGTGTGCAAGGTCGATTTACCATGTCCCTTGCTTACACATACCAATACCTTTGTTTCCATTACATGAATGCAAATTATTTTCAAGAACAAGTTATATAAATGCCATTTAACAACTCAAAGTGATCTTTAAGATTCCATTGTTTAAATATACCATAAAGCAAATTGGGCTCAGTGATTTATTGAATGCCAAGTAAATCAAAATCGAGTGCTATTTGGTTTGCGCCCATACCTCACAAATCATCACAACGATTTTTACACCATATGCAATTCCGGTTTAAGGCTCGTATTGTGGTTTGGGTTCTGCAACCCTGCCAAAACTCTTCCACGTTCACTAATGCACATGGGCTTTTCATGTTGCAGAACCTCACAACCTCTTCCAGTCGGTGGTTGTGTGGTTCCTTACTGTCGTGGGCTTCAGTTCTAACTATTCAAATCTCTTATCTGCGTTCAAAAGGCTGCGGTTTACTTTGTGATTCTGACTACACCTGCTAACACTGTCCCTTCAACCACACATCGTGGCATTCACACGTGACCATACGCTCTCTCCCGTCGTAGAAATTAACTTCAACCATGGCTTTGGGATGGCAATTCGTGACTATGATCCATTGCTCTTCGATGGCAGTCTTCCACTAATACAATCTTCCTCCTGCACTTCACACACTCCAACAAATATACACAAATTGCAGATTTAAATAAACTCATAATATCAACTTCAATCGAAATGATCTAAATTTACTAATACTTGAAGTTGCAGTCTACATATCGACAAATCCTAATGTTTCCTTACCATCATCCTACTATTTATACTTGAGGAATAAAAACGCTCCTCTTAGAATAGGTTTCCTCAATAAATCACTACCTTCCTATTTTTAAGGGCTTATCCCTATGTTGGCTCTACATCCACCCAGGGAGAGAAACCAATTACTAAATTTATTCCATATTTATTTAAGTACAAAACAAACTAACAATGCTCCAAAAATATATAACAAATTTAATAAAATAATTAATTATACTACTCCTAAGTCTATTTCACTTCCATTTAGCCACAACATGTAACCAAGATGTCACATTGCTGGCTAGGTCCTTGATGCTCCTGCATCAAGAGTTGTCTACATGGAGGAATTTCCCAGACGGTCAAAAGTGGCTGGAATCCGCGCAAAAAAAATGTAAGAAATCGTGCGTATTTGAATCATGTTTTTTAGGGTGGAAATGGATTCAGCATTATCAAAAACCTCTAAGGCACCCAAAATATTGAAGTTTGATAGCTATAACCTGGATTTACCAAAATCTCTGGCAGATTTTCTTAAAATCTTACCAGAATTTCCATGATTTTCAAGGCAAAAAAACAGTCTAGTTAGACTACGAGGTCTAAAAATATTTTTTTCTCAAACTATTTTTGTTTTAAAATACTTTTGTCTTAAACTGTTTTTGTCTTAAATAAAGTTGTCTTAAAATATTTTTATCATTTTGTCTTAAATATAAAATTTTGTCTTAAACCATTTTTATCTTAACCAAAAATTTGATTTAAATTTAAAATTTTTTTAAAATATTTATCTTAATATTAATTTAATATTAAAATAACTAAAATAAAAAAAATATTTTTTAAAATAAAAGACTTAAAAAAAGGTTTTAAAAGAAAGCCCTTACTGCACTTTGCATAATGGAATTACCGTTACGCCATAATGACTTGGAGGTAGACATGACAACTGATAAGCATCCAAGACTAAACACAAGATTTGTAGATGAGGGGTTCCCCTCTCCACAATACAGTTTGAAATCCAAATATTTTGGTATTATTCATTAAATTACTAATAAATAATTTTTTAATTAATTGATAAAAAAATTTGGATTTTAAATATTTTAATAATATTCATTAAATTTATAATTAATAATGAATGTAGACCAGCTACATAAGAAAAGTCAAAGAAAAAATCCATGTTTGAAGGTTGTTTCGTCGTCTTTCTAATTGATGTTTTGCTTCCATTCAAGTCTTGCCTTCGAGAGTAAATTTGATTTCAATGGCATCGAGATATAAGCCCAACGTTTGGTTCTAATCCCAAACCATAAAGGGTATTGGCTGGACTGATGGCGCAACTTGTTCAGTTTCCACTTCTGTTTATTATGGCGGCTATCATGTTTTCAGTCAATCTTGCAGCCGACGATCCCCAGACTACATTCGTGGGCGAAGGGTGCAGCCCCCAGCTGTATGTGAATGCTACAGCGTTTACAGACAATCTCGATTCTGTTTTGCAATCCCTCTTTTCAAATCTCTCTTCAGGCTTTGCTAGAATGCAAATCGATTCTCGCAAAACGGATCCTGTCTATGGTCTTGCTGTATGTCGCAAGTATTTGAACGCCAGCGAGTGCTCACAATGCGTGAAGGAAGCGGCGACACAAGCAAAAGCAGTGTGTCCTAAAGGTAATGGTGCTCGAGTTCATTTGGACGGTTGTTTTCTCCGCTATGAGAATAATACCTTTTATACTGAGGATGTGGACACTGTGGACACCTTTAATTGCGCTAAGCACGAATTGACAATTCACAAAGCATTCTCTACTACACCAAGGGCATTTTAAGACATTTGTTTAAGACAAAAGAAATCTTTTGTCTTAAAAAGTCACTTTTTATTTTAGTTATTTTATATTAAAATTTAATATCAATTGAATTGTCTTAAATATAAAATTTAAGACAAAAATAGTGTGAGACAAAAATAATTTGAGACAAAATTTTATATTTAAGACAAAAACAATTTGAGACAAAAAAATTTAAGACAAAAGTATTTTAAGACAAAATTTTATATTTAAGACAAAACGAGTTTGAGACAAAATTATTTTAAGACAAAATTTTATATTTAAGACAAAAGTAGTTTGAGACAAATATATTTTAAGACAAAAGCAATTTGAGACAAAAATATTTTAAGACAAAATTTTAGATTTAAGACAAAAGCACTTTGAGACAAAAATATTTAAGACAGAACTTTATATTTAAGACAATGGCGACTTAAGACAATGACAATTAAGACGAAACCCATTTAAGATAGTTAGCAATTAAGACAAAATCATTAGCATTGGGAAGTTTGCATTGAAATATCCATGAGTGGATAGTGGATAAAATTATATATTTTATTTTTGAAGATGGATATTCAAACCACATGAAATTTAATCATGTCATATTTATTTCTTTTATATTATATTTTTCTTTTTTCATTAAACCACATTCTAAAAATTTAATAAATAAATAGATAAAACAATTATTATTTTTTGGTTGGCAACTCAAGGGGATTTGAACTTTGAATCTTGTGTTTTAACCATAGCTGCTCCAACACTAATATTCTTGGGCATATTATGTTTTTTCCTGCTAACCCCTCCAAATACAACCTCTAAGAACTAGTAGGGTCCAAGGAAAAGAGCTACAAGTTCCCCAAATCCGATCTACATTTCATGGACAATCACATTTCCCCCAAATGTCCTCCACATATTTGCCTTGGTGTATTGGAGTTTGAAAAATACATAGGATGCCACAAGTAATACTAATCATAAGACTCAACTTTCCTATTGACTAGGAGGCCTTTAAAAAAAAAAAACATCTTAACTTATGCCTAAAATTACTAAAATTTCCTATCCCAAATATGAAATTAGAAATTCTACAAAATTATAGGGCAACAAGGAAACCAACTTCCTCTTCCAAAAATCTCTAAGACCTTATGGAGGACAAATACAAATTTTGAAATAAATTGTTGAAATTATGCTCTTGCATAGATAGCTACCAATGTATCCTTGTAGGCCACCCCCTTTAACAATAGTAATACCAATGTCCTTTACCAACTAGAAGGAACTCCTTACATAATTCTCTCTTAGATCCCCTTAACCCATTGCAATGATTGTCTTTGATGCCTACCTAGTTGCAAGCACATTAAGAAGCAATGTAGCATATTGTTGGTTGAGGATTTCGATAAGTATGTGATTTTGTTGACATCTTGTGACTGTCCCGTATGTGAATATATAAAATCTTGGATGCATGTCACCCTAACACTATAACATGACTTAGTATTGCCTATCATACCGTGTCTCTCCCTCCTCGAGACACCTAGAATTCGCTAACACTCCCTGTCACGCACTCTTATTCATTCATTTATGAATTTTGACCTAGTGCGCCTCTGTTATGTTTTCCTGGCACTCCCTAACACTCCTTAGCACACATTGGCACACCTAGGCACTTGGAAAAACTTTGTATGCTTCCCTAGCACTCTAACATGCCTTGGCACTTCCTAGAATACCGTGTCACTCCCTTCTTAACACACCTGGAACTGGCTTATACTTCATTTCCATGCATTTTAAACTAGTGCCCCCTTGTGCTTCCCTGACACTTGGCCCTCACACTCCCTAGCATGTGTTCATGTCATACCCTGGCACCTGCCACATCTTGGCATGCCTATCATGCCTTGGAACTACCTAACATGTCTTAGTACTTCTAGTAATTCCCTAACACACCTTGGTATTCCTTAGCTTTCATGTCTTCATAGATAACCTTGCTTTTTTTGTGACTTAGGAACCCAACCAAGTCATTAGAAAATCGATGTTGTGCCTAGCCCAAAGTTTCCCTTTGTCTGAAACTACTTTGTCCAACCCTTTATGTAACCATAGGCTTACCTCCTACAAGTCTTATTTTGACCTTCCCCTAACACACTTTATCCTTGAGACACTTGGAATTCGTTGACACTACTTGGCACACACTCTTATTCATTCATTTCCATGCATTTTGACCTAGTTCTCCCTTGCAATGTCCTGGCACTCCCTAACAGTCCTCAACATCCATTGACACTTTTTGGCATGTGTTAGCATGCCTTTTCATTCCTTGGCACGCATTGACACTCCTTAGTTATCATGCCCTCACAATTACCCTTACTTTTTTGGAACTTGGGAACCCAACCAAGTCTTGCCTTGAATATAACAACTTGACCAAGTTATGGTTACTACAACTAGATTGTGCCTTGTTCACCTAAGAAATGACTATAAACCCTCACCCATTTAACCCCCTAAATGCTAAACCCCTAACCCATTCAACCCCCTAAAACCTTAACCCCTAACCCCTTAAACCATAATTCTCGACCCCTAACCCATTTAACTCCCTAAACCCCTAAAAACCTAACCCATTTAACCCCCAAACCCTAACCCCTAACCCCTAACCACTAAAATACTTAACTGCTAAATCCCCTAACCCCCTAAACCTCTAAACCCCTAACCCATTTAACCCCCTAAACATCTAACCCCTTAACCTCTAAACCCTTAACCCCTTAACCCCTAACCCCTAACCCCTAACCCCTAAAATCCTTAACTACTAAATCCCCTAACCCCCTAAACCTCTAAAACCCTAAACCCATTTAACCCCGTAAACCCTAAACGTCTAACCCTTAACCCCTAACCCCTTAAGCCCTAATTCCCAACCCCTAACCCATTTATCCCCCTAAACCCCTAAAACCCTAACCCATTTAACCCCTAAACCCTAAACCTCTAAACCCTTAAACCCCTAAACCACTAACACCTAAACCCCTAATCCCTTAACCCCTAAACCGTTAACGCTTAACCATTAACCCATTAACCCCTCAACCCTAACCCCTAAAATCCTTAACTGCTAAATCCACTAAGCCCTAAGCCCCTAATCCCTAATCCCTTAACCACTAGCTCATTATTCACCTAACCCCTAACTGCGCCTAAATCCCCTAACACCTAAGCCCCCAATACCTAATCCCTTAACCAATAACTCATTATTCCTCTAACCCCTAAATGCGCATAAATCCCCTAACCCCTAGCCCCCCAATCCATAACCCCTTAACCACTAACTCATTATTCCCCTAACCCCAATCCCTAATCCCTTAAATACTAATTCATTATGCCCCTAACCCTTAAGCCCCCAATCCCTAACCCCTTAACCACTAATGAGAATATACCACAGTGGGCATGCACAAGAAGAAGAACCAAAGAAATCAAATTCAATAAAGGAAGCACAACCACCACTCCAAACTCGCTTCTCTAAAACACATACAACTGCAATAAATCCCACTAAAGCTTACAAATTTATCAAGCCCTAATTAACTTACTAACAAATTCAACAAGCCAACATGCTACAATTTGTTGAGTCACCCCCAAATCAATTAGTAATTATTGCATGAATGTACATTTGTTTGTAGTTTTATTTAAAAGGTTGAAATTCTCTCAAGGGTGTATAGAATATATCCAAAAGTTTAAAAAATGGAATTTTTGCTTACCTCCACAAGGTATCATCACACCCGGATAGGTGAAAACATACAAGTCTAAATCTTCTACCTCTAAGTCTCAATGGCACTTCAACATGTCAATAACATATTTGCAACAATGCTTAATGAGTTTTGTCTATTGGCTAAAGAGATGTACATCCATCCATCCAAAAATAAACATCTCAATCAATCCAACACCATAAATTGTGCTAAATAGTTCATCATGTTATTTCAAATATTACAATATTTTCTTATATTAGCTCACATATTCCTTGAATATTTGAAAGCCAAACTACCTTAGCACAATATACCAGAAAGACTTGTACTCTAAAAGACAAAAAAAGACAACAAACTAAAATAGGAACTTTAACTCTAATCCAGACACTTCATTCTTAACAACATGATATCTAATGAAGATGATATGTGGAAAAAAAGGCTTCATATATTGTCTATCACATGTCAAACCGAGTGAACAAACACATGCATAGAAAACATCAGAAATAGGGTTCATAGATCGACTTGTATTATATGGTTTCAAACCCTTCTTGTCTCCTTCAAGGGGGTTTCTGGAGGTCTTAAAAAAGACTTCCTTTTGCTAACCAAATGGATTTTTTCTTTCACACATGTATGGAAACTTACTTTCCAAATCATATTGTAATAGATTCATAAGATGATATTATTGGTATTAACTACACCTTATTTGGAGACATCATTTTTATTGTAGGGGTTGGTACCTTTCTATTGGATGTGGTTGGTGATGTGAAGACTACTCAACCTCTAGTAAAGATTCATACTAACTCTAACAAGCTTATGGATGCTTTTTTACAAAGGGAGACCCCTCTAAGCTTAACCCATTGGATTCTTTGTTTGTTCATGCTAATTATTGTTCTCAACTTTCCTTCTCCAAGGGGTTGAGACTATTTGCTTCATTTATTTTACATGGCCCGGTGAAAGAAGAAGAATGGAGATTGTCTCCACATCTTTTCCATTTCGCTAAGTTACAAAAAAAGAGTCAAATTCTATAGCTAATAGACTAATAGTCTCTTGATACACCTTCAATGGGCTATGCATAGCTCTCACCTATCACTGTAGCTCAATGAAATGACATCTAATAGCTCCAAGACACCATTATAAATGGAGTAGTTGTGAAGTTGTTGTTAAATGATTGCCTCCAAATGTTCAATTCTCATGAATTTTGGGGGAGGGGGGTCTTTTGGTGTATTGAGCGGGGCAAGGGGACATAAGGGTGACATGGATGGGTAGAAGTGAGAGGTTCGAGCATGGTTTACTGAGATCTATAACCCTAACATTAGAGAATGAGAAGGAGCCTTAGGGCCTTATGGCATAGGGGCTAGGGGACCTATAGGTAAGGCAATGAGAGAAATTGATAGGGGAACCGCCAATAGTTGTGACAAGGGGATTAGGGGCCACATTATCACAACCCATATGCACTTAACCCATAACCACTAAAGTCCCTATCCCTTTAACCCCAAAGCCACAATCCCTTAATCCCTACACCCATAACTCATAACAAATTAACCCCTTGATCCCTTAAACCCAAAGCCATTAACCCCTTAACCCCTAACCACTATCTTATAATCCTTGAACCCCATAAACCCTAATCCCATATCCTCTTAAACCTTGACCCTTAACCCATAACCCCTAACCCCTAAACTCATTAACCCATAACCCCTAACCCCTAAACTGATTAACCCCTAACCCCTTAACCTTCTGACACCTAAATAACATAACCCTTAGGCACTTAACCCCTAAATCCCCTGACATGTAAGCCCTTGATGGTTAATATTAACCCCTAAATCCCGCCATTAACCTCTAACCCTTAAACCCCCTAACCTCTAAATATCATAAGCCCTAACCCTTTACCCTTTACCATTAACCCCTTGCTCCTAAACCCTTAAACCCCTTAACTCCTAAAATGCCTTATCCTTTCTCCCAAGCACAGGTGCTCCAACACTAATATTCTTGGGCATATTATGCTTTTTCCTGCTAATCGCTCCAAATACAACCTATAAGAACTATTAGGGTCCAAGGAAAAGAGCTACAAGTTCCCCAAATCCAATCTACATTTTATGGACAATCACACTTCCCCCAAATGTCCTCCACATATTTGCCTTGGTGTATTGGAGTTTGAAAAATACATAGGATGCCACAAGTAATCCTAATCATAAGACTCAACTTTCCTAATGACTAGGAGGCCTTAAAAATCAAACAACATCTTAACTTATGCATAAAATTACTAAAATTTCATATCCCAAATATGAAATTAGAAATTCTACAAAATTATAGTGCAATAAGGAAACCAACTTCCTCTTCTATAAATCTCTAAGAACTTCTGGAGGACAAATACAAATTTTGAAAAAAATTATTGAAATTATGCTCTTGCATCAATAGCTACCAATGTATCCTTCTAGGCCACCCCCTTTAACAATAGTAATACCAATGTCATTTACCTAGAAGGAACTCCTTACATAATTCTCTCTTATATCCCCTTAACCCATTGCAATGATTGTCTTTGATGCCTACCTAGTTGCAAGCACATTTGGAAGCAATTTAGCATATTCATGGTTGAGGATTTCGATAAGTATGTGATTTTGTTGACATCTTGTGACTCTCATGTATGTGAATATATAAAATCATTTTTTTTGTACCAGTTTAAGGACTGATACCATGAGGTGTATGCGCTAACATGGATGGAACACTAACTATGTTTTATATATTGTAATGTAAATGAATAATCTCTTTTGGAAAAGGCTCCACTCATGATTCCATTTCTCAAATGATTTCACTCACCAATTGTGGTTAGATTTTAAGGTACCATGTTCTCGTAAGGGTAAACCTACCTATCCATCTCTTTAAATGCACATAGCACACATGTTGGCTTGATCTTGTGCTTGTTTTGGGGAAAAAGTTGTTGCATCGGATTGACCCTGATTTGACAAGTAAATTTATAAATGTTTTGCACAGTACGTATATAAAAAATATGTCAGGTTATCCATAAATTTCCTAAGAGAAACTCCCCAACACAACAAGTATAATACTTTTTGCAGCCAAAGATATTAATTGTTTCTAGTTCTTTTTCAGAACTAGTACAAACTATAGACAATCCAAAATGCCTCATTTTTGGGCTATCAATATAGTATCCATTTAAATAGACACATGCATAGGTTAATAACAAATACCTAACACAATCTCAATGAAATATTGTGAGTAGAGAGAGCCACGATTATATATCTGGTTTAGTTGAAAATGGATTGATATCTTCCTCAATGTGGACTGCCAGCTTGTTTTCCACTTCTTCAATCAGGTCATGGTTGTCTTGGATTCCCTTGTGACAGTCTAAAACTACCAACTTCAATGCCATTAAATTTGTCCCAGTGACCTCCATTTCTTTGTTCAGTTCTTTTAGGCCCTTCTTGTTTATGATTTCTCTCTTCCAATTTATAAACACAAACAAGAAAGAATTGAATATAGACCTCTTTCTTTAATGCAATAGATACAACGTAAATAATTCTCCATGGAAAAAAATTCTCGGGGTCCTGCAATGGCTACAACGTAAATGCTCCCTTGTGTTTCCTTGACAATCCCTAACACTTCCTAGCACATGTTGGCACACCCTGGCACCTGGCACATCTTGGATCCATGTCACCCTGACACTATAACATGACTTAGCACTGCCTATCATACCATGTTACTCCGTCCACGAGACACCTAGAACTTGCTAACACTCCCTGTCACACACTCTTATTCATTCATTTATGAATTTTGACCTAGTGCTCTGTTTTGTTTTCCTGGCACTCCCTAACACTCCTTAGCACACATTGGCACACCTTGGCACTTGGAACATATTTTTATGCTTCCCTAGCACTCTAACATTCCTTGCCACTTCCTAGAATACCGTGTCACTCCCTTCTTAGCACACCTGGAACTGGATGATACTTCATTTCCATGCATTTGAAACTAGTGCTCCCTTGTGTTTCCCTGACACTTGGCCCTCACACTCCCTAGCACGTGTTCATGGCACAGCTTGGCACTTGGCACATCTTGGAATGCCTATCATGCCTTGGAACTGCCTAACATGTCTTAGTACTTCTAGGCATTCCCTGCCACACCTTGGTATTCCTTATCTTTCATGCCGTCATAGATAGCCTTACTTTTTTGCGACTTGAGAACCCAACTAAGTCATTGGAAAATCAATGTTGTGCCCAACCCAAAGTTTCCCTTTGTCTGAAACTACTTTTTCCAACCCTTTATGTAACCTTAGGCTTACCTCCTACAAGTCTTATTTTGGCCTTCTCCCAACACACTTTATCCTTGAGACACTTGGAATTTGTTAACACTATTTAGCACACACTCTTATTCGTTCATTTCCATGCATTTTGACCTAGTTCTACCTTGCGATGTCCTGGCACTCCCTAATACTCCTCAACATCCATTAACACTTTCTAGCATGTGTTAGCATGCCTTTTCAATCCTTGGCATGCTCTGAAACTCCTTAGTTATCATGCCCTCACAATTACCCTTACTTTTTTTGGGACTTGGGAACCCAACCAAGTCTTGCCTTGACTACAACAACTTGACCAAGTTACAATTACTACAACTAGATTGTGCCTTGTTCACCTAAGAAATTACTATAATCCCTAACCCAATTAACCCCCTAAACCCCTAACCAATTTAACCCCCTAAACCATAAAACTCTAAACCCTTAAACCCTAAGTCCCAACCCCTTACCCATTTAACCCCCTAAACCTCTAAAACCCTAACCCATTTGACCCCGAAAACCCTAACCCCTAAAATCCTTAACTGCTAAATCCCATAACCCCCTAAACCTCTAAAAGCCTAACCCATTTAACCCCCTAAACCTCTAACCCCTTAACCCCTTAACCCCTAACCCCTAACCCCTAAAATCATTAATTGCTAAATCCCCCAACCCCCTAAACCTCTAAAACCCTGAACCTATTTAACCCATAAACCCTTAACCCCTTAAGCCCTAATTCCCAACCCCTAACCCATTTAACCCCCTAAAACCCTAAACCTCTAAACCCCTAAACCACTAAACCACTAACACTTAAACCCATAACCCCTTAACCTATAAAACCCTAAACCGTTAATGCTTAACCCATAACCCATTAATCCCTCACCCCTAACACCTAAAATCCTTAACTGCTAAATACTCTAAGCCCTAAGCCCTTGGAGAGGGTGTGCTCAAGGAGGATCATTCTAGGAAATAATTGTATTTCATCCATACAAACAACAACCTAAACTGTGGTAGATGATCACTTCATAATAAATCCATACTTGTTTGACATATTGGGCTGAGAAGTTTACTCATTGCCTCTTAATCAACTAGTTAAGTTATGTATGCTTGTAATTGTAAATGGATCTTCCAACTAGCATAAGATTTACTTGTAATTTATTAAATCCATTATAGGCAAAAACCTTATTATGGAATCATCTTTGGTTTAAATATCTACCCCTCTAACACCCCTTCAACCCACCAACAATATGTGGATGACACTCTTCTTATGGGCTCTCCCTCGGTCAAAGAAGCCCTTTCCTTCCAGAATATTCTTGTTGATTTTTCCTAGGCCTTTGGCACCTCCATCAATAAAGCCAAATAAAAAATATTCTTCCTAAATACCTCCTAGACCATTCAACTCAACATAGCTCGCATTATAGGCTTTGAGCTCAACTCCTTCCCTTCCAAGTACCTCAGAGTTCCCTTGACTGATAAACCGCTGACCAAAGCCAACTAGGAATATCTCATCACCAAATTGAAAACAAAAAATATTTCCAATTGGACTTTCAGGTCCTTAAATCTCTCGGGAAGATTAGTCTTGGTCCGCTCAGTCTTGCAAGCCATTCCTCAATAACAATACTCGATCATTGCTACTCCCAAATCTATTTCAAACCAAGTCAAAACCATTCAAAGAGACTTCTTATGGAAAGACAAAGTGAACAAGGGAAAAAGGGCCGTAGTAGCTTGGGGAAAAATCTGAAGACATAAAAAAGATGGGGGGCTTGGTCTTGGAGACCCAAACTTGCTGTGAAAAGTTCTGGGTGCCAAAACCTGGTGGAGATGGATCACCAGCCCCAACACCTCTTGGGTAGCACTCTGGAAGGAAAAATATGCCCCATCTCACAACCCAAAGTCTATAATCAGGCTCTCTGGCAACCTCAAAGGTTCCTCAGTCTAGAACCAAGCTTGGGAGAACAAAGGAATGGTCCAAAACCATTTCTTTTAGGAAGTTCAAAATGGAGGGACAACAATGTTTTGGGATGATGCATGGAAGCAATGCCCTCATCTCAATCAAGACCAATTCCAACAAATCTGAACTCATATGGACAACCACAACAAAAGGCTTGTCAAAGATTTATGGAAAAACAAATAAAACACTGAATGGAGGGAATGTCTGGAGGCCCTGGAATGGGTCCAACAAAATCACTCTCACGATTGGACTAACCTAGCTGATGAGCTAATGAAAAGGAAGATTCAAAGGGACGATGAGTCAGACAAGCTAAGATGGGGCTCTAATGCGGCTGGCCACTTAAACATAAAATAAACCTATGGCCTCTTATCTAAGTCCACTCACATCCCCACAAACAAAAAATGGGACAATCTCTCGAAGCGAAATCATTGGTCCAGGAGCCTCGTTCGGATCCATTTCATCAAGAGCTTGCTTGATTTCATTGAATGTGACATGAGAATTCAACATAACGTTCATTTGGGCATTGACCTTTAGAGGGACCAACTCAAGTAGATTGGAGCTGAGACTTGCTTGCTTGTCCTCTATGTACAGATATTTGAAGTGCTTATGGGAAGCATGTTTGATGCTGGTGGGGTTGGAGAAGGTTTGATCTCCTGAGGTTATCTCCACTATCTAGTTAAAAATTCTCATGGCCTGAGTGTTCTTGTGAAAGAAGGAGGTTTTCCTGTCCCCAACTTGTAGCCACGGACTTTGAGATTTAAGCCTCTAATATTCCTCCTCCCGAAAACAAGCCTTATGGAGATTAGCCTAGAGCTCCTCTTCCAAGATTAATACGTCCTTCGAGATGTTCATCTCTTCCAATTATTTCTAGTGACTTTCCAAATAGGCTCGGGTTATCCGCCTTGACTCATTGGTGAGGGGAGGGCTTTAGCCCAAATTTTGAGGGCCCTCTTCACTCTACTCATATTTTCTTCCCACATAAAGAAGGGGGATCCACTGACAGTTTGTTTCCAGACTTCCTCAACTTTTTCCAAAAAGTCAGAATGTTGCACCTAGAGGGCACTAAAATGGAAGCGAATAGGTCCCAGATTCATTTGCGGCTTCAGCTCAAGTATGATGGGCTTGTGATCAGAGACCGACGAAGAAAGAATAACATAACTGACATCAAGAAATAAGAGCAAGAAGAAGCTTTGGATGAGAAAACGATCTAACCTTCTAGCAATGTAGCCTGGACCCGATCTTCTATTGGTCCAAGTATATTTTCCCTTGGGTGGCTTGACGTCCAACAGATCCCAATCCTGAATGAGCTCTTCCACCCATTCCCTGGCTAGATCCCTTACAATGCTTCGCCCTTTCTTATCCTCTTGACTTAAAGTGATGTTAATGTCTCCAACAAGAATGACATTATCCATCTAAATCTCATTTGCTAACTTCCTAATGGATTCCCAGGAGAATTTTTTATCTCTCAAGAAGACCAAAGCATAAATGTTGAAGAGATTCATAGTTTCTTTGGTGTGAAGATGAAAAAGCTGAGCAAAAATCCAGTTTGAGTTAAGTTTAACCTGGATTTTCTTAAAGCATGTCTTGTCCCATAACATTCCCAGCTCTCTTGAGGCGCCTCTAGAGGAGACTGCGACACCTCCCCCTTTTCCCCAAAATTGTTTGCTTTTATGGAGAAATTTGGTTTCCTCCATTTTGGTCTCTTGGATTAGAAGAATGTCGGGCCTTTCCAACCTTACTAGACTTTTCATTGCTTCTTCTTTTAGGTTGCTACCCATCCCTCTACAGTTCTAGGAGACGATCTTCATTACTTCCTTTTTTGAGATGAGAGGGCTCCTTTAAAGCCCTGGCTTTGATTTCTATGTGCTTTAGGGTATCATAGATGTTGTCTCTTCCTTTATATAGGTGGTAGCTTCATTCATTATGTAATGGATTTGGGTTGTAGATGTGGGTTATAAGTGAGGATGGACCTTTCTTCATGTGAAATTTTCTTTTTGAAATGAACCTTATTCTCTTTGAGTAGTAGTAGGTTTAGTTTTTTACCATCCTACCTATAAACATCCAAGCTCATTAAAGGCAAGGACTATTGACATGAATAAACGAATTTCTTGTGCCAAAGTTACTCCATCTTATAACAATGGGAAGTGATTAATTGGGTCTTGTGATATTTTTAAAAGTACCAACCCCATATCTTGTGAAAAAGTGACTCTAGCTCTAGACCACCAGATAATCCAAATACCTTTGTATTAATACTTATGAAGATCCATATATATTGTGAAGTTGTCTCCAACTCTTTTACCATGGAACTAGAATCCACAAAAAAAAAAAAAAATCTTCCATTGCCAACTCTTTATGACTAAATTATGATAACAATTAAAACTTTTCACATGAAGATTCCTTTAGTTCATGCATTGTGGATGGTTACAATCCTAAAATGCCCAATTTTTGTTAATGAATAATGGTTGTAAAGTGAAAATATTCTATTTATATGTCATTCAATTTTTTATTTTTTGTTGACCAAATTTTTATTTACAAATCATACATAGTTAACTTACACATTAAATATATTAATTTAATTTATTTATTATTTTTAATTTTCCCTCCCAAAATTTGCTTTACTTTTGCACTGTGCTGGTAATGAAAGTTTCTTTCCTCTTTCTTTGCGCTACAATGAAAATTTTCTCATCTTGCAAAACCCTTTCTTGTGACTCCCTCATCTTGCATCATAGTTTCAGCCCCTGAGAAAAATCATATTCCTCTGTTAGCATGGATTCCTGGTCGTAGGTGATTGTGGGCACTGGGCAGACCTCATTTTCCTTCAATACGGTGAGAAAATATATTCCTTTAATGTTAACATGGATTCTTGCCCGTAGGTGATTGTGGGCGGACCTCATTTTCCTTCAATAAGGCAACATCTTCTTCGGGTTTTCTTCACCGGTAAGATTCTTAGCTGGCTTTTGTTATTTTGTACAGGAATAGGTTATAAAAATGTAGTTACATGGCTTACAATGGAGTTTTCATGCTTTCCTGTTTCTAGACTATGGGAGTTAAATGAATACTTAATATTGTCCAACTGAACTGCGAAGACTATATGGTTAAAAAAAATGGTAATATACAAACAAAACAACTTAAGCATAGTTAAGGTGCTTTTATTTTTCGAACATTAAACCCTGCAGAGAAGAAATTTATAGTTATAGGACACATTTTCTTAGTAGGCTTTTTAACATCACTAAAGCAATGTCGAGATCATGGAGAAGCCTTTAACATACCGCTGTAGGTAGGCCTTCGATTTAGTATTTTTGAAGAAGTATTTTTATCTGACTGTATAATTTCAGAATTAGACACAGCCTGAAAATAAAGTATGTCAGTCTCTTCTTTCCTCTTATTCTTCTTGCTATTCCTGAGATTGTTAATTTTTACTGCATGGAAGTTCTTTAAAATCTTCAACTTTCCAGAGTGAATGTTCTTTATATTTGTTTAAATAGAAGAAATGTTGCCATATTTTCTCCGAGGGTTGTTGCCGTGAAGGAGAAATAAGTGAAAACAACACCCCCTGCGGTAAAGGGAATAAAGTAATGATTGTAGGGGGGGATGGTTACTGTGGTTGGGTGACAGCTTTGCCTCTTGAAAACAGAGGATACTAGGTTGCCGTTGTTGATAGCCTTGTCTGCAGGTTGTTTGACTAGTAGCTTGGGATCGACTCTCTAACTTCCATTGTTTTTTGACCAGTAGCTTGGGATCGACTCTCTAACTTCCATTGTCTCAATTTAGAAGAGATGGAAGTATGTCTCTAGCAAACAGCTTGACCTCTTTGTGAGAGATGTTTGTGATTTTGATTTCCTTGTAGAGACTTTCGAGTCATTTGAACCTGAGGAAGTAGCTCTTTCAAAAAAGGCCTTCCCAATTTTAATGTTTTCAAACGGCCTAGCTCTCTGATATGATCTCTTGGTAGCTCTTCTAAGCTTGTGCCTAGCAAATTTAGGTCTTATAAGGATCGTTGGCTTGCTACTTGGGGAGGAAATACCTTCATTTTCAGACAAAATGAAAGGTCTAATGATACAAGTGTCGTGATATTTCCAGGCGTTCCTTGAGAGATGCTCAACTCAGAGGAGCTTTCCAAACAGAGATGCTCAAGTCGAATAAAATTCCCAAGTGAATGTGGTAGCTCTTGCAATTTGGAGCAATCTGCCAGACAGATGCTTAAGGATAATTAAAATTCAAAATGAATGTGGCAGCTTTTGCAACTTGGAGCAATCTCGTAGACAGAGATGCTCAACTCTAATTAAATTCCCAAATGAATGTGGCAGCTTTTGAAAACTGCAGCTCCCAGACAAGTCAAGATATTGGAGGTTTGTAATATTTCCAAACGAGTCTGGCAGAAATATAATGTTTCTTTGATCTCTCGAGTCAATCTTTTCTAGGTGTTGCAACTGCCACAAAGACTTGGGAAACTGTGAAATGGGAACATTAACCAATCAACTCCTCAACCGTATTGGTGCCTACAAGCATATTAATCTTAATCTCCCGCATATGATTATTTTCTATTTAGAAAACCTCGCTACCTCCCCCACTAATTGTGTGCTTGCTAGTACAAGGGGATAATTTAATTTGGAACATTGAAAAAATAAACACAAAACTTTGCTTTAAAATGCGTATGTACCTCACTTTCTCAATTTGCCAAAAATTTTGTAATGGTTGTTCCCTTGTCGTCACTTGAAAAACCCTTAACTTCTTTATCGTGGAAGCCAGTGAGGGAGGAAAGAGTGGGCAATGTTATTTCTAGCAGAGCCATATGAGATCTGGGTGAGTATCGCATGCGAGTAAATATGTCTCCGCATTTGGATGCTTAATGAGATCAATGAAAAAATGAGAAAGCTAAAACTCCGTTGGAAGTCTTCGCTATCGTAATGAAAATTGGTGGCATTTCAGTGACCACGTGATATTGTTGGTATATGCAAAGTGAGCTCATCTTTAGTGGCCAATATAAGTTGTCTTATGTCGCTACAGCACCTAATCGTGGCATCTCGCAAGGTCCATTCGATGGGCATGGTCATTCATGGAGGTATTATGTTATGTTGGCAAGTAGAGAGTCATGGCATGTGGTCCATTCCATCGAAATTCATGCCTACATGTTCCGTGATTTTATTTCACCTTTCCATAAAAAAAGAGGTCGTGCGAAAAGAGTGCCAATATTTACAAGTGGTGATATGAAGTCGTTTTGGGAGATTTTCTAGTACCGTGGTTGAAACCCAGATAGATTAATCCAAATTCCAAAACATTAACATATTTTGTTCAAAAGGCCCCACATCTCTCAAGGAAAAAAATATCATGGCCAAAAAAAGATATTGGTTCAAAAGATAATATTCAAGTTATAAAGAAGATCATGAAGATCATGAAAGCTACCTATTGAAAACGATAGTAAAAGGAGAGAGAGGAATCATTTTAATCATCATGGAATGTGGATCTTCTCCGATTTTTTGAGCTGCAGGCTCTTAGCAGGGTTTTCTCGACTCCCTTTTCCGACCGGTTTCCAATGGTGAAAGATGCCACCCTAGCCAATCCCTTCTCTTTACTCCGTTTATACATAATTCCAGCAGACAAAATTCACCTATCAGGGCAATAAGGGTTTTCTTTGAGGGAGAAATTATGTGGCATCAAGGTTTCTTGTGGCCTTTGCGCAGGGCCACGATGTGACATCATAGGCCTATTCAAGGCATTTCCATGGACAATGAGGGTTGCGAGTGTCGGCGAATCAAACAACCCCGAAACCCCACCTGCAAAGATGCGACCCACCTCAAGAATCCTTATGTGGCAGGTGTTTAAAGAGTACATCTTTAGGACAAAGAAAGTAGCCCCGAGGCCAAATCTCAGGGCAGCCGGCTCACCTTCAAATGCTAGCACAGAAGTCCGAATTCTGAACGTAGCAGTACCTCCAAAGGAACCCTCTTCGACAGCCGAGGGCTCGATCAAATCTCGTCGAGGCCAGCAGCATAACCCTGCATGGGGTTATTTATGGTAGGAACTAATCCATAGTGTCAATTACGAGGACAACAAAATCATTCTCAAAGTTTTGTTGAGACAGCTAGCCTATTTAAGGTGTAGAAACTGTGGGTAGAAAACCCTCATGAGGTCCGGTTTGGGGTAGACGAAGGACTAATTTGGGGAAGCAGCATGTCGTTCAAGGTCGCCGGAGAAGCAACTAACATTTTCTACGTAAAAATGTGTATAGAGTGGGATTAGAGTTGAATCTCTTTCTAGCCAAAGAGGGAATTAGTTTCCCCATCGGGAAAGGAGTGGTGCGCGAAAGTGCCAGACAACCGACGTAAGGGAGACCAAAATCGAATGTATAGTGCCAAAAGCTCGACACAAGCAACGCTGTGCCTAGTCTTCTAGTCTTGTCCGAGCAGATCCCAAAGCAGAGTGCGGCAGTTGAAGCCTATAATTGCTTTGGTCAGAAAAAGACTCGTAGCCAAATCCAATATTAAAGCCAAAAGAGTTGCAAAATATTCCTTAAGGTGCTTTTGGTAGAACACTCAATACACCTCGATAATGGGTTATATCAAATGTCTCGAAAGATCTGGCATTCAAGACATGAGTACCGCTACTTCAATCGAACATGAAATATCTCTCGATAGAAAAGGATATGGAAGCCGAGACCACCGTACCTCCTTCTTTACCTTCTCAAGAAAGCAATATAAATGAAGTAGATGTTTGGGTTTCCATTGGTGCCTAATTCTTTTTCATCGCTTTCGTAAAGGAATAGTTTTTAAGATGGCCGATGCACATCCGTGTTGCTACGCTCGAGCCAAGCCAACCGCGACCGGATGAGCGTATCCATTGCTACGCTGGCTTACCAAACCGCAACTACTCCAAACTACTAACATAAACCACATGACTCAAATTGCAAACATAAACTGCAAACAGCTACTCCTCAAACCGCAGGTTATGGAGGAGCACGCCATAATTCCTAAATTCCTAATATGATTTGGGTTTCCCACTTATTCTCTTTGCATCGCTTGCACACAAGATTCTCTCCTCTGCCATCCTGCACAAGATTCTCTGACATCCATCCAGAGAACGGCGTCGTGGGATCGTATAGGTAGAAATCACCGCGCCCTCCTCCACACAATTTTCACTCCAAGTTATGGCAGGCCGCTTTATTTTGCAAATTTTCCTCTCGTCATATTTTCCACTCGTATTTATCAAAGAAATGCAAATAACTCGTAAATGGAACAAGTGTGTGTAAAGGAATAACTACAAGTAGGGCTTCGAATTAGGGAGTTAAATGTATCGGATTGGCATGTGAAGAACCGACCGCAACAAGACAAATGTGAACCGGTAGTTTTAACTCTCTGTGTACATATAGATCTGTGGATTTGATTAAATATTAGTTTATACCTTTATTTCATGTTGTAGAAGTAAATGGGCATAGGAAATATTATATTCTCGAAATTAGCATACGATGCAGACATGAAGTCGCAATTTCGACCTCCGTTAGATCGTAACCAGGAGGGTCGAAGCTCGATCCACCTACTAAAAATCATGAATCTCTATGCTTTCTCCTAGCTAAGTGCAGAGAACCCAACATGATGTGAAGTGGCCCTCGCCATAGGCGCATTAAATGCTCCTATGGAAGGTCAAGTATTCCTCAATGCAATAGTTACATGAAGCATATATCGCACTACAAATTAATTACGTAGGGCAAGTAGAGCCTTTATAAATGATTATAGAATTTTTGTGAAAAGTATGTAAATCGTGGGAGTTTTACCGACTTTCACTGCAGGCTTTCGTGGGTGAAAGGATTTACTTTCGTACATTGTGATAAAGCACATCTCGCGGAGAGTTACCAGGGCTCGCAAAAATGTGTTGTGGCACTATCCTAAGGTGTATTCATGCCTTATTTTTCTGGCTATTCTGATAGGTCTCTTGTTTGGTTATGTGTCTTCAAATGAGCATTCCACCATGCAGAGAAATTTCTTCATGAATGTAGTGGAAAATATGAGGTAGCACTGGCTCTTAATGGAAGACCCTTTTCTCGGGACATCCATGATGCAATCGTTAGCCCTCGGTGGTCTCGCAGATTTGCTCGTATTTGAGCTATTGCTGTAGTTGGATGCTTAGGTGTATATATTTGTTAATAAAGTAAGAAGAGCTCATCATCCGAGACATCCCCATGATGGTAGCAGATATTTGGCTTGCATATGGTTTGTTGATGGCCCGATGCATCTTCTCCTCCGCAAGCCATGTGGGCATTTACCATTGCTAAATCATTCTTTTTAGTCATTTTTTGGGTATTCATAAAAATATAAGGCATACATCCATGGCTATATATCTCAGGTTGACATCCATGGATCAAGATATGATTTTTTTCTCTCGTCATGTAACATGCTATTTAACATTTGGTTTGTTTACCCACTATATGATTTTTCAAGAAGTATGATCAATTTCTATGAATATGTCCATCAAGCATGCCTTATTTTCTTATTCTAGTACTTTCATGGGAAAATACAATGGTTGATTTTCGAGCATATATGTTGTAAAAATGATGGGATGATCTCATATGATTCTAAATTCTTTGAGACCGAATTCCTGGTGCAATATTAGGAGAAAAATATCATATATCAAAGTCAAGATTCAAGATGTGACATTTTTCTTCATCATTTGATGCCACTCAGTGCCAAAATAATATAGCTTACCGCATTATAATATTTCTTAGGACTTTTTTCTTTAAATCCACTAAGCCATCGTTGTTTCATCGACTCTATGGCATGTTCTTTCATATATGTCTCTCCGTTGGAACTCGCAATATGCAACTTTATTTATGTCATTGGCTCACAGAATGGATGATGTAGCTCACAGGGTGAAGCAACCTCCGCATGCTAGGGGAAGATCTTCGGATTTGATTCTTATTTTGTTTAGTTTTCAAAAGTATCCCCTAGGCTATGGCAGCATCAAAAGCCCTCTCGACTACGTAAATCGTTCCTCTACTCCACCCTTACTTTAAAACTTTCTTCCCCGTACATTGGCATGATTATGCTACTGGAAATAAACGATTTCTATTAACATACATGAACCGCGCTCGTATTAATAAGTTTTTGGAATACCAAACTCGTAAATAAAATAAAAGGAATCATTATATAACAACTTTTCTAACTAGCTCAATGAACATTGAACTTGGATCTTTTGTTACTATTATATAGAAATCCGCCTAGTTTAGAGCAAAGCACGGGATTCATGTTCTATGTTCTCTCACCTTAAAGGTAACAAATCAATTATCTGGACTACGCTTTTACTACAGGATTTTGTGTGATGAGTTGAAAGCTTGGGGTTAAAATGCCGCAGAGCATGTGTGCTCTCATTACTCCGTCTCTATCCGAAAAGTGCTTGAGAAATATTGCTGGAGCTCGTCTCCCGGGCAAGTCTCACCCTTTCTTAAAGTTTAGTATTGTTAAAATATATCGTATAGTAACAAGCCTACCAAACTCGACAATCCTCGTGGATAAGATCCTCATATCTTTACAAAATGCAAGTTGTTCATATCCACTCGCTCACCAAATGTGGAAGTGAAAATATTTTCTCCAAGTACCCTTGCTAGAAAAAGGGTTAACATGACTATACTCGCAAAGGATAGTCTCTCCGGAGTAGGATCTTAGTTCAAAAGTATATAGCCCCTTATTATTTGGTCGACTAAATTACAAAACATCATAACCGATCTCACAATGTGTCTCAGAATATAATCAATGGAAGGATCTATCACCGGCTTATCTTGTAATAGGATCTTATTTTGTTTGGTGTGCGGGTGATAGGACACAAGTGAGGATTTGGGCCGATGCTATAATCGGGTCAGAATCTGAATATTTTCCTTCTCAAGGTACTTATACATCATTTATGAGAGATCGGGAGAATGACCTCATGCCCCTTTCTATATTCCCGTATTATTTCCGATCGCCCTTTTTCCATCGTTTATCAAGTTTTAGACAAAGCAAACAATAAGTAGGAGAAGACAATACCGCCGATCTAACTCCTTCTCCGAAATTAAAGTGCATAAATGTCCGAACCTCTTTTAATACAATCTCTATCCATTTCCATTTTAAAAATATATTCAAAGTGCATAAAACCTAGTATTCCCGTACATTGCAAGCATTTTCAAATATGCCGGCATCTCTTCAATGTAGAAGACCAATGTGAGCGCGTAAATCACATATCGTGGGAGTCCGTGTTGATAGATATCGCAAGTTTCGTTGTTTGCTGCACCTTTTCCGAGGCCGTATTTTGCGAAAATGGAAGACTAAAGCAGCAGGATTTCGTGTGTATGTCATATACGAAAAATTATTGCTACAAAAGTAATGTGAAGCGAATTAGAAAATCACAAAATGCTTCAACTCCTCGCATATTACAATATAGATGTCCAAGGGACTCCTCGTGAAAGGAGCATTTGGAAGCCTCAGACAATTTTATTCCTGGATACTTGCATATAACTTATACATTTGAATGTTTGTTGGACATTGATTTCTTAACTATCTAGGAAGTCATAAGCTCCATTCCACCAACAAGATTCCAGTAATAACTCGCTATTTCAGTGTGAAAATTTATGCAGCCATCTCTATGGAAATCACATGTTGGGCCACCGGCATTTTTAAAAGTAGCTCCCATCCGTTTCGACATTTGGATCACAACAAGCATTAGTATATATGATGCTCATTAGCGAAGCCATCTACCGCATCGAGAAATACCAAAGCATTTGGACTCACAACGTCAGCATCGGTATATACTGATGATTAACTCGTCCACTGTTATGAGTAAATCGCACATGATATGAAGCATAACATTAAGAAGAAGCGGTGTTAAAACACAAATGCTTTTGAAAATGGTTGAAATAGATCGGGTATTTCGTAGCTCATGTCACAGATATATTATCTCGAATCGGGAACCAAAAAGCAATAATGAAGGATATGTGGAACATGGACATCTTCACAAGGATGCTTGAATCAAGTTCATTTAGTTCTTTATTCATACTCATATCTCCCCTCCTCCTCTCGTTATTCCCACTCTCTCGCTATCTCAAATTAATATGTGCTATAAATTTCCCTCCTCCATAAAGCAACTCGGCTATGTTCCTCATACTTTATATCTCGACTATGTCAATGCTCCCTCTTTCGTTGGTTGAGTTATGTTGATGTAGTACTCGATAGTAATCTAGAGAGGCACTCGGGAGCTTTTTGAATGTATAGAATTACATATAGTCCATCAATCTATTGTGTATTGGTTGTTCCATAAGCGGCATAAGGACCAAAAAATACAAACAAATAGGCACAAAGGCAATAAGTGATGCTTTCACATTAACAAGTTTTAGTGAAAATCTTGCTCCCTAAGAAAATGGAATGGTGCTCAATCTGCCAAAATATTAAATAGGTGAAGTTCAAAAAAATTATGAAATCATGGCTTCATTTCACAACATCGTATAGATGAGGTTCAAAAATTAAGAATTTTCTATCTCAACATTTATAATCGTGAATTTAGCCGTAGGGGCTCATCAAATTTTAAGGATTTTGCAAAGTGGTGTGGTTTTCTGCTAACGCCAGGTTAGTTTTTCGTGTTTGTTTTGGTTTCTTTCGTGAGTATTTATGTTTGTTCTTGAGTTAAAATAAGCATCAAGAATGACATGCTTTGTAATTAAATCATTAGGATTCATCTCCATAGGAATCTTATACGCTTTTGTACATGCACGTAAATCGTGAACCGCTTTCTTGATTAAAATTGTTTGTAAGGTGGAAAATCGTATTTAGGATACTCTTGAATTATCAAAGGGGCATGTGAAATTTCGGTCCTAAACAATTCCTAGTGGTTTTCGGGTTTTTAATATGAGACTCTAGAATCTTTTATTATTACTTCGTTAACTCCAGCCAAAAGAGGTCGCAGTCAATGTCTCGATTTCTTATTTTGCGCATTGCTCATCTTTCTATTGCTACATATGGAGTTCTAGGATTCTCAACATCCCAAGCAAGACATTGCCATTAAGTTGGAGCCAAGGTTAACTCTTTCACCCACATTCGAATCAAGTAGGACAATTCAAACTCATTTTCAGTGAAGATCCCACCTTTTTCATCTTTCTCAAGGAGTGGTGCTTTCATGAGGGCATAGTGGGCATATCTTCTAAGGAGAGTTATTTTCTTATGTTTGCTACCTTTCGCAGTCAAATCAGCGTGTTTTCTGTGCAGATGAAATATGCTATGTGGTAAACTAAGTTCGCCACATTTTCAAACATGCTAAATTCAAACACCTACCTAGAGATTAGTTCAGAATTTTCTTCGAGGACAAGCACGTATAAGGATCTATTCTTAGCGCCCTTTTCAAGATTTGATGAGAGATATGTCACGATGAGGCTTCTCCCATCGTTATTACTTTAATTTTGGAGGAATTTTATGTGGAGGCACCACCTTGTAGGCCTTGTTTCTAACTTTTGGATGTGATGGGTGTTGATCCGTATTTCATTTAGACCTAATGTGTATGCCCTTCTTATCAACATTTGGAGTGTTGCTTTTGGAGTGATTTGCATGGGGGTAAGTGCCGATCTTATCTTGATTTCATCCTGAAACATATATTTTTTTTATTTTTTTTGGTTGGAATTTGACCATTTTTGAATTTTAAAAATTCCCGCCCATCTATTTCCTCAAATGTTTCTTATCTTTTGCATAATTCTGGGCGTCCGAAATCACATATTTAAATGCTAGAAATTAGATGGGGCAGTAGAAAATTTCATGTTGATTTATATTTTCAGAAGTTTCCAAACCACTGAAAGGGAGAGCTCCAAGCACTCGGATTTAGGCTATTTCTACGTTGAAATATTATTTTTATTTCTCATGTAGATCTTCTCCTCGAGGATAACAGCAGCATTTTGATGTGTGCTCTCTAGAGCCTCTTGAGTGCTCGAGGAGTGATAATGATGTTGGCAGTGCTAGTGTGGGATTGACTTGTGATGATTTCAGCCATGATGATGTTTATGTTAGTCTTGTCCAAGCTTAGATATAGGAGTCTGTTGGTGCATGCCATTCTTGGGATGATGTTGGAGTTGTTTCAATCAAGAAACCATCATGACCTATGAACCAATCATCGATCAAGCCACTAGAACCAAAATTGACACACACATCTTAAAACCGTGATGGTGTCTTAGCTTCGAGAAACTCGAGAGATTTAATTTAGTTTTATATACTGTGCAAAGGGGTTACGCATGTGTATGATAGTTCTCAAAGGATAGGATACTGCAGTATTTGTGATTATTATTGTATTTTTCTGGCTTATGGTTACTCGTGGTCCGAAAGTGGCACCGCAGATCAACCCATCTTTACCACCTCCGAGTAGTTTTCACAGAGTATTTGAACTCGTAATTGCAACAAGAACATAAGCCTTATAGCCATTATGAATAATGATATCTTTTTTTCCAATACTCGGGAACATAATAGAAAGGAAATTTCAAGCAAAGTATTCATGCCGGTAAAAGATTTTCGCCATATCAAATTCCTCGTTTATGGACTCGCGTTTCATGACCAAAATAAGTCAAAGGCATTAAAAAATATGACAAATAAAAGAGCATGATAAGGAGTGCTTAGGGATTTTTCTCGCTAAAGCATAAATAAATAAAATAAAGAAGCATAACATTTTAACAAAATGGTAGTGGATCCAAAATGGAGAAATTTTTGATGAAGTTGTTATAATTTACATTTTAACGTTCTTTCTAAAGATGCTTCAGCTTCTCACTTTTAAGTGCAGAGTGTAAACTTCATGTTATTTATGTATGTTTGATTATGAAGTTCTCAAAAATTCATAGGTAGCGTAGACCTCTTTACACATTATGTCATCGAAAAATGCACAACATTGCTATATTTGGCATAGTTCCATTTTCATTATAGAAATTTTGGAAAAAAATTAATGACCTTTGGATGTTCTCTATTTGTCATTCAAGTCGAATGAGATTCATTTCTCGGGTAGTTTTCGAGAATTAAAGGCAAATAACCTGCAGACATAAAAGTTCCTAGTCCTTCATGATGCAATGCCCAAGCCTCCTCATGGATTTTCAAAAGAAAGAACGATACTTTAATAAATTCTCGCTGATCCAAAATATATGGAAAAACACTCAAATTTTTATGATTAATGTTGTGTTTTATATTATTAATTTAATCTTGTTTTTCTCTCTCTCTCTCGTTTCTTATAGGCGAAACCTCACTAACTCGTTTCTCATATTGTTTTCATTTCTCGTTTCGTTTCCCGCTTCCCGTTTTTGGTAACATAGTAGTGGCACCTCCAAGATTGAAATCTCACATCAAACAATCTACGAACAATTCCATTAGGTGCTCTTGTGAAATTTTATGGGTGTATGTTCTCCGCACCCGTAAATCCATCTTATGAACAAAAACAATTTTCCCTACCAAATGAATCTCTATCCCTTCCTCCCCGAACCACTGTGTTCTCGCATGATGTCATAGCACTCTCATCCATATTTTGATTTTCCTAGCTTTTGACTAGAAAATATACTGGGCATTTGTTTGTTTCATGCAGTGTTATTTCTCATAAATGACGGAAGCAAATACATCAAATCTGGACTCGTAAGGATGGCTGAAAACTTGGGATCTATGTTACACTTGGAGGAGGATGGATTCCTTTTCATTGTGGACGCAATAAAGAAGTTGACCAAGTACAATGCATTTCGTTTATACTAAACATTTTCGAGGATCATTTAAAGTTGAACTCGAAAACCCACAATATTAATACTTCTTCAAGGATCATTTAAAGTTCAATTTGAAACCACAATATTAATCTTCTAGGCATTTTTCTAGGAGTTGACAGCACAAAGCATTTTAGGTACAAAACATTTCAAGGACCATTTAAATTTCAATTCGAAAAACCCACAATAATAATCTTCTACAAACATCAGGCTGCGCCGGACAGAAAGTTAGGAGGAGTTGCTACTTCCCAAACCCAGAGGATTAGTGATGCCAAGTCATATTCCGCGAGTAGCATTTTCTATTTCTTGTTTTGATAAACCTTTAAAGTCTTCTACATAGTTGGATTTTACCACTAATTGGTTTGATTAGCTAGATTTACCACTTATTGAGCTAATAAATATTTTTGAAGTTTTATCTAGCTTAAAACACACAGCCCGCAACATTGAGTTGATGCCCCTATTACTTTACACATTGATTCAAAGATAAATGTGTACATGTGTTACTTATTGAAGCAAGGTGCAAACTCTCTGCGTCTTTGGGTTTGCATGGTAGTAGTATTCCACGGATGATGCAGCAAGTGAAATACCAATGGCATTTATTTGTGAGGAAGTTTCGACAACACCTCTCCGAAGAAGATGTAAAAAAATTGTTGCAAATCAAGTAAATGAAACACTAAGATATTTAGTTTGTCAACTTGCCTCGCTTCCTCAACCCCAAAACTTTGGTTTCTTTTTGTTGGAGATCCTACACCTCCAAGCGAAAATATATTTTGTAATGCGAGAGTTTTGCCATACAAGAGGATACATTTGAGGTAGCATTTGTCAATTCATTTCCCCAAGTCCCCCACCGTAAAAATCTCAGAAAATATTTGATTCATGAGGCTCGCTCCACCTCCCGCATCGTGACTCCCACAAAAAGAACCTTAATCTTCGTGAAGAAATCATCTCGCTAGTCTTTATTTGAAGTTTGAACAAATAACATTTTTTTATTCAAAAAATTATATTTTAAAAAGTGTGTCTAAAGTCCGGGTATAATCTCACAATGTTGGTTATAAGTCGTCGATAAATTTGTTTGATCTTTTGTGTCAAGCTCAGGGTATAATGTTGTACACTCTCCTCGAGCGCTTGCGGCATAGATACGGAAGAAAATTAAACATTTTATTATCATTTTCCTTTTCTTTCACACTCGCTGTCATTTGGTCGGTTCAGCGTAACAACTAAACATATCTACAATCACCGTTTACATCGAAAGTCCGGGATATGTTCATCATTACTTCTAGCATCCGTTGGATGATGAAACTTGGCAAAGATACCCGCGAGAGAGCATCCTAGGTGCAGTAACTTACAATATTTTTGACCCTACTTGTGGTATTACAATCAAATACTCATGGAAACATTGAGAGAAAGTTATGAAGTTATGAATATAGACTTGTTTTCATTTTATGAAAAAGTTGATTTTTAACAGTGATTTCGTGACATTCATGAGGATTCAAACATTACTCTAAGAAATTTTTAGGATAACCACCTTATTCAGCTTATGTGGAAAAGAGGAAAGGAGTCAACCGGGTATGACACATGATTAGCTCGCAACTGCTGCAGAGAAAACATGAAATCTAGAAGAATCATCTAATCAGCAAGATTCTCTTGGAACAATTGACTTGCTTTGCTCATATAATCTCAATCACCTTTATTATAATTCATCGGAATTTGCTGGCTTTCGTTGGCTTCGTGTCTATACTTGTGGTTTTGTATTGAGATTATTTGGGCTTCGCTCGCCAAGTTGTTTTTCTACTTTAAGAATGCTTTGTTTTTGTTTTGCTCTAACTATGTGTTGAACATTTTTGAAAAATCCTAATGCTTATTATACAATTTCGAGGACCTGGCCAGTAACTCTTCACATAAGTCTTTGAAAGGGTGCTAGCTCATTGGAAGAGCACTCCGCCATGTGAGGAGGCTGGTGGTTCGATTCCGACCGCACCCCACATGTGAATTATTCAATTATATTGTTGATAATTAAATATTTTTATATTTGATTTATTTTAATGGTGAGATATTTTTTCTCGAGTTCATTGCTTTAATATTGTCTCTAGAAAGACACAGGATAGGATTAAAGACATCAGTCTCCATAAAGAAAATATGTCTCTTAATTCCAACTATCGTCTTTGGAGAGACAAAGAATGAAATTGTCTCAGGTTAAGACAATTTACCAAAAAATTGTCTTAAAACTTTTATGTTGTAGTGAAACCTATTGCTTCTGTGAGAGACAAAATGAAATTGTCTCTGTGAGAGACAAAAATGCTTGTGCTATATATTATTTTATAGTAGATTTCAAATATTTTAAGACAATTTAATTTTAAGATGATTTAATTTGAGACACCCACTTAAAGACAATATTTAAGACAATACACAAGTTTTATTTGTCTCAAATTAAGATCATTTACCAAAAATTGTCTTAAATATTGTCTTAAAACCCCCCGTTATGTAGTAGTGTTGTGGAGGTAAATCCCCTCTGTGGATAGAGGCGATCCCTACTAGCCTAGATCGGGTCTAGCAACAATCGTATCATGCTAAGGCGCGGGTTCCTAATTACAATTGAAGCTTGACTTGCCGAAGAAAATACTACCTCAATTCCAACGCTATTGTTCATAGGGGAGATGATGCTCCCCATTTCCTTGCTCGGAGATCAAGTCCTTTCGCTCACCGCGATCGGACACCTCCTGAGAAACACAACAAACACAAGCGTAAAATCAGATATATACAATTATGTGTCAGTCAGAGAGGAAAAAACTCATGATCATAATGAACAAAATGAGTGGAACCATAACCAATAGTCTCTTATCATTAATTAAACAAAGTAAAATACAACCTGGCTCTGACACTGAATTCTCCTTCGACGGGTCGGCAGCGGAATACTTCTCGGTAAAGATTTTCAAGGATGGGTACAAGCCTCTCTCTTCGATCATCAATCTCCTTGCTATTGATTTGACACTATGAGGACTATTGCAGCATTATTTAGGCTATTAAGGCTCTTGGAGATTAGATTTCAAAGGAAAATGGCAAGCTTATATAGATGGAGGAAGGGGAGTTTGGATCCCTACAATCATGGGATTGGCCCTATCCTCAAGGAAGCTTCCATGTGAGGTGGAAAACTACTTCTTCTACATGTTGATTCAGAGCCAACCTCCCAACTCAAATTAGAGACCAGTTTAGGAATTGTTTGGGGTCAATCTTCTGCCATTTATTTTTAAAAAACACCCTTTATTAAGCCTAGCACGGGTGCGGCTTTGAGACAGAGCACCAATTGGCGTGCCCTCTTTGGAGGATTTTCCCCCTTGGCGCGACGGCTGAATTGTGTACCCGCTCCAATGCAAAAAAGGCTATTTTTATGGTTTTTCACAAGGAGTTGTCTTCAGGGCAATGAAAGTACATGTCTAGGGGAATGTCATGAGAGTGTTTTCAAGTTATGTCACTACTCACAGGTCATGGAAAGAGCCCTCCAATGTTTGGGATGAGGAATTGCAGGGACGGTGACAAATTGCTGTGTAACAGATGCCCCCTAAAGCATGAGGCCCAAAAGAGAGAGAGGGGTGAAATGCTTTACGAGATTGTGTCCAACTGAAAACACTGCCATCGGAAACTTGCGTAGAGAAATACAACTGATATCTCAAATACATGATATATGTGGTATGGGAACAACCATCCATAGTAAAGTATACAATAATCAAGATCTAAGGTATGGACGTAGCCATCCAGTAAGGATCGATAAATAGACTCAGGTATGGTCGCAGACATCCAATTAGTGAGTCATGTAACTAATCATGATAATCCACAAACTCGCAGCCTGGATTATAACAGACAGGAATCCAAGGTCCTGCACTCCATCTCGACCCGAATAAAGTACAAGTTCAAGCATACGAATATATGAGCTGAAGTCGAACATGCAAGAACATCGTCCAATTACCAGCCAATGATGAAAGCTGTTAATAGACGCGAGAGGTACCACCAATAATGAAAATGGCCATCAAGGTACTATAGGTACAATCCACGGCATGTGAATCAATGAGCTGGCATCGAACACGCATAGAATCACTCGATCAAAGGCCAATGATGAAAACCTCACGTTAAATGCGAAGAACTTGCCATTGAGGCATGCAGGCTCCAAGGTACCAAAAGGGAGTCTCTAGATCAGCTTCACGGATAATGAGCTGAAGTTGATAGGAAGTGACCTTGATCGAAGGTGGGCCATAGTGTTTCCCACATCATCGACATGAGATAGAGGAACATAATTTTTGCGAATCAATATCAGATGAGAATCAGAGGAAGGTTAATACTTGTAGAGGTAAAATTCTCTTGAACATATAGGTGGCACGACAGTGGATTTGGCAGTATTTGACATCAAAAGATCAGAGGTCATGATGACGAGCCAAAGAAAAGATGAGAGGTCAAAAGGGATCACCCAAACCCACGGGGGCAAGTGAAAAATGAGATGAGATGTCCCCAACCCGACATGAATGAAGACAAGTGCCATGTTCAAGAGTGACATACTGCCGACACGACAATGATGCTCGTTCCATTTTCTCCACCATTTCTGGCGAGTACCTCTTTATTTTTATACAAGCTTGAAGAGGATACCATATGCTTATTGTATAAGTCCATCCTAGTACATTTAACGAGCCCTAGGAAGCAGGAACCTGAATATCGTCGTTACGACTGAATCCAATGTCATCAGGGTTTAACGAGTCTGACAAAGGAAAAACTCGGTGTCTTTTCATGTTTAGAGAGTTTGAAAAGACAGCGGAAAAGTAAAATCCAATGGTTACTTTTTGTAAATAGTTCCTCAGACCCAAAAAAGTGGAAAACTATGTCTGAGAAAACCTCCTAGTCGTCTGTTGAAGCCCAGAAAATCGGGTCTACAACAAGGGGGATACCCACCCGGTCCGGACCTTGGTTAGCAGCTCCTTTTCCGTTTGGTGTAGTGGGTCCGACTGGGGATAATGGGACCAGTTTCCCAATATGTGTGTGTGTGTTGAGAATAGATATTTCTTTCTCTAAAAAGGTTCCTAAGTGAAATGATTTTATTCTATTTCTAATCTAATCATATGCAAATTGTATTCTAATTTAAACAGAAATATCTAATTCTAAACTAAACCCGGGATAAAATCTTGTTTATGCGATCTAAAATGATTTCGAATAACAATTGATAATAAAGATCATTCAAATGTTATAAGAAGAGAATTCAATAAAAATAAACCACTTCATATAAAAAGTTAGATGAAACAGTTGTGGAAAACATATCGCATAATAAGCTATTCATACATTAAGCATAAACAAATAGTCACCACCGTACAAAAGTGCCAAATGATAACTGAAGCATTCAAGCATCAATATATAAATAACTGAACATAAATATCACTTTTAACACAGAAGCAGAAAAAGTTAAGAGATAAAAGTACCATTTATAACTGGTTCTACTCATGGGCTAGAAGCAATAACGATTTATCTCTTCTTAATCCAACATCTACTAAGAGTACAGAAATGCAACATTAGTAGCAGATATTAGACACAGATATCAATAAATATCATTCCATTCATTCATCAAAACCTCCTCTGAGGGTGCAGAAGTGCATGTTCTGAGGATAAGTTTTTGACAAATTTCAGGACCCTTTTATAAATACATGAGAAGGGTTTAAATACTACTAACTAAATCTAATTATAGTTTATTACAAAAATTTAGGATTTGGTTTAAATGACCGTCCTTTTTCTAGGAAAAAATAAAGTAAAACTAACACTAAATCTAAAACTAAAATTAACAACTAACTACTTGTGAATTTGGTCTTTGAATTTGCAAGCATCCAACATTGATTTGAGAAGAGGGGGCTGGCTAACTTCAAATTTTAATTGTCCCGAAAAGACGGAGTCAGCAAGTGTTCGCGCGATCTTTTCAACAGAATTAATGATGCAATTAAGAGTACTACATTGACTGTGTGGTTTTACTAGACACGTCCAGTAATAATCACAGTTTAAATTTATCAATCCTTGAATTGATTTATCCTTCTCTTCAGCTTTCTGTTTCCACTCTCTTTGAAATTACTGTGCTTGTGGTAGGTATCCTGGAATGGTTTCTGAAATTAAATTAACCTTGTGAAAATTTTCATTTACACAATCATTAATGTGGCTCGCTGCTGTAGCTGCTTCCTCTGCTGCTTTTTCTACCTCTCTGATCTATGCATCCCATTTATTGAAGAGCATTTTTTTATGGTTGTCATTGATAATTGGTGCTCCTACTCTTTTTCCTTCCTCTGTCTTTTTCCATGTCAAATAATTAGTAACTCTTTCATTAGTTAAATCATAATCATGTCGTAATTCTACGACATGATTAGTGATTTTATCACTTTCTTGAAAAAAAGAGTTCCACTGTAAAATATTTTGGCATAATATATCTTGTTGTTGTAGAAGTTGATTATTCAAAGAAATAGACTCTGAGATAAATTCTGTAAGCTTGGGGTCATCTTTATGCATTTCTTGCATAATCTGTATTTGTATTTCTTTTTCGGCCAAGCTTTTCTGATACCCGATCTTCATTTGCTGAAACTCTTGCTGTAACTTTTCAAATCATATCTGTGCTTCACTGTTGGCATGTGCTTGTTGCAATTGTTGTTGTAGAACTTGTATTTGATCCTCTTTTTCCTTTAATAACAGCCTTACCTCAGATGCTTTGTCAATAGTCGCGGAGGCATAAGCTCCTGTTATCTGAGATAATTTAGTAAGATTTTCAGTGGGATCTGTAGTAGGATCTTTCCATAAAACATCCAATTGTTCTGCATCAGTAGAGAGTGCAATTTCTAATTTTCTCTTCTTTCTTTGCTTCCTTACTACTGCTTTATGTTGCGGGCTGTAGAATATATCCAGAGGAGTAATTTCCTCTATTTTAAGTACAAGCTCGACAGAGAGAGTAATGGGTATATGTTCTTTTTCTGTGACATTGCCATTTATTTCTGTGACCAAACCTTTTGCTGTCTGTACAGGAGTTTGTATCTTCTGTCCTTCAACATTAATCAAATCATTAAATGTTTCCCATTCTTTATCTAACTGAGTGCTGATAGATGGTTATTGTACATTAAGAGGTGGAAGATTCAACTGTGGAGTAGTTGAAGTCTGTTGTTGTGAGAGCTCTTTTGATTGAGCTGTATCCTTCACTGAGCCTTCACTTTTATCCTAATCAGATTTTTAGAATGTTCAGAAATTTCTTTGTCAGACTTTGACTTAGATCTCTCTGAATCTGAGTTACCACTGAGACTGACACTAGGAGTTGGTTCCCTTGCGGGTTCCAAGCGCAAATTATCCAAAGGAATAGTAGTCAATCTTCTTTCTCTGTATATTTTAAACTCTTGAAATTCTTCTGGGGAGAACCGTGCTTGAGCTAAATGAAAAATTTCTTTAAATGAACCTTTTCTTGAAACATATCATCAAAAAGATCTTCTTCTCCAGAAAATACTCTTACTTTGACTGCAGTGGTGAAATCCTTAACAACATAATATGGGTCAAATAGCCTTTTTGGAAACTTAAACAATTGTAAACATGTAATATTGTTTACTTCCTTAAATGCATGACCAACATCAAATAATGAAAATGCTCCGCAGGAAACAAGAAATTGTGGCCAGATGGCCTTATTTTTATCCTTTAATTCTTTTGTTAAACCTCCCTCTCCACAGGTTTGATATGCAATTTCTCGAGCTATAAGTTTGTCCAGAACATACAAGGGTAGAACATCTGGAGAAGCAAAGCTTCCAAAAACCCTCACATAAGTAAATAACTCTTCTCCAAACCATCTTGCGACAGGGAGAATGTCTACTTCTGCTTCTGGGGAAAACCTTGGAGCATCCTTATTATACAACACTCTGTATGGTGGCAACATTATTCCATGGCAAATTTTATAAAAATGAGGAACAAATTTTGATTCCCACAACTCTTTGTGATAGACATGAATGGGCAAGGGATCATGAATTTTCCATTGCCAACCCATTAAAGGGAACTTAGAAACAAAGTAGATTGAATCCATAACATAGGCAGATAGATAATAAGGAGGATAAATCCTCTGAGAGACAGTCCGTTTAGACCGGTAATTGAAAATAGCCGTGGCTAACTTATCAGACAGTATTTTAGCCCAGTCCACAATGGCAGCGTAGCAGCATTTAATAAGGAAAGCCATTTAGGAAAAAACTTATTAATGTCAGGCTTTCCAAAAAGCCTGCAGAACATAGCAGCATCAAAAAAATATGGAGAGGTGAGTGAACCGGTACTGTACATACCGTGTTTATCTTTCTTCAGTGGTTCATCTCTTCTGGTCCATTCTTTAGTGCATTCTGCCAAATTTTCATTTTCCTTAGAAAATTTCTCCATAAATTGTTTGTTGTAAGTTGCCTGAGGCTCCGGCAAATGATACATAAGCCTCTAGTCTTCTGGAGTAAATGACCCGATGAGCTCTTGATCTGGATTTTTAAAATGTTTGTTTGTAATATCAGTGCTATCCAGCACCCATTTTACCATGTCCGTATATGGACGAATTCTAGGTCTTGCTGCTATTCGATGCAAAAATGAACAAGCCATCTCTGTAAGAGATGCTTCAGAGGAATTGCTTGAACCTGTAGTAGCCGCAACGTCCATTACTCTTGGGTTTTCTTCTTCAAGAAGATTAAAAATACCCTCCAAAGTGGTGATGCCAGTTTCTGCGTACAAGGATGCCATCTCTTTATTTTCTGAACTCAGAGCTTTCTCTTTCTTTCCAGAACTCGGAGCTTTCTCTTTCTTTCCCATAATTCTCTGAATATTGCTTTGTATAGTCTGCTGTTCTTCGCGCCTGTAGTTTTACGAATTAAGTGAGAATAATGATATGAGAAAGGTGACGGGATAGTTTTAAATGTTGAAGGAGTATGAAATACATTATTTAATCGTGAAATCACCTTTCGATCAAAAAAAAATCCTTTTCCATTAATAATCGACAATCCATTCATTAACTTGACATTAAGGCGCATAATGGGTCTCGATTTATGGAAATATTTTCTTCGTACAACGAGCTTTTAAGAATTTGCGATAGGGCGATCTACGATTTGCTTTGCAATATCGCAAAATCGCAGTATCGCAAATCGCAGCTTTCGTAAATTGAAATCATCGCAAATCGCAACTTTCAAATCATCGCAAATCGCAACTTTCGTATCATCACAATATCGCAACTTTCGTAACTCGCAATCAGTAACATCGCGAAATCGTAATATCGTGACATCGCAATATCGCGAAATCGCAATATCGCAAAATATAACATATGAAAAATATCTGTTAATGTATTTTCTGCGATATGCGATCTGCGATAAATATTTTTCTGCATAATTTTTTGGATCGCGTGCGATGGATGTGATATTCAAAGAAAGGTTTTATTCTAATCTATCATAAACTTAAGTTTATTTAAAGATTTTCCAAAGAAATTTCTTTAAGTCAATGATAGTGAGTTTTATTGAAAATGAAAACAAACACCAATAAATTTTTTGGATTTTTAAACTAAGGGTCCCCACTTATTTAGTATTATTACTAATACTAAATAAGAAGGGGGGTTGTTGCTAGTCACAAAAATTGGCGATTCACTTGGAAGAACCAGTTATCTCTGCTTTTCTTTTGAATTTTCTAAACTTTTCAAAACAGAAAATTTTCCAGAAAATCAAACTTTATTATAAAAAGACAAAGTACATTATGCTTCAATCTATGAATGATATTTCATTTCTTCTATGATCAATTTTGACTATTCACTTCCTCAAGCTAGTCTTTTAATATACATCAATCATTACTTGGTTTAAAAAGATAAAACAAAAATTTTCTCTGTAAATCAGTTTTAAATATGCTCATTTGTCGTAGGTAGAGCCACTGCTGCCAGCAAGCGTTTATAGCCTCGACAGGGTTACCTGTTACCCAGCAATGATCCTGTGTCCCACTTAGAGAAATATACAATTTTCAAAGAGAAATCCATATTCACACTTATTGCTTTTATTTTCTTTTTTATCCTTAAAGAACAATGTCTTGGTTTGGTAGCCAATTTACGACAGTGCCATTCACTTGATTTATAACTTTGTTGAACAAGCTGGCTCGTGATGAGACCCCTTTCCTTTCGATTGCAATAATCTTAAGTCATTGCCCTGTTGTGGTATGTATTGGCAAAGTCAGCAAGCTATAATATCTATGATCATGATAAGTCGGCTCGTGATGAGACCTCTTACTCTTTAAGTTAAAAGTGTATCATTGGATTATTCCTTGAACTTTGTAATTTTCTAGGTGGGGAGGAAGTCATTGTTTCCTTAAGATAGCTCTGGACGACAATAATAGAATTTTTGGAAAATAAATTTTCTACAGAGAATCTTCGTTTTGTTATTGATACCTTTGATTGGACTGATATAAAACAATCCTTCACCAAAAGTTTCTTTTCATCAAAATTTTCAAAGTTGAAATTAATATCATTTCTAGATTAAAAACTTTTAACTGCATCTTTGAATAATAATGATCAATATTCTAAACAGAGTTCTATTTATATAAGTGAAGAAATAAAATATGAAAAAGAGAACTTGCATCTTTTTATGAATTCCAAATGTAACAATTAACAACTGGTTTTATTATGACAAATAAAGAAAACTAATTTTACAAAATAGAAGAATGATCTCCTATGGAAAATATTTTTTAAGGATCTGTCCATTAACAGGTAAAGACTCTCTTTTCCCTGTTAAATCCTGTAACATGAAAGTAGATGGACCTATAATCTCTGCAATTTGAAAAGGACCAAGCCACATTTGTTGAAATTTTGTATGTTTTCCTTTTTCCTCATGAGCCTTGTCCCATTTTAGAACTAAATCTCCTATCTGAAAATCCTTTCTGGTTATCATGTTTGAATCAAAGGAAGCTTTAACTAATTCTTGATGATGAGCGTGAGTTACTTTAGCCTTTTCTCGTTGTTCTTCTAACTTAATTATTTCCATCTGCCTTAATTGTAAAGAAGAAGTTGGTTCTTCATCAATATATTGGACTAAGGCTAAAGAAGGGATTGTTAGATGAGTGGGAAGAACCACTTTTCTCCCATAAACTAAATTAAAGGGAGAGGTGCCAATAGAAGCCTTCTGCATTATTCGATCTGCCCATAAAGCATATATTAAAGATTTATGCCAATTTTTATGATTTTGATCAACGGTTCGCTTAATGATTCTGATTAAGTTTTTATTCGTGGATTCAGCTAACCCATTTCCCTGTGGATAATAATTGGCAGAATATTTAAGTTTGAAACCTCTCTTGAGTGCAAATTCAGTCATAGCATTACTAGAAAAATATGATGCATTATCAAACATTAAAGCAGAAGGTAAACCAAACCTGGTGATTATGAACTGATCTATAAATTCGATGATGTGTTCTGCATTAGCAGTCTTGAGAGGGACTGCTTCTACCCATTTTGTAAAATAATCAGTTGTTGTAATGATATACCTATGTTGTTTAGAAGAATGAGGAACGATCTCACCTATTATGTCCAATCCCCATTGATCAAAAGGTTGCTCAACGTTGACTGGTTGTAATGACAATGATGGCTTCTTTTGTCTTCCCGCTGCGGTTTGAAAAATTTGACATTTCCTTGCATAGTTGTGTGAATATTTGAATAAAGTAGGCCAGTAATATCCTACATGAAGGATATTATGTGCAGTAGCATCTCCAGCATAATGTCCACCTGCTGGTCCATCATGAAGTTCCTGCAATACTTTTTCAGCTTCATATTTCTCCAGACATCTCAGAAGGACAGAATCATAATTCATCTTAAAAAGAACATCATTCACAAGATGATATTGTTTAGCCTTCAACCTTAAAGCTCTTTTCCTGGTGTGATCGAGATTTGGAGGAGCATATCCATTCTTTAGATAAAATATGATATCAGCATATAATGATTCAACATCGTTTAGAATTACCTCATATGTTTGTATCTTTTCAGATGGTTTTTCAGAAATAAGCGATGCTCTAGCTAGTATTTTGCAAAAACCTTGACCTCTTACAATATTTGTTGGTTTGATTTCTACATCATATTCTTGTAAAGCAGTAACCAAATTGGCTCTTTTCTCACCCACATCTTTTTGAACTAAAATATTTCTTACCGCTGGAAACGACACTATGATTTTTGTATGGGTTTTAAGTAAAAAAGTTCTGAAATATTTAACTGCTTTGAAAACAGCATAAGCTTGTTTCTCCACATCTGAATAATTCAATTCAGCTCCCTGTAAATTTGAACTAAAAAAGGAAATTGGAGCTTCTGATTTATCTTGATTTGCTTGAGTTAGTATTGCAGCATAAGATTTATCAGAGGCAAATGTGTACAAAATAAAAGGATCGAGAAAATTTGGAGTTGCTAAATATGGAGCATTGATAATTGCTTGTTTGATCAGATTGAATGCCTCATATTCATCTTTACCCCATTTGAAGTTTGAATTATTTTTAATCATTGCTTGCAAGGGCGATACAATTCTTGAAAAATCTGGCACAAATATTTTTACAAAATTAATCTGGCCAAGAAAATATTGCATAGCTTTTTTGTTGTGAGGTAATGATATTTCAGAAATTTCCTTGATTCTATCAGGATCAATATGAATTCCATATTTTGATACTATGAATCCAAGAAGTTTTCCTTCACTTAATGCAAAAAAGGACTTTTTTCGGATTAAGTGAAATTCCATACCTTTGACAGCGTTGGAAGATCTTCTTCAAATCTCTAAGATGATTGCTTCGTTTTTTGGAATATACAGTTATATCATCCAAGTAAATTACCACTGATTTGTTAACTAATCCCTTGAAAGTAATGTCCATAGCTCTCTGAAATGTGGCACCAGCGTTGATCAGACCAAAAGGCATCTTTTGATATGCATAAGTGCCCCATTTGGTTCTAAATGTAGTTTTTAATTGATCATCAGGATGGACTAACACTTGATTATATCCAGAGAAACCATCTAAGAAAGACATTAATTCTGATCCTGCAACTGCCTTTAATATTTGCTCCATGGGAGGCAAAAGAAAATTATCTTTTTGGCAGGCTTTATTAAGATTTCGAAAGTCAATACAAATTCTAATGTCTCCGTTCTTCTTTCTAACAGGAACCATATTGGAAACCCATTTAGAATGTTGAACGGGAAAAATAATCTTGGCTTTCAATAACTTGTTAAGTTCAGATTTGATTTTGTTTTCTAGATTGGGATGGATCTTTCTTAACTTTTGTGGGACAGGTTTTTCATCATTTATCATTGGGATAGTATGCTAAATGATAGAAGTGTCATAAGTTTTGAGTTCATCATAGTTCCAAGCAAAGAAATGTTTATATTGTTTTAAAAGACGAACGTATGCTAACTTTTCTTCAAGAGCTAGGCCAAGGCCTAGGTTGATATTCTGTGGTTTGGCATCAGTTCCTAGATTCACTAATTCATAATTCAAAGTCGAACTTTGCAGTTTTGAATTGGTAGATCTTTTAAATCGATCTTTCAAATCATAAAGGTCTTCTAACTTGACTACTGATTTCGGCATAGCATTATTGGTGCTATCTTGGAGCAATTGTTTGTCATGTTGGTCTTCATCAATTATCTGATTGGTGTAAGATCCTTTAGATGTGAGAAAATTTACAATATCAGGATCATCATTGAAAATCCTCCAATTGGTAACGTTATCAGGAATTGAGGGTCTAAAGATTAATTCGATTGAAAATCAATCAGGACTAAAGTCTTCTGCAGGAATGAGCTTGGAAGCTACATTAGCTAGGAGGTCTGAACTAGCATTCTGAATTCTGGGAATTGATGAAATATTAAATGCTATAAAATGTTCAGTCAGATCTTAGACTAAAGATTGATAATGATTTAAATGACTTGATAAACAATGTATAGTATTACGTACCTATTTGATTACAATCTCCGAATCTCCGAAAACTTGTAGATATTTGATGTCTAATCCAATTGCTTTGTATAGTACTTGGACTAAAGCCTCATATTCTGCGGTGTTATTAGTGCAATCAAACTCGAGTCTGCAAGTTAGCATAATTTTGTTTCCCTCTGGACTAACAAAAACGCATCCTGCTCTTGCTCCTTCATTAAACTTAGAACCATCAAAAAATAATTTCCAAAATAAAGATTTATTTACAGGAATATCTACAAAATTAATACATTTAGAACTATCTGTTTGAGAAAAATTTTCTATTTGAGATAAAACAGAATGTTCTAAATAAGGTGAAGTATGAGCATTGAAATTTCCTAAGAAAGAATTAACTGAATAATTGCCAATAATATTACTGCTGTATGCAACTGGTTCATTCTCTCCTTCCAATTATGTTACTATGTATTTCTGATGTTTTTCTCGTTCAACCTTTATCTGATTTGGTTTACCATTGTAAGGAAGCCACATATGCGACCAATCAGTTGCAAAATATCCATGAAGTTTTTCTGACCAATCTCTGCTAATAACTAAGCCATAAAATTTTGGAATATCTGCAACTAAAATATCAATGACTTGACATACCTTTGGATTTGATGACAATCTTATGGTAACCTGATTGAATTCGCCAATTACTTCAACTTGCGATCGATCTAGCTAGACTATGCGCACAACATATTTTTTTGGTTGAATGTTCAGCTTTGCACATATTGATTTTGGTAGAATATTAGATGAAGCTCCAGAATCCACTAAAAAATTATGTAAATTTTTATTGAAAACTTCATAAGTAAGAAGAAAAGGAGGAGTATGAGATCTTGACCTTCCTCCAATTAAAGCGATATTTTCTAGATCAACTTTACTGATCGCATTAGCTGGAGGTCTTCCCATTTCATTGGAAGCTTGAGAAATTACAGGATTGGGCAAAGGTTTTTCTGGTACAGCATGTAATTCTTTCAAAAGTACCTTTTGTTGGTGTTTTAACTTGCTCAATTCATAAAAAAGTGATGTTAGCCCTAGTCTTCTTCATGTCTTCTATGATATTATACTCCATTTCATCTAGGACAATCAGTGTTCTCGACGGAGTTGATGAATCTGTCTGGACTGGGCTAGTTTGAATTGCTTTAGATGTCATTTTCTTGGGTGCAACTTTATCTTTATTCAATGAGCTTGCGCTCTTTGACTTAGTAGTAGATTTAAGAGGATCAAGTTGATTTCTACTTCGAGTGCTAACAGGGGATGCTTCTTGATCTTCCTCATTTGGGAGGATGAAATACCACATACCTTATACTTATACAACTTCTTCTTCATCAGTAGTTTCCTCAGTAGCAGTTTCTTCTTCTTCTTCTTCCAATTCAGCATTAGTAATGGCATTTGGTGGCTTTGAATCTGTTGAAGGGTTTCTTCTAAAGGGCTTGAAAGATTTTTTAGAAGATGTTTCTGCCACTTGTTTCTTAATGTCAACCATTTCGTTAGACATGGTTTTCAAAACTTTTTGCAGTCCTTCTAAATCAAATGGATATTTTGATTGTTTTTTCTTGGGATCTTCCTTAAAAGTGACTTTTTGGATTTTCGATCTTCTATCGCATTTTTCTTGTCTAAAGCAATGATACGTTTTTCTACCGCTATTGCCTCCTTCATGTTTTCTGCTAAGGTTGTTTTATTAGCCCTATCAACAAAGATTGCTATGTTTGATGGTAAAGCAGAAATGTACCATTCACTTCGCACCTCTTCGCTAGGCTTGGAAGCAGTAGGAATTTTGTTTAGCAATTTATTGAAATGCGAATGGAAATCCTTGACAAGTTCCTTTGAATCAGCTCTAAGATTTGACAGGTAATTGATTAATGTCGCTGTAGACCTGTCATCACCAAATTTAGTCAAAAATTGATCTTGAAAGATATCCCAAGTAGTGATAGATCCAGATGGTAATGAGAAATACCATGATCCAGTTGCTCCTTATAGAGTATAAGGGAAAAGTCGGACAACAAAATCTTCATTAATAACTCCATTGAGATTTATAGACAACATAAAATTGTTTATATGTTCTTCTGCTAACATGCCTGCTTAAGGATTAAACTTAGGCAGCCATTTTTCAGGATGGGCTGGTAATTGACTCAAGGGTGCGGGCATTAAGACTGCCCCTGGATTATTCCATGGAATTTGGGCCATCACTGAACTACTAACAAAGGAAAGTGCAGAAGATGATATCTTTGATTGAGAAGATGAGGATATTACAATTACAGATGATTGAGAAGGTGAAGTGGAAGTTCCAGTGGAATGAGGGACAATAGTCTGAAGTAAAAGGGTGGACGGTTGACTTCGTGGTGAAGAGGTTGAGATGGATGATGATGAGGAAAGAGTCTCGCTGTCAGACCCTTTAGGTGATTTCCTAGCTGTCTTCCTTGTAGGTAGAGGTAACTCAATTGGCTGAATGCCAAGATTTTCGCTCTGTAATCTGGTAAGAGGGTGAGCAGGATTATATTGTGAAGTTACACTGCCTTGAGATTTATCAGATCTTTGAGGTGATATTGAAAATCGCTGAAGTTTATGAATCAAAGATTCAACTTCAGGAGGTTCAATAGCAGATTCTTCTAAAAATTCAGGGTTTGTAGGAGTGTTTGTTCTTCTTGTGACTTTTGGCTCTATATTTACAATTTCTGAGTGCGATGGAGAAGTCGGGGGAGATGGTGAGGGTGTTTTACTCTCAGAATGGTATTTAGATTTAGATTTACTTGTCATTCATAGTTCGTGGCCCTCATTCTAGCGCCAAATATGTTTAAGCCCCGAAAATTGGGTCTACAACAAGGGGGATACCCACCTGGTCTGGACCTTGGTTAACAACTCCTTTTCCATTTGGTGTAGTGAGTCTGACTGGGGATAATGGGACCAGTTTCCCAATATGTGTGTGTGTGTTAAAAATAGTTATTTCCTCTCTAAAAAGGTTCCTAAGTGAAATGATTTTATTCTATTTCTAATCTAATCATATGCAAATTGTATTCTAATTTAAACATAAATATCTAATTCTAAACTAAACCCTGGATAAAATATTGTTTATGCGATCTAAAATGATTTCGAATAACAATCGATAATAAAAATCATTCAAATTTTATAAGAAGAGAATTCAATAAAAATAAACCACTTCATATAAAAAGTTAGATGAAACAGTTGTGGAAAACATATCGCATAATAAGCTATTCATACATTAAGCACAAACAAATAGTCACCACCATACAAAAGTGCCAAATGATAACTGAAGCATTCAAGCATCAATATATAAATAACTGAACATAAATATCACTTTTAACACAGAAGCAGAAAAAGTTAAGAGATAAAAGTACCATTTATAACTGGTTCTACTCATGGGCTAGAAGAAATAATGATTTATCTCTTCTTAATCCAACATCTACTAAGAGTACAGAAATGCAACATCAGTAGCAGATATTAGACACAGATATCAATAAATCTCGTTCCATTCATGCATCAAAACCTCCTCTGAGGGTGCAGAAGTGCATGTTCTCAGGATAAGTTTTTGACAAATTTCAGAACCCTTCTCTAAATGCATGAGAAGGGTTTAAATACTACTAACTAAATCTAATTATAGTTTATTACAAAAATTTAGGATTTGGTTTAAATGAAAGTCCTTTTTCTAGGCAAAAATAAAGTAAAACTAACACTAAATCTAAAACTAAAATTAACAACTAACTACTTGTGAATTTGGTCTTTGAATTTGCAAGCATCCAACATTGATTTGAGAAGAGGGGGCTGACCGACTTCAGATTTTAATTGTCCCGAAAAGACGGAGTCAGCAAGTGTTGGAGCGATCTTTTCAGCAGAATTAATGATGCAATTAAGAGTACTGCATTGATTGTGTGGTTTTACTAGACACATCCAGTAAGAATCCCAGTTTAACTTTGTCAATCCTTGAATTGATTTTGCCTTCTCTTCAGCTTTTTGTTTCCACTCTGTTTGCAATTGTTGTGCTTGTGGTAGGTATCCCAGAATGGTTTCTGAAATTAAATTAACCTTTTGCAAATTTTCATTTACACAATCAGTAATGTGGCTCGCTGCTGTAGCTGCTTCCTCTACTACTTTTTCTGCCTCTCTGATCTATGCATCCCATTTATTGAAGAGAATTTCTTTATGGATGTCATTGATAATTGGTGCTCCTACTCTTTTTCCTTCCTCTGTCTTTTGCCATGCCAAATAATTAGTAACTCTTTCATTAGTTAAATCATAATCATGTCGTAATTCTATGACATGATTAGTGATTTTATCACTTTATTGACAAAAAGAGTTCCACTGTAAAATCTTTTGGCATAATATATCTTGTTGTTGCAGAAGTTGATTATTCAAAGAAATAGACTCTGAGATAAATTATGTAAGCCTGGGGTCGTCTTTATGCATATCTTGCATAATCAATATTTGTTTTTCTTTTTCGGCCAAGCTTTTCTAATACTCGATCTTCATTTGCTGAAACTCTTACTGTAACGTTTCAAATCGTATCTGTGTTTCACTGTTGGCATGTGCTTGTTGCAATTGTTGTTGCAGAACTTGTATTTGATCCTCTTTTTCATTTAATAACAGCCTTACCTCAAATGCTTTGTCAACAGTCGCGGAGGCATAAGCTCTTGTTATCTGAGATAATTAAGTAAGTTTTTCAGTGGGATCTGTAGTAGGATCTTTCCATAAAACATCCAATTGTTCTGCATCAGTAGAGAGTGCACTTTCTAATTTTCTCTTCTTTCTTTGCTTCCTTACTTCTGCTTTATGTTGCAGGCTGTAGAATATATCCCGAGGAGGACTTTCCTATATTTTAAGTACAAGCTCGACAGAGGGAGTAATGGGTATATGTTCTTTTTCTATGACATTGCCACTTATTTCTATAACCAAGCCTTTTGCTGTCTGTATAGGAGTTTGTATGTTCTTTCCTTCAACATTAATCAAATCATTAAATGTTTCCCATTCTTTATCTAACTGAGTGCTGATATATGGTTGTTTTACATTAAGAGGTGGAAGATTCAACTGTGGAGTAGTTGAAGTCTGTTGTTGTGAGAGCTCTTTTGATTGAGCTGTATCCTTCACTGAGCCTTCACTTTTATCCTGATCAGATTTTTTAGAATGTTCAGAAATTTCTTTGTTAGAATTTGACTTAGATCTCTATGAATCTGAGCTGCCACTGAGACTGACACTAAGATTTGGTTCCCTTGCGGGTTCCAAGCGCAAATTATCCAAAGGAATAGTAGTCAATCTTCTTTCTCTGTATATTTTAAACTCTTGAAATTCTTCTGGGGAGAACCGTGCTTGAGCTAAATGCAAAATTTCTTTAAATGAACCTTTTTCTTGAAACATATCATCAAAAAAATCTTCTTCTCCAGAAAATACTCTTACTTTGACTGCAGTGGTGAAATCTTTAACAACATCATACGGGTCAAATAGCCTTTTCAGAAACTTAAACAATTTTAAACATGTAATATTGTTTACTTCCTTAAATGCATGACCAACATCAAATAATGAAAATGCTCCGCAGGAAAAAAGAAATTGTGGCCAGATGGCCTTCTTTTTATCCTTTAATTCTTTTGTTAAACCTCCCTCTCCACAGGTTTGATATGCAATTTCCCGAGCTATAAGTTTGTCCAGAACATACAAGGGTAGAACATGAGGAGAAGCAAAGCTTCCAAAAATCCTCACATAAGTAAATAACTCTTCTCCAAACCATTTTGCGATAGGGAGAATGTCTACTTCTGCTTCTGGGGAAAACCTTGGAGCATCCTTATTATACAACATTGTATAGTGGCAACATTATGCCATGGCAAATTTTATAAAAATGAGGAACAAATTTTGATTCCCACAACTCTTTGTGATAGAGATGAATGGGCAAGGGATCATGAATTTTCCATTGCCAACCCATTAAAGGGAACTTAGTAACAAAGTAGATTGAATCCATAACATAGGCAGATAGATAAAAAGGAGGATAAATCCTCTAAGAGACAGTACGTTTATACCAGTAATTGAAAATAGCCATGGCTAAATTATCAGACAGTATTTTATCCCAGTCCACAATGGTAGAATTAACAACAACATTCAATAAGGGAAGCCATTCAGGAAAAACTTATTAATGTCAGGCTTTCTAAAAAGCCTGCATAACATAGCAGCAGCAAAACAATATGGAGAGGTGAGTGAACTGGTACTGTACATACCATGTTTATATTTCTTCATTGGTTCATCTCTTCTAGTCCATTCTTTAGTGCATTCTGCCAAATTTGCATTTTCCTTGGAAAATTTCTCCATAAATTGTTTGTTGTAAGTTGCCTGAGGCTCCGGCAAATGATACATAAGCCTCAAGTCTTCTGGAGTAAATGACCCGATGAGCTCTTGATCTAGAGTTTTAAACTGTCTGTCTGTAATATCAGTGCTATCCATCACCCATTTTACCATGTCTGTATATGGAAGAATTCTAGGTCTTGCTGCTATTCGATGCAAAAATGAACAAGCCAGCTGTGTAAGAGATGCTTCAAAGGAATTACTTGAACCCGAAATAGCCGCAACGTCCATTAATCTTGGGTTTTCTTCTTCAAGAAGATTAAAAATACCCTCCAAAGTGGTGATGCTAGCATCTTTGTTGCAAGCAGTGTCTGCGTACAAGGATGCCATCTCTTTATTTTCGGAACTAGGAGCTTTCTCTTTCTTTCCAGAACTCCGAGCTTTCTCTTTCTTTCCCATAATGCTCTGAATATTGCTTTGTATAGTCTCCTGTTCTTCACGCCTGTAGTTTTACGAATTAAGTGAGAATAATGATATGAGAAAGGTGACGGGATATTTTTAAATGCTGAAGGTGTATGAAATACATTATTTAATCGTGAAATCACCTTTCGATCAAAACAAAATCCTTTTCCATTAATAATTGACAATCCATTCATTAACTTGACATTAAGGCGCATAACGGGTCTCGATTTATGGAAATATTTTCTTTGTACAACGAGCTTTTAAGAATCTGAGATAGGGCGATCTGCGATTTGCTTTGCAATATCACAAAATCGCAGTATCGCAAATCGCAGCTTTCGTAAATTGAAATCATCGCAAATCACAACTTTCAAATCATCACAAATCACAACTTTCGTATCATCGCAATATCGCAACTTTCGTAACTCACAATCAGTAACATCGCGAAATCGTAATATCACGATATCGCATTATCGCAAAATATAACATATGAAAAATATATGTTAATGTATTTTCTGCAATATGCGATTTGCGATAAATATTTTTCTGCATAATTTTTTGGATCGCGTGCGATGGATGTGATATTCAAAGAAAGGTTTTATTCTAATCTATCATAAAATTAAGTTTATTTAAAGATTTTCCAAAGAAATTTCTTTAAGTCAATGATAGTGAGTTTTATTGAAAATGAAAACGAACACCAATAAATTTTTTGGATTTTTAAAGTAAGGGTCCCCACTTATTTAGTATTATTATTAATACTAAATAAGAAGGGGGGTTGTTGCTGGTCACAACATCGTCATAGGCTATGGTATTCCTTTTTCATAAGTAATCTATCCCAGCCCGAAAAAGAGGTAAATGTATACTGGGTAGATGTCGTTTCGTGTCCACTTTAACGAGATCGAAAACGACAAGGGACTCGACAATCTTTTCATGTTTATAGATTCAGAAAAGAGCTGAAAGATGACTCGAAAATGACTTTTTCGTGTTTTTACCGAGTTTGAAAAAGTATAAAATACAACTCGTATCACTGTCCAAGCCGCGCAAAAAACCTGTCGCTGCACATAGAAGCAATGTAAAATCCATTTTCGAAAAAATATTTTAAAATATCGGGAAAAATGACAATTAAAACCTAATTTTTGACTTAAAAAGTTATAAATAGGATTCAAACAGTAAAAAAAATTTACTTTTACTTTTTACCTTACTTGGAGAGCAACAATGGTCTGTTGGTGTGAAAACTTGCGGCGGTGATTGCGACTGATCCAGGACGTCATTCAACTCCTCGTTTGTTCCAGGTAAAAGGCGTTCCCTTAAGTTCAATTTTAATCCATTTTTTATAAGTTTTCATTTCACAGTCGATCTCTAGAGGAAACATTTTAAAATTTTAGGGCTCTGCCATTGGCGCGGGTATCGAGCATGGACCCGCGCCAATGGACTTTTGCTCACAAATAGGTCGCGCCAATGGTGCAACATAATCTACGTTTTAAATTTTTAAACAGTGAGCCATCCATATGGATTTTTAAGCATGACAGAGATCTAATAAGGGTTTTTGATCATGTTGATGCAGGTAACCAAGCACAATGGTTATTGAATGGAAGGAGAGGGAACATGGGGAGGAAGATGAAATGGCTATGGAGAATGAAGCCTGTATGAATGCACTGAAGAACCGTGGACTCAAAAAATTCTTTCTTACTCCATGTTTACGAGCTCAACCTGAGCTGCTACAATACTTGGTCAGCATATGGGACGAAAACGAAGAAGTATTTAAACTTCGGGGCCAAGTGTTGGAACTTGAGGTTTCCAATGTATATTTCGTCACCGGGTTTTCGCGCAGGGGCCCAGTACCCATTTTGACAGGCAGCAGGCCTTCCAGAGAAAATATGGAACAAGTAATGGCGAGGGTGTGCCCATGGGCACAAACCGGATCAGGAAGCGGAAAGGTGGACATTCACATTGTCCGTGATCTAGCACTCAGAGTAGTGCTACACACCATTACGTGGGCTGCAGGATCGCAAGAACAGCATGAAGCGACCAAAGCCCAACTCATACTAGCCTCCGAGTGTATGAACCCCACATTGTTCGATTGGGCTACCGTAGTGACGGTCAATATCAAGAGGCAGCTGACAAAATGCAAGCAAGTCAAACTAAAGTAGTTTGGCTACGATTCCATTTTGGTGTCATTCATCGTGGAACAACTACCTATTTTCTAGGGCTAAGGGGCCATAGTTGTTGAGCTGGTACCACGAGAGCCGAGGATGGCTCGCTGGGCAGCACTTATGCCCAGGTCAGGAGGAGGCCAACAGATGTCTTAGAGGCCCAAGTTTTTTGGGTGGTTGCGGCGACAGCTGATTGTGGTCAAGGATTGGCCCTATGCTGGGACTGATTTCACCGAAGATCTCAAAATTCCACTCCTGGAGGGGGAGGATTGGGATGAGGAGTTGGGTGTGATACTCTCTTTTTGATTTTTATGTATTTATGATTTTTTTTGGTAATACATGTTCATTCTAATAATAGTTTTATGTGTATGAAGACGTCGACCCAGAGAGGCCCGCGGGCATGTTGCCCATTGCGGGGAGAACCCATGCCGAACATGACCCTCAGGCTGAGGGTGGCGAGGGAGGTGAACTGATTCAGAACCTGGAGGGCATTGCCCGGGGGATCCCAGACTATGCACGGCTAGCAGATGTTTCGCTAGCATACCAGTGACACACTGTGGAGGTGCCCAGTCACCTCCACTGAATACTGAGATGCTTAGTGCGTGCGATGGCTTATTACCATGAGCACCATGCAGATCAGACATTAGGGCTTTTCATATGCATATTTTTTGAGAGACATGTCATCTCCGGCTGTATTAAGACGAACATGTATATTTTTTATTTTATGTGATGCAAATTATGTAAACATTTCGACACACACACACACACACACACACACACACATATATATATACCTATTTCTGGATGGATCTATTTTCATGTGATGATGTTTTTGTTTTATAAATTGCGCAAATGTCTATATAAAACCAAATTAGCTACTGCATCTGTTAATGTGTTCATGTGCCTAGGTATATGTTGATATGTGATATAATCAAAATTCCTTTCCAGTAGATGAATACGCAGATATAGACGTAAAATGGATGGGTTTCTAACTGAATAGTGACCATAATACTACAAGTTGCGAGTCTAGATACACAAGTAATTCACTAATGCCGAGGTCCATAGCCTCGATTAATAATTCCAGCACGACACTATATTCCGTGATATTATTTGTAGCAGAACCTAGACACACACCTTGCAGGTCAACCAACTCACCAGCAGGATCATAGATTACCCAGGCTGCCGAGGACAGATTCCTGGTACTGCGGGAGGCACCATCCGCGAAACCCACAAACGGAGTAATAGACATCTGCACAATCAGGAAGACTCGATCAGCAGAAAGATGCTTACATCGCACACCACACCACACATGCACACAAATGAATATACACACCTATGTACACACACCACACCAAAAATAACTTCAAGCGTAGTATTTTTAAAGGTACAACCCATTTCTAGGTTGCGCTAACGGAACTCCTTCGTAATCAATGAGCTCATAAGCCCCATTTTTCAATACTCATTTTAATATGTAGGGCCCATGCCACATGGGTTGGAACTTTAATATGTAGGGCCCATGCCACATGGTCGTATAGGAGGACAAGATCCCCTTCGACGAAGGAACGTAGAGAGACTGATTGATCAAAGTGAGCTTTGACCCGCTTCTTTTGTGCCTCAATGACTAAAGCAGCCAATCGGCAGGTTTCATCCAGCCGTTCCAAATAAAAGAGATGCTCTTCTTCAGGAGAAGTATCGAGAAAAATTTCCACAGTCAACTTTAAGGAAGGAATTTCGCACTCAACCAGAAGAGTTGCTTCCAGACCATACACCAATTGGAATGGTGTGAATCCGGTCGCACTCTTTGCTGACGTCCGGTAGGCCCATAGAGCTGACAAAAATTGGAGGTGCTAATTGGACTTATGAATCCCAACTATTCATTGAAGCATTGTGACCAGAACTTTGTTCACAGCCTCAACCTGGCCATTTGCCTACAGGTAATATGGCGTTGGGCTATCGTGTCGTAATCCTAATCTTGATGTCAGCTCAGCCATCATGTAATCTCGAAAGTGGGTGCCATGATCGGTAACAATGGCCTGAGGGACCCCGAAACGTGCGACAATGTGGTTGAAAATAAACTGGGCAGTTGTCTTACCGTCGGCGGCTAGTGTAGGCATCGCTTCGGCCCACTTAGTAAAGTAGTCGACAACGACGATTATATATGCATGCCCCCCGGCCGAATGAGGGTTACACGTCATAAAATCTATGCCCCATTTTGCAAAAGGGCCGATGGTAATAACAGGGTGCAGAGGGAGAGGTCGTGCGTGCATCTTGCGCTGAAAAACTTGGCACGCATGACATTTTCGAACTACAACAATACAGTCTTTGAATATCGACAGCCAGAAGTAACTTGCACACAGAATCTTCTGGGCAGTGGCATATCCGGACATGTGACCACTGCAGGTGGCACTATGATAGTCATTCAAGACTCTTTTAGCCTCTTCCAGTGTCAAGCACTGGTGGAGCACCGAATCTACCCCAATCCGGTATAATGTATCTCCTACAATGCGGTAGGGTTGAGACTGATGCCGAATTCGACATCGGGCATCTTTGGTCAACTCAGACCGGAACGTTGATGTTTTAAGATAGAAAATAATGTCACCGTACCATGGGATGCGAGTGCTGATAAGGAAGAGTGTTTCGTCTCGGATATGATCCTTAGAATGAGATGGGGTGGAGTCTGTCGGGAGGGAGCAAATGAGATCCGCAAAAACCACTGATTTGGTCAACTTAGCAGTAGTAAACTCTAAGTTGAACTCCTGAAGGATAATGATCCATTTTGAGTATTCCCCCCCCCAGTAATTGTCGAGATAGAATATACGTCATGGGGTTGCAATCCGAAACCACAGTTATTGTATGCAGCAGGATGTAGTGGCGAAAACGTTGCACAGCTTGCACTGCGGCTAATGCTAGCTTCTCGACGTGAGCGTAACGTGTTTCTGTGTCAAGAAGGTTCCGTGATAGGTAATAAACAACGTGTTCATTTCCATCATCATCATCCTACACCAGAACCATAGATATGGTGCTAAAAGCGATGACCAAATATAAAGTGAAATCACGGTGATAGTTTGGAGGACGAAGCAACGGAGCATTAAAAAGTAACGTCTTTAGCTTCTCGAAGGAACATTGAGCAATCTCATCCCAACGAAAGGGAATGTTCTATTTTAAAAGATGCGTGAAACCTTTGGCCACTTCCGCGTAGTTCGGGATGAAGCGTCGAAGGAAATTAGCTTTTCCCTGCAGACTCTGTAATTGATATAATGAGGAGGGCGATGGGAGATTGAAAATAGCCTCGAATTTTAGAGGGTCAAGGCGAATTCCATCCTTGGAGACTATGAACCCCAAGAGACGGCCAGAATCCACGCAAAAGACGCATTTATGAGGGTTAAGCCGGATATTATAGCGTCGACAGCAAAGGAAAATCTGGCGGAGGTGTTCTGGGTGGTCCTCCCGCCGATCTGAGTGAGCTGGCAGATCATCCAGATAAGGCTGAACGATATGGCGTATGTCGTGGAATTCATAAGACATAGCACGTTGGAAAGTAACTCCAGCGTTCTTCAAGCCGAACGGGAGCTTTTTATAAGCAAAGGTACCCCACGGACAGATGAATGCAGTCTTGTGTTGATCAGTAAGTAAAATATTTATCTGATTATACCCGGAAAAGCCATCCATTAGGGAATAAATCTCACTCCCAGCACATTCGTCAATGATTTGATCTATGAAGGGAGTAGGATAGTCATCCTTAGGACAGGCGCGATTAATATCATGGTAATCAACGCAGACCCTTATAGTACCATGTTTTTTATCTACAGGGACAATATTTGAGACCCATTCTGTGAGGGGAATAGGGTAAATGAAGCCTGCGTTCAGAAGTTTTTCAACTTCTGCTTTAATGGCAGTGGCTTTGCGAGGATGCACTGGGCATAACCGTTGGCGCACGGGTTTTGCACCGGGATAGGTAGGAATATTGTGCACTACTATGCTGGGATCAATCCCAGGCATTTCCTCATAGGACCAAGCGAACACGTCTCTGAATTCACGAAAAAGATCAGTATAAACTCGTATCTCATCAGGAGAACAAGTTACTCCCACATGTATGTTTTCAACTATCCCCAATTTAACGGAGATGTCGATCGGAGTGGTTTGAGTAATGTTGCTCAGGTTTCCCTCTGAGAAGACCTCATGTGTCAATATGGGCATCTGGAGAGGTGGAGTGGGAACCTGGGATGCAAAACGCTCTAGACAATCTGACATTGCCCCTAGGCTAGGCATAAAGGAGGAATGATGATGTGTATCGCTCCAAGGAAGCTCCTCAAGCGACATTGTTTCAACAATGGCTTCTTCAGAAGGGAAAGTCTCTTTAAAAGGATCAGGTGAGTCGGCCTCACCTAGCGAGGGGGATTGAGAATAGATATCTAAAGCCATGATCGAGGGAGCATGTTGAGAGGGAGGAGGATCAGATGCGACAACGATTTCACAGTAATTAATCTCTACTGGAGTTAAGGGCATCGATTCTCCAAAATCAGTCACCTGTTTAGGCGAAGGGATGATCCATGGATCGTCAGACCTAGAGATCATATTAACTTGAACGGTGTGCGGTGGCGGTGCAGGAAAAATACCCATGAGGACATGGTCCTTGAAGAGACCGGGTCCTACACTGTCAGGGGGATTGGGGATCTTATCCACGTAAGGAACGTTGTTCTCAGAGGTGGAGGTGAAGAAAGACAACTGATCCACAGTAACAATTTTTCCCTCATGAGGAAACTTAAGAAGTCGAAAGAGGGTGGATGTCATGCATAGCATAGCGTGAGTCCAACTGTGGCCAAGAAGCAAGTTGTAGTTAAGCTTGGCGTCAACCACTTCCACTTCTACGTTGACTGTCTTCCCCTATAACATAATCAGAAAACTCTCGAGAACACCCAGGGGTTTGGATTCCCAACCATCGAATGCCTCTAAGGCATTGGGAGATGATGACGGGGCCAGAGAGCCGATGGCCTTCCAACAGGTAGATGACATGACACAGGTAGAAGCACTCTCATCCACAACGGCCCGATGGATATTAAGACCGTTGATCCCAACTTGAATAACAAGAGCAATTTGATGCGGAAGCGGGGGGTAAAGTTTTCTAAGTCGAAGGTGAGAAGATTAGAATCAGTGGGATCAATTCCACCAATTGCAGACAACAAACCTTTCCGTTGCGAAGGGCAACTTTGAAGGACTTCCAATGTGGACATAGCAGAAGGCACCTCTGCCAAATCCTCAACAATACTGTAATGCTGAGCGGCACGGGCGTTTGGATTGTAGGAAGACCTTCACAGAACACCTTTAGAAGGTGGCCTCACAACAGGTTCAACGGTAGGCTTCTCAATTTCTAAAGAACCGGAGACAAGTGGAGGAGGTGGACCATCCACAACTTCCTTTCCAGCTGCCTGACGTGATCCAGTATAATCCTTCGAATGCATAGCAATGGAGACAGGTGTAGTACCATTCATCATAAAGACCTGGGACCCAAATGGTGCAGATGGTGAGGGCTTCTCAACCATCTGGGTCTGCTGAGACGGGAACGGTTCTTTAAGAACTGCCAGAGTCCCTTTGGAGCCTTTGAGAAGTTGACTAATTTCAGATCGTTGTGGACAATCCTTGGTGTAATGATCTACTTCACAAATAAGGCACAGGTACTTCAGTTTACGTTGAGAACCGTCCTTAGTACAAGGTTTAGAAGACTCTGACTTTGGGGTGTCGGGTTTGGATTTTCCTTTGCCCTTCTTTTTCCCTTTGGAGGCTTTTTCTGTAGGATTAGCCTGAACGACATTAACCTCCACAGTTTTGCCAGAATTTGGAGGGGTGGGAAGTGCAGAATTATTGGACGAATTGGACTTCTGCTTCCCATTTGAAGATTTTCGAGAATTTTGAGACATGGAACCAATAACACCATCCACCGCTGGGGTAGGTGGGGCTTTAGAGGTTCTTGGGCATGGAGCATCAGTCAAAATATCATATAGTGTGCCAGACTGAGAGTAAACCAGATCGAGATACTAGGCACGCGCAATAGCCTGTTCTTCAGTCACACATGCCCCCCATAGAAATATCTTGCGTGATTTTGTTAACGAAGGATGTGGTGAACCAATGAGTTAGTAGTTGATCAGGTATATCAAAATTGATCAGCCTACGACGACGTCGCCACTCATGAATATGATCGGATATGTGGGTGGCTTTATCCTACTTCAACGAAGTCAGGAGATGCGTCCCGGCTTCATAGCGAACCGGTAACTGAAAGTGAGTCAAAAAAGCCATTGCTAAAGTATTGAAATCTCGAAAGATGCCACAGGGTAGTTCAATATACCACTTAGTGGCAGCACCGATGAGAGTGCGTTGGAAGAGACGTAGACGAATTGAATCATCAACCCAAGAATTAGACGAACACCACAAACGGTAGGTCATTACATGAGCTTGGGGGTCTTCACCAGCTTTACCTTCAAACTTTGGGCAGTCGCCAGGTACCTTGGTCGGATCCAGAGGCCAATAAGGATTATGAAGAATCAGATCATTGGTTAATTTAGAAACGTCTGGTAATTCCAAGGTAGCCAAGAATGGCAATTGCGGATTGAACGACATGCTTGGCCCTCGATAAGGACCAGTACCTATACTCCACGCTGGTTGAGAATATCCTTGCCCCCATGGGTTCTTTCTGGTAGGATTCTGACTATAGGGGGTATAGGGTGTATAACCAGTCTGATTCGGTTGCTGGTAACCAGTGTGTGGGGCTTGATAGCCAGATTATGGACCCTGATTATATGTGGGCCCCGTTTGGGCAGCCTATAGATTTGGCTGCTGAGTATAGGTGTAGCTAGGTTGTTGAGTGTAATGATGGGAACCTTGGGGCGGGTTATAAGTTAGTCGAAATTGATCGTGATGGTAATAACCGCCTTGAGGTTGAGTGGGCTACTGATAGGTGGGAACCTGCTGAGCCTGATAATTAGGGTGCATCGGTTGATTTGGTTGTGGCATCGAATAAATCGGCTATTGGGTAGGGTTGATAGAGTGTGCAGGCTGGCCTGGTTAGACAGGCTGATCTCGCTGAACGGGATGCCCTGGTTGAACAGGTTGACCCAGATAAACAGGTTGTGCCGGTTGCATAGGTTGACCTAGCTGTTGAGGAGCACCAGGTTGTACCGGATGGGCCGGTTGGCCTGGTGGTGGAATGGAGCCAGGTGGTGGCTGGTAACCGGTTTGACCTGCAGCAGGACCATAAGATGGCCCTGGCTGATGTGCAACATTTGGAGCAACAGGATACTGAGGTTGCATGGGTTGCGATGGTTGGACTTGCCCCCCAGGACCGTATATCGGCCCGGGTTGGTACCCCGGTTGACCTGTGAGTCCTTGAGGTTGCCCCGGTTAGACTCTAGGAAGAGGCCGCACGAGTTGACCTGAAGGGTTGTAATACTGTCCTTGCGGACCGTATAGCGGCCCTTGCTGGCTCGCAGGGTAACCTTGCGGGTCGTAAGGATAGCCAGGTTGGCCTTGAAAAGGTTGTCCTTGCGGGTTATAAGGCTACCCAGCCTGGTTATACGGTAAACCCTGAGCATGAAGTTGAGCCTCAGGAGCAGGTAAACGTAAAGGGTTCCTGTGCTCATCGTACTGATATGGAAAAACATACACGAGTGTACCATCCTGTGCATATTGCAAAAAATACGAGTGGTTGGGATTTTGAGAGGTTTGTCTGACCTCGGGGTTCGATTGTTGTAAGGACAATCGATACTCCTCAGGAGAGATGTTCTCCGGCATAGCAGAAGCTATATGGATGTCTTCGGGAAGCGATGTGGTCCTTACGAACTGAGTGGTAGCAGCAGGTGTAGATGTAGCCACACAAACAGTGGGCTTGACGAGTAGAGAAGTGACATGAGGGGATGATGTGACAGGTGTCCATGGAGACATCCCCAATGAAGGAACAACCGACCTCGTAGAAGGAGCTGATACCCCCATAGAGGCAGCGACGACAATAATATGACCTAAGGATCTATACCCTGCTGGTAGTGAGGGACCAGGCGAAGACATGACAGATGATCTGGCGTTGTCTTCTAGGAATAAATTTCGAGTTACTTCTGGGAATAACTGGTAATCTTCACCAGATGTGGGGATTTCCTCGCTAGCAGAATGACTGGATTCACTCATATTTGAACCTGCTGCTAGATCTCGTAACAGATGGCGAGGACTAGGAGGAATAACAGTAGATAAAAAGGGCGAACCCGATGTAAGAGGAGGGAAATGTTCCCCTACTCCAAATCTAGACCAAGGGTCGGATAAGGGCCAGTTGAACTCAACTGGTCCTCCAAAGGGAAGCTCAGACAGAAGACCTGTGCTCATCGTACTGATATGGAAAAACATACACGAGTGTACCATCCTGTGCATATTGCAAAAAATACGAGCGGTTGGGATTTTGAGAGGTTTGTCTGACCTCGGGGTTCGATTGTTGTAAGGACAATCGATACTCCTCAGGAGAGATGTTCTCCGGCATAGCAGAAGCTATATGGATGTCTTCGGGAAGCGATGTGGTCCTTACGAACTGAGTGGTAGCAGCAGGTGTAGATGTAGCCACACAAACAGTGGGCTTGACGAGTACATAAGTGACCTGAGGGGATGATGTGACAGGTGTCCATGGAGACATCCCCAATGAAGGAACAACCGACCTCGTAGAAGGAGCTGATACCCCCATAGAGGCAGCGACGACAATAATATGACCTAAGGATCTATACCCTGCTGGTAGTGAGGGACCAGGCGAAGACATGACAGATGATCTGGCGTTGTCTTCTAGGAATAAATTTCGAGTTACTTCTGGGAATAACTGGTAATCATCACCAGATGTGGGGATTTCCTCGCTAGCAGAATGACTGGATTCACTCATATTTGAACCTGCTGCTAGATCTCGTAACAGATGGCGAGGACTAGGAGGAATAACAGTAGCTAAAAAGGGCGAACCCGATGTAAGAGGAGGGAAATGTTCCCCTACTCCAAATCCAGACCAAGGGTCGGATAAGGGCCAGTTGAACTCAACTGGTCCTCCAAAGGGAAGCTCAGACAGAACCGGTCCCCCATCGGGAAACTCGAAAACGATGGGTTGCTGAGGTTCAGCAGAGGGTTGAGAAACCTCTGATGAATTGTCCATATATGGACTATCAGTAGACGAAACTGAGGGTTCCGCCACTGTGGTAGTAATGACAAGAGAAAAAGCTCAAACACACACACGGGCTGAAAAAGAACCAAGGCACACAATCAAATGGCCAACAAGCAAAATCTAACAGGGAGTGTGATCGCGGTGATTTATTTTACGACATTGAAACTTAGAAACTTCACCGTTTCATGTTTTAAGTGTCAAGAAACGGATAAAAACTCTATCTCTTTAAGTTTTGAAGCAAGTGTGAAAGGACAAGCGCTTGGTGATCTTTTCAAATTTAAAGAGTCAGATAAGATCAAAATGACTGCTCAGGAATACTAGGCAAAGGGTGTACCAAATAACCGTGAACTGCAATATACACTTTGGTTTCAAAATGAAAGAGAAATCAACCAAGGACTTGACGTACGTGCAGGCAGTCTCCCTGAATGTTGTGTCTGGTGTATCACGAGTATAGGGCGGTAGACTCAGCTTCCTATGGATAAAGGATAGAAACCTAGTGGGGTCTCCCTTTATATATGCGACGGTACGGCGAGCACAAGTCCGTACTAACGTTATCTAAAGCCAAGAGGCGAACGACAGCTACTAGGTTTAAAGACGCCAGAACATGTCTCTAGCCTAGACCTCTAAATATTTCGTTAATGTTTCAATGTTGCCTTAGTGCAAATTGAATAAATTTTTAATGTTTATCTTCAATTATGTTTCAGTTTTCAGGCCCTAACGAATGTAATGTCTCAAAAACTTTTAAGTGCACACTACATGCCACAGTATATCATTTCATTCAATGAAAGCTAGTTACAGGAGAGTTAAGAGCTTTTCACACAACAACAAAATGACCAGAAAACAACCAATGATATCTCTAATGCAGCTAATGGAAACTAAAAGCTTTTCGTTCAAAGTTACTAATCACTAATAACATCGAAAAGATCTAATTCACACCAACTAATTCAACGCAAAAGAGATTTTTTTTTGTATTTTCAATGTTTAAGAGCAAGAGCACTAAACAAGATGAAAAAAAATGAGACAAACAATTGAGAAGCAAAAGAAAAAGAGAAAAAAAATCAAATTTCACTTAATGCAAGCCTACAATCAGATCTCAAATCGATAAAAAGTCCCTCAAATCAAAAGACACCCAAAGACTCAATTGAACCATGTAATCTAGGCCCAAAACGAGACAAAGAGGAATTCGAATGAAGAAGAAGCCAATCACTCAAATAACACAATAAAATGATAAACAACCACCAAACGAGTGCAGAGAAGCAATCAAAAAGCTGATCGAACAGACATGAACCAAAAACTCCCAAGGGAGGCTCAACGCACAATAACACCTAGATGCCCTAGGGCTAAAATGTAAAATCGATAGAAATGGGCAAGCGACCAAAGGAAGAAGGTCACAATCAGTCAAACAAGGCTCCAGAACACTCAAGCAGTCGTAAAAATAAGACCAAACACCCAGATCAGTCTTAGAAGGCTCAAAACACAGTAAACCCTACTACCTTACAGGATTGGCGCGACTGTAAGGCTAAAAATAGCACCAGAATGGAATTGGCGTGAGTAATACACTAACAACATGCACCAGTGGGTGCAACTGTCACACTGAAAAGCACGCGAGCCAATTTTACTAAGGAAAAATGAAAAAAGAGCAATCCAAGAAGCAGACCAGTGATGGTAAAGCTAAATAAAAAGCCAAACACACAACAAGAGCCAGCCAAAAGGGCTGATCAAGCAAGAAAAGTCAAGGATGGACCAAAAAGACAAGATAATACTCCAAGTGTTCAGTTCATAAACTAGACCGGAGATTGACTGAAGTAGCATTCATCTACTTTCGCTAATGCAGAGCAAGAGCGTTTCGAAGGCTATCTGGCTAACTTCAGGCTCCGTCTGTAGTTTACAAAGAAAACAACAAGCTAACTCCCTAGTGGAGTCGCCAAATTTTTATGGAGGTAAATCCCCTCTGCGGACAGAGGCGATCCCTACTAGCCCAGATTGGGTCTAGCAACAATCATATCACACTAAGGCGCAGGTTCCTAATTACAATAAACCAACTTGCGAAGAAGGCCTACCTCAAGTCCAACGTTGTTGTTCGTAGGGGAGATGATGCTCCCGTTTCCTTGCTCTGACAGATCACAATCCTTTCGCTCACCGCAATCGAACACCTGCACACACAAGAAACACAACAAACACAAGCGTAAAACCCGATATATGAAATTATGTATCAGTGAGAGAAGACACAACTCATGATCATAATGAACAAAACAAGTGAAACCATAACCAATAGTCGCTTATCATTAACTCATACAAAGGAAAATACAACCTGGCTCTGACGCTGAATTCTCATTCGACGAGTTGCCAGCGGAATACGTCTCGGTAAAGCTTGTCAAGGATGGGGACAAGCCTCTCTCTTCGATCGTCAATCTCCTTGCTATTGATTTGACACTATGAGGACTATTGCAGCATTTTTGGGCTATGAAGGCTCTTGGAGATTAGTTTTCAAAGGAAAATGGCAAGCTTATATAGATGGAGGAAGGGGAGTTGGGATCCCTACAATCATGGGATTGGCCCTATCCTCAAGGAAGCTTCCATGAGAGGTGGAAAACTACTTCCTCTACATGGAAATTCGTAGTCAACCTCCCAACTCAAATTAGAGACCAGTTTAGGAATTGGTTGGGGTCAATCTTCCGCCATTTATTTTAAAAAAACACCCTTTATTAAGCCTGGCGCGGGTGCGGCTCTGAGATAGAGCGCCAATTGGCACGCCCTCTTTGGAGGATTTGCCCCCTTGGCGCGAGGGCTGAACTATGTACCCGCGCCAATGCAAAAAAGGCTATTTTTAGGGTTTTTCACAAGGAGTTGTCTTAAGGGCAATGCCATGAAAGTGTTTTCAAGTTATGTCACTGCTCACAGGTCACGGAAAGAGCCCTCCAATGTGTGGGATGGGGAATTGCAGGGATGGTGACAAATTGCTGTGTAACAAGTAGTGATAACGTGAATGATAAGTGAAATAGCAACCTCAATATAGGCGTGAGACAGTGGTAGCTTGCACGGTGACAAACTTAGGTGCACTATCACAGTCAATTTTGCAAGTCATGTTTGATAATATTCTCTTCAATTTATATGGTTTTGTCTTAATTATTAATTGTCTTAAATGAATTTCGTCTTAATTGCCATTGTCTTAATATAAAGTTTCGTCTTAAAATATTTTTGTTTAAAGTTGCTTTTTTCTTAAATATAAAGTTTTGTCTTAAAATTTTTTTGTCTAAAATTTTTTTTGTCTTAAATATAAAGTTGTCTTAAAATATTTTTGTCTTAAACTGTTTTTGTCTTTAAATATTTTGTCTTAAATATAAAGTTGTCTTAAACTGTATTTGTCTTAAATTGTTTTTCTTTGAAATATAAAGATTTATCTTAATTTTTTTTTTGTCTTAAATATAAAGTTTTGTCTTAAAGTCCTTTTGTCTTAAATTTTATATTTAAAACAATTCAATTGATATTAAATTTTAATTTGAAATAACTAAAATAAAAAGTGACTTTTTAATACAAAAGATTTCTATTCTCTTAAAAAAAATGTCTTAAAAATACTCTTCCTAGTTAAAAAAAAATATCTTAAAAGTATCCTTCATATATAGTAGTGTCCCTGTAATTGTCACCTCTACCCAAAATTTCCCTTGACCATAAGATAATCTGTTGAGCTTCTTCACTGTAATCTGTCTCAGATCTGGTAGAACACCTTTGTACGCCGTCCTGAATCCTCCTTTGCCTACTTCATTGCTGAAATTATTAGTGGCCGCTTTGAGCTCTCTTATGTAAATCTCTTTGGTACCGCGCCTAAAAGATTACGTAGAATATCCAAGCTGAATATTTCGGCATTGTCTGTATATTTCGAGTGCTGCCTCGGAAATGCCTAGAAAGGCAAAAGTCCGCCGAAAATCTCGATGCCAAATATGGAGCAAATGATTGTAAGATCATGCGTTGTGTGATCAGAATCATTTGGTGGAAATGGATTAGAGCATACCCGTATATGGATTTGACACATTTTTCTCTTTTGCAGACAACTTCAAGTACGTTACGTTCAGTATCCTGCTCAAATGCTGGACGCAGTATCTACTACCATCCAATTTATTTCACAAACCCATACATGTGAAATTGTTCAAACAACTCGACATATATTATTTAAATTTCACACCATTCTTGTTTGTTTGACTCCCTCCTTCAGTGAATTTAAAATAATCGAATGGGATGAATTGGTAATCAACCATTTGATAATTAGAACCGCATAAAGGCTGGGGAAAATCAACAAGGATTGATACTATTTGGAAGGAAGTAAGGTGGATTAGTATAAGTGATGTAAATTTGACAACGCTCTTTCACGACTTCCCACACTACTTCCCAAGAAGAAGATGAGCTCCCCTTCCAGCTGTAAATTCAGAGATTTCCATCGTGGTCTAAAATTAATATTCTCAAGGGACTCGTCGGATCCCCACTGTCTGATGCCATCAAAATTTTCGTGCTTGAACTCATACGATTCCCATCTTTACTTAAACTAAGATACCGGCCACCCGCCAATGCCCAAACGAAATGACCCATCACTCCAATATAAATCAGGTTGACCTTATCCTAATTCGTTATAATACAAGGAGGGTGTTTGAATGTTGGACTCGGAGGCACACAAGATATACACACATGAGACCAAGTTGTTATCATTTTTTGTGCACACCAATCTTCTTTTTTTGGAAGAAATTCTGTGTTGGAAGAGGAGTAAAAGTAGGAGAGTCGAAGCTCTACCAAAACATAGATTTTCATGCTTATATTGAACACCAAATTCCCTGAGTCTAACAAAAACGGACCCATTCCAACATCGGTTCCATTCTCCCTTGGGCATCAGAGTCTGATAAGGTGAGATTTCCATTCTAAAGGGCCATGGGAGAATTGTAACCTACGAGATGATCTCTATTAGCCATCCACACCACGGTCCTCTGAAGATCGTTGGCATACCATACAGAAAAAGCATAATTATTTGGAGAAAAATTAGGTGGATTTTAGACAGTTTGGTATTGTGTACTACTTTCTTTCTCCTTGGCCTTTTCTTATTTTTCACTGGGAAATTGGACGTTATTTATTGTAGGTAAACCTCAAAAATTGCATTTAGACCCTCAAATATGAATCCTCCAAAAGACCCTTATCGAAACAAAACTTCCTGTCAAAAGACGAGAATGCATAGCATTCTGCTTGATAATATAATAATTAAAGAACTGAAAAATTAAAAAGCCAAAACTTCTTAGAACTCAAACTTCATATTTTCCAGCCTCCCACACAGAAAACATGACACAGAGTGACTAGCAACGAAATGGGCATCTGTTCTCAAGCAATGAATAGTGAAAACGCAATGAATAGTGAAAACTCAATCTCAGTCATGTAAACACGTAAAATGGATCTTATCATGAAAAGTTTGATGATGGAATAAGATACTTTATTTCTTTAACAAAAGCTCCCACCCTCACACATTCATTATTAAATTTAAATTTAAAATAAAAACTAATCACCACAAAAGTCACTCATATTTTATCTAATTATTATTATGCTTATAAGTCTTTTATCTAATTATTATTATAATTTTCATATATTTTTAAATAAATTTTAATTTTAATATTACTTATATGCCTAGTTAAAATGAATTTTTTTTATACAACAATTTTCAATTAATTTTATTTAAAAAAAAAAATACAAACATTTCATAATTAAAATACTTCTTAATATTATACCATTAATACATTATTAATAAAATTTAATCTAATTTTTTCAAATTTAATTAATGTGCATCCTTACTATACACATCTGCTTAAGTCAAAATTTGTGATGTGCTATGAGAATTTATTTGCACCATTCTGTACCCACATGTTCATGGGATATTTTTTATTTTTCAAAGAGACTTTGTTATAGTGGCACTTGGGTGATTTTGAAAATTAAAATTCTCTTAATAATGTCAATACAATTAATGTTGGATAAATATTAGTTGCAACTCTATAGTTAATTTAAATATTTTAAATAGAGATATTATTTTTTTTATTTTTATCTTTAATCTAATTTGAATAAATATTATTTTTTTTTATATTTTTAACTTCAAATTATATCATATTTTGAAGTATATAACTTTTTAAATAAATACTTATCTCATCATCAACCAATAAAAGGTAATACTAAGTAAAGAGTTTATTCGATGTTTTTAAATATAACATACAATTTTGACAATACCATAAAAAACATTACAACCAACTATAAAAAAATTTACGCTCACAGATAATTTTTTTAAGAACTTTAGCATAATGGTTTAACCATTTTAACAAGCTTCATAACAAACACGCACGAACACCCCATATTTGATGATTTCTAGGAGAAGTAGTGAATGCAATGGATTCAATATTCCATTCCAATTTTGGAATTTTTGTATTTCTTTCCTTGAAATTGGCCTTATCTAGATATAAGTTCAATTTAGTACTATACCAGATTTAAGACCAATTTAGGGCCATTTTCAACTTGACAGTAAGTTCAAAAATCGAGACGGTTGAGCAACAAAATCAAGAGTTGAATCCAATGTTGCTCCAATAGACTACATGGATGTACAATCAAGTTTAATTTTGAGGGATTTAGGAGTCTCCATGTTCACGATGGCCATGGTTTTTTCATTTGCAACAATTTAAGAGTTTCAAATATGTCGTGAGGTTATGAATATGGGAGCAATGATGAATCTTACTTCCGAAGGATTGGGTATAGAGCTTGTGATCCAGGGCTATTTTAATGCCAATGTGACCATAACTACATGGATTACTTTTTTTTGTCATGTTAAGACAATCCAAAAATTTCCTTGTTGCCACTTCATATTACATAATGTTGTTCACATATTTTCTACTGCAAATTTTGTTTGAAAGCTGAAGTAGAAGGTCGAGTGTTTTTGCAACTATGTATTTTTATTTTGTAAACAAAACTTACCTTATTCAAGACATTTTGGCAACCCACTAGCAACAAACGAGTCATAATAATAACAAAAAAAATCCTAATATACAAATTTTATAATTTGTGTATCTCTTTGCGTTATAGTGGAATTGATCTCCTCTTCCAAAGGGTTCCAAAGTGAAAATAACTATGTTCATTTTCGTATTCTTGTAAATTGTAATTCCACAAACTTCTGAAACAAAAATTGATGGAAAATAAGGTATAAAATGCTTGATACATGTAGTAGCAAGTACATAATATACAACTTCAACCTTCAAGGAATATTTATTCCTCATGCTCCCAAATTCCAATAGGCATCAAGTTTTCAAAATTTCCATGTTTTGTTTGAAACGAATTGTTGTCCTTTTCAACCTATCTAGTCCTCCAAGTTTCATTTTCTAAACTTTGAAATAATAATGGTAACACATAATCTACTTGTTTCCAATCCAAAATCACAATATGATACAAATACTCAAGTATTCCTTAAATTGCACAAGAGAAGGACACTAATTCAATTGGTTTAGGATTTTGAGCACCCCATAAAATGCATGTTTCTCAAATTTTTTTTTTCCTCCCCCATCTAAACAACTTCAGATCATAATATCGAGGATGTTGTTCAGAGAATATGGTAGAATATCACAATAATGTCTCCTCGAAAATTGCTTCAAATTTGAAACATAAGTTAGAATCCATGAGAAGAGAAGCCACAATCCCCAACCAAACATAAGTTAAAATCCATGAGAAGAGAAGCCACAATCCCCAACCAAACATAAGTTAGAATCCATGAGAAGAGAAGCCACAATCCCCAACCAAACAAATCAAATTATGTATAGAGGAAAAAATGCTTTGAGAAATAAGCAATCTTTTCCATGATTGAAAACATAACTAAGATTAAAAAAATTCAAAAAAATGTTACATCTCGGAGGCATGTTATTCAAAATAAATATTCAACAAAAAAAAAATGAAACTTTTAATCAAATTAAAAAAAAAATAAAAAATAAAAAACATTAACATATTTTTTCAACAAAATAAAGCTTTTGAATGAAATTTAAACCAAAGACATTAAACATCATCTCCAAAACATGTAATTTGTATATTATATTCCATTTTAAATTTAGAACTTAATAAGAGAAAACAAATATTTTAAATATTAAAATATTAAAAATAGGTAATGATAATAATAATAACAATAGTGATCTTCTGTAAATAAATAAAATAATTCTCGTATATTTTTTAAAAAATGTGAGATATTTTTGTATATTTCTTTAAATAAGTGAGATATTTTAAATGATATCTACAATATGTTAAACATTAATTATATATATATATATATATATATATATATATAGAGGTGGTTGAAATTTTCTTTTCAAATTATTTTAATTTTCTTATTTTGAATAGATTTGGAATTAAGATGGATCAATATTGACTTTTTATGTATTTATCTATATAAATTCCATTTAAATCCAACCACTTTATTAATATTAAAGTTTTGTTCTTGCAAACCTTTTTTGTTTTATTTAGAAGAAACTTTAATATGATACAATAGTGATATTCTTTAAATAGATAAAATAATACTTTATTTTCTTTAAAAATATGAGATATTTTAAATGATATCTATAGTATTCTAGACTTTAATGGCAAACAATTGGTTGTAGTTTACAGAAAATAACAATGCCTTTATTTTTGAAAAGTAAACTATTTCAAATACCAATGTGTACTATTGTTGACTGCCATATCCATTGTTAGACGATTAAACAATGGTTTGCATCAGATAAAAAAGAGTTAAAAAAGATTTATTAACATTAATAAAAAATAGACATCCTTGGGGAGGGAATCCTCCTTCACGTGCGAATATCCATCTTTGCAACATGAGGAGGGGCAATTGGAACCTGAGTTGGAACATTTATAATTCAGCAATGGCCTTTGCAACAACAGGAGGTGTAGCTGCAAGGAGTCGCCATTTCCCATCTTTGTCTTGCATCCGAACAAGCTGTCTTCTACATTTGAACAAGCCCTTTATGATGAGGGCATGCTGGTTATTAGTTAGTGATGGGTGGTTTTCATATTTTTTCTTTAAATCAGTGGTTTCTTTCTTCCATCTACGTATTTTGTGCTGTGTTTTTGCATTTTTCAGTGAAGTAATGGTGATTGTCTCTTAGAGATTCCAATTCGCGACGGTTCTATGTAGTGTGGGTATTTTCTTTGCAGAAGTTATAGAACAAGGTTGAAGGCACAAATGTATAGTTTGATAGTACATTGTAGGTAAACCACTGACTCTTTTCTTGTTTCTGACCCTATTTGCTTTATTTCATTGTTGTTTATTATAGTAAGGCACTGTGTAAAGAACTTACTCTCGAACATGGTGCAGTCATTTCGATAGCTTGAGACACGTTTCAGAAACTCCAAGCGAAAGTCGGGTGAAGAATCCGAGGAGGTGTGTTAAGAAAACTAAAAATATTGTGACTACCAGACAATATGGTTGTAATAATGCAATCTGTGTATTGAAATAGAACATGTAATATGATTTATTCATTTTTAGTTCTTTGGTACTCTGCTAGCTTTTATGGTATAATTGGTGGAGATCTAATGCCAGAAAATGCAATAAACTAGGTCAACAACCTCTCGAGTGGCTTCCTTTGGCTTTCCTTCCGTATTTCCTAATGGCCTTCCCTTCTTTGTCTTTTTACCTATATTTGTTCATTGGTTATAAACTGGAAAAGATACTATGTTAGATGCTAATGGGGAAGCCGCTACGGTATATGGAGAAAATGGATGGTATCTTTATGTGAAAAATGAATCTAAAGCTAGGGCCGAAACTTGATTTGTAGAAATAGTCAATATAGGCATTTCGACTACTAGTTGCTACTGCTTTTTATACACAATCAATATAGGTATAGTATGAATTCTGTTAATCTGCCTCTGCCCTCTGCATTTTATTTAAATGGCTCCTTTTAAGCTTCAAATGTACTCATGGTTTTTTTACTAGTTATCGTTGTCATATCTCCTCTCTCTGTTGTTAGTGCTGGACCATAGATATCTCTGTCTTCCAATAGAGAAATCTAATCGTTTTCATTCTATTAACTTAGTTTCTTTAATGATATGGAGAGACGTTGCAATTCCTTCTGTGTTCAAACATTTGTAGATTTATTTTTATTTATCCGTGGTTAGATATTCTGTTGGATTTTCCATAAAATACGTTTTCTACTTATTTACACAGGATTTAATTTCATCTTTTATTGTGACATATCATTCTCCTTTTACACTATAGACAAGGTAAGATTTATCATCTGGTTCTTTGTATTTTTGTTTAGTAATAAATCTTTGGTTAAGACATCACTAGTGTTGATTTCCATTGAAATCTTTGTTACAGGTAGTTCTGTTCACTCGTACCTGTAATGGAATATTTTTGTTCCAGAATTTCTACAACCTTAACTAGGTCCATTTTCTTGTTCAAGTTGGTCTCAATTTTCATGGAAGACTCGGCATCAATATCATGACTCTGTATTTTCTATTTTCCAGTTTATTTCCATATGGAACTTAGTTCCTAAAACTGTATAATTTAATTAATTGCAGCTTTTTATAGAATAGAGTACTACATGTAACTATTATTTGGTATTAATGACTATAATATAAATAGAATTTATATTTACCCTTCAGTAAGAACTGGATATTACAAGCTATACTTAATTTTACAGTAATATACTATTAGTCATAAATTGGTTTCTATTTTGTTCATATAGAGAAATAGTTTAGTATATATATATATGAATTCTTTTCTAATTAACAAATTCTAATGCCTGTCTTTTATGTTACTACTGTTGCTATAGTAAAGAGTTCTTTTACTAATAACATGCATGAATGTTATTGCTATAGTTATGCACTCGAAATCATACATGTATCATTCTGCATAGCTCGTCAATATCGAACTCTCTTATGTGTATTGTTCTTTCTTATTTGTATACTGTTATTTCATGTTTCAATTCCTTTACATATTTTCTTTAGCATATAAATTTAAGAACATTACTGTAAGGATATTCAATACCTAATTATAAATAGTTCTATTTAGATTTGTTTCAGTATATTGTTGATGTCATAACATTTAAATAGTCAATTAAATCACAAAGTTTTCTGTGAGGTACCTAACCTCAAATCTAGACCCAACACTGGGTTTTAGACATTCTGAGATTTGGTCCTTTATAGAGTATGTCTGTGCAACATTACAGAATTAACTATTTATTCTATAGTGAATTCTGTTAAATGTACAGACCACAAAAATCTAGTTGTAGCTCATATAAATTCCATTTCATAGACACATTTAAAATCATAATTTCATATAAACATGGCTGCTTTATCATTTCCAGAAATTCATCACAGCATTAATATTTAAGTCAAAACCATTTCAAATTAAATGTGCATACCGCTTAGGTTAGACTAGATGCCTCCCAACCTTAGAGCTCTTTCTCTACATCTCACCACTGAGCAGAGATATTTTTCCTCCAGTGATAGACAACCCTTTGTCTATCCTGAATCAGCTTATATAAGCTTTCTTTCCCCAACCTATTTCCCTTAACTACATTGAGCTAATTCAGGATGTTGTATTCCTGTTTGCCCAGGATGTCCCTTTGTTTCTTCCACAAAGGTACTTTTAAGGCTAGCTTTTATGCTTTTCAAACTTTATTCCACGTCATCCTAGTAATTTCCTCTTCACTGGGGTACTTTTTGTGTTTTTATCTCCAATCTAAATTCATTATTTAATTTATTCCTTCCAAGGATTTTTGGAATTATGGGAAATTTTTGTGTTTTTATCTCCAATCTAAATTCATTATTTAATTTATTCCTTCCAAGGATTTTTGGAATTATGGGAAATTCTTACAACATTATCCATCCTCATGGAATAGTTTTCCAGATCTCTAATCATAATCTAGTCATTGCACATAAATTTCCATTTTATTTTATTAACTTGAAATAATAAAATAAAATCCACACAATTGTTTTCCATTGGGGTCCACTTTACCCTTTTGGACTTGTTCAAATGTCTGATAAAAGCATAGAAAACTGGGGATATTACAAGTTCTATGGAAATATTTCAAATGCTCCAAGGAATATCTTTAACAATATTTAACAAGGGTCTTATATATCCTTCCAATGCTTTGTTATAGCTTCATAGGATAGGTCGGGAGCATGGTTCTTAGCATTGATTGGGTGGGGTATATTTTGTTGCGATGGGGTGTGTTCGGTTAGTTATTTCTTCCCCACTGTGTTTGGTAGGTGTTTTCTTTCTCTGTACTTATATAGAGTGAATACTCCATAATCATTCAAGTACTTCTTATTTACCTAGCTGCAGTTGATTAATAATCATTCAATAGTGTCTGTGATACTTATTTATGGATCCACATCCCTTATTTATCTCAACACTCCTATTTTATTTGTGCCCTATCTTAGGATGTGTTTAGTTTTCCATAAATTACTTTTATGATATGTAACAAGCTATGATAAACTTTTTAGTTCAGTTTTTTTCTCAATTTTTTCAAATTTCATATCGATATTGATTCACTTTGTAATATGAACATGGATGCTTTCTATACTCTGGGCATGTAGGTGTAGAGCCTATATAAGTTAGTATTAGGGATATGATTTTTTTATAAGCTTGTTTGGTGAAAAATAGTTTGTTTGGAGTTCTTTTTTGTGTGTTTTCTAGGCATTTGAGAAGGCACTTGGATTTATTATTTCTTCTTAGAGTAACCAAGTCCATAGATAAATAACTATGAAAACACATGTAAATTATATGACACTCGTGCTAACCAAAAAAAGGTGTGCAACCTCAAAATCCATCAATGCACAATATCGATTAATACAAATGTACAAAATCCCCCATCACTAAATAGGATGTCTAGCCAAATTCTATGTCTCCAAACAAACTTGAGTACTCTGGAATTTTCAACACTTTTGGATACTTCATAGAGATTATTGATCAAATAATTCTTCAACAAAAAATAATACACATAGAATAGATGCGTTCACCCATTTAATTTTTTTTTTGTAAAAAGTTCGGTCTCAATCATCACTATGCCATCAAAATAGTCATTTTTGAGGCTAGATTAAAAATTTAGTACAAATTCATGTTCTGGTACTTTTGGCTCCTCATGTTTCTTTCTCCAAACTTTATTGGGTTTTTCAAAACACCTTTATTGTTAAGTAACCCACTTCATATTTACTTTTGTTGTCCTGTGCTACGTGTCTAATGTTGTGACATTGATACCATTCCAAATTGAGTTGGAATATGGATCGGGTCACGTCTTGGAACACAAACAATTTTCCGTAAATTATTTTTAGGATATGTAATTACAAATTATGATAAACTTTTTAGTTCAGTGTTTTTATCAATTTTTATATGTCAATTCATTATTGATTCACTTTGTAATATTCTCATGGATGATTTTTATACTCTGGGCTTGTAGGTGTAGATCTTGTATCAATTAGTATTAGGTTTATGATTTTTCTAAAAGTTTGTTTGGTGAAAAATAGTTTATTTGGAGGTCTTTTTTGTCTACTAGTAAGTTTCCTTCTAGGGTCTGGATGGATTTTGTAGTAAGCCCTACAACATTTATCCATATGCCCAAAATTTTTACAAGTGTAACAATGGCAAAAAAATATAGTTTGATACCTGGAAGATTAGTATACTCAACCACCCTCATGACAGATCTTTTAGCATGTTACTCTCTATTCTTGGGTGTTTTCTGGGCATTTGAGAAGTCACTTGGATTTATTCTTTCTTATCTGAGTAACTAGGGCCTTGATAGATAACTAACCATGAAAACACATGTATTTTATATGACACTCGTGCTAACTAAAAAAAACTGCGCAACCTCCAAATCAATCGATGCACAATATCAATTAATACTTATGTCCAAAATCCTCCATCGCTAAATAGGATGTCTAGCCAAATTTTGTGTCTCCAAATGAACTTGAATACTCTGGCCTTCTCAACACTTTTGGATACTTTGCAGAGATTCTTGATCAAATAATTGTTAAAAAATAAATAAAAGGCATATAAAATATGCCTTCACCCATGTAAAACTATCTTTGTAATAGGTTCAGTCTCAATCATCACTATGCCATTAGAATATTCATTTTTGAGGGTAGATTAAAAATTTAGGACAGAGTCATGTTCTGGTACTTTTGGCTTCTCATGTTTCTTTATATACAACTATAAAATCTATGTCCATACACAGAGCCAACTCAAGTCAAGTGCATCATATTTTGCTAGCTTCTCCATCAAAAACCTAATTGATGATGGCTATGTGACTTTAGTTACATTGTTTTCTTGCCTTTTGACAATCTTGTATCTTTGTGATCCCTATAGCTAGGACCAATTTACTTAGAGTCTTAGAGTCTTAAAATCCTTCAACATAGTAAATGTTGGGGATAACTGGTATGGTAGGCTTGACTAGCTGTGGAATAGGACTCCTTAGGCTCTTACCCTTCTTATAGGAAGATATACAATAGGATTCTCATTCCCACCATTTACACAATCATAAAGTAGGAACTTAGCATGTTTACACAATATTTAGGAAAAAAAAGAAATAGGTAAATACATGAAACATTTATATAATATGTAAAATCATTTTTATATCATTCAAATTAAAGGATATATATTTTATGAGGTTCAGTTGTTGACATGTATACAATTAACTGCACATATAATAGAGTTCTTCTATAAATTTTGATGTACGGGCACTATGACTATGCACCCAAATATGTTATGTACCTAGATGTGCTTGAACAGAAGGTTCAAGTGCAACCTCTGCCTCCCTTGTCTATCCCGGAACCAAGCAAGGTGGTGGCTATGACGTTGTTATCTTAGATTCCTTCACCATTATCTCCATTGTTGGTGATTAGGATGTTCGTTCAAGGGAAAAATTGTGTTGTAATTATGTTCTTCTTCTTTTTCATCATGCTCTCCATTCTTGGTGTGGTTATCCTCACTTTTCATACCGCTGCATTTTTTCCTTACCATTTAACCATATATGAAGTCAATACCAATATGAGAAGCTATTCCAAACCCTTGTTCTCCAGATTTTGGTAGTGATATGTGTTATGGATGCCACAACTAACACTTTCATGTTGGTGTTTCATAAATCATTCACATTCATCAATCTAACTGCAGGTCATATTACCCCATCCTTAGAGTAAGTAATAACTATTTGATTAAGTATATACTAGACATATCCCATGTTAATATGTTTTTCTTAGAAGAACCATATTTTCATAAGAAAACTAATCATATCATCAATAGAGAAATCAAAAAGAGTCTCAATGAATATTAGTATGCACAATCACCCTCCTGACAAAGAATTTTCTGCAAGGTACTCTCTATTCTTGGGTGTTTTCTTTGCATTTGAGAGAAGCTTAGCATGTTGATTTCTTTGAATATGTCACGCAGGTATCTAAGCAGAAAATACCACATATAATTAGATAAAAAAGATACTTCTTTGTGGCTATAGAAACACCAGCACAAATGGAGAGGCATCTAATGGTGACAAGCCTATGGTCTAGACTGCGCATAATTATCACTTGGATTTATTCTTTCTTCTTAGAGAAACCATGGCCTTGTTAGATAACTAACCATGAAAACACATGTAGTTTATATGACACCTATGCTAACAAAAAAAAAAATAGAGCTACCTCCAAATCTATCGATGCAGAATATTAATTAATAAACATGTCCAAAATCCTCTATTGCTAAATATGATGTCTAGCCAAATTCCGTGTCTCCAAACGAACTTGAATACTTTTTCCTTCTCAACACCTGGATTTATTCTTTCTTCTCAGAGAAACCACAGCCTTGTTAGATAACTAATCATGAAAACACATGTAGTTTATATGACATCTATGTTAAAAAAAGAAAATAGAGCAACCTCCAAATCCATCGATGCACAATATTAATTAATACAGATGTCCAAACTTCTCCATCACTAAATATGATGTCTAGCCAAATTCTGTGTCTCCAAACAAAGTTGAATACTCTGGCCTTCTCAACACTTTTGGATACTTCACAGAGATTCTTGATCAAATAATTATTCAACAACAAATAATACAAATATCAAAGATTCCTTCACCCATGAAAAAAAATTTCTGTAACAGTTTTAGTCTCAATCATCACTATGCCATCATAATATTCATTTTTGAGGGTAGATAAACCATTTAGGAAAATTTTGTTCTTGTACTTTTCGCTCCTCATGTTTCTTTACCCAAAATTGATTTTGGTTTTTTTTAGCACATCTTTTTGTTAAAGAACCCACTTCATATTACTTTTATAGTCCTGTGCTCTGTGTCCAATGTTGTGAAATTGATAATATCATTTCTCAATGAAGCAATCCCTTATTCAAGCCTTTTAGTACGATCTTCTTTCTTTGTTAGCTGAATCTTCATTAATTGTTCTTTGAATAAAATGCTTCCTTCCATTGAAGTATCAAGATATGTACACTACATTTTCTACCTTTTGTGTTTTTTAATTCTCAACATTGCCATTATTTTAAATGTGACATTTGTGAGTCTCCTTTGGAGTTAGATAAAATAAAAAAATTGAATCTGGGGTTTCCTTCAAACGTAGGTAAGAAATATTCATTACAGTGGTACAAGTTGAGTGTAGAAATTTAATAATGTGTTAGAATGAAATAAAATTTTAGGTTAATAAACTTCTTTTCATGTTCGTGAATAATTTGGCTAAAAATTACCCCTTCTTCAACAATCATTGAAAATTGAAAAAAAAGAAGGGTGTCCGATGTGTATGATAGAGCATGCCCAATAAAGGGCTTCTCAAAATTTGTAGAATATTTAATGAGTCCATTAAACATATGTTTGTCAGTGAAAGCCTAAAATTATTTTAAGTTTTAACAACTCATCCACAAAATGAGGCACAAAAAGGCTTATGGCTTATTTCTATATGTGCTCAAATTTTTTATTTCAATTAGAATTTAAAGAAATATTCTTTTATATGATAATTAATTATTAGTGATTTATTAAAATCATAAAAAGGGTTTGGTTTTATAGAAGAAATGATAAAAAAAAATTAGGGTTCATTGAGTAAACCAAATTGTTGATAGTTGGGAAATAAAATGTAAATTCATAAAAAAATTTAAATTTAAATTGTAATTTTATGGTTTCGAGAATGTTTTAATAATATAAATTGCTATTATTAATATCTATATTCATATTCCACTATTTGTATCTATACTTAATCATTACATGACTTTTTTTTCCAATAATATTTATATTTTATCATTTTGTTTTTCATTAATTTTTTAAAATATAATTTATATTTTCTAAAAAATTTATATTTATTTTATTTGGCTAAATAACACCTCAATATTTTCATAGTAACATAAGAAAATTCATTTTCCTTTCTAGAAGTCTACATAACCACTCAATTAAAAATAATATGAACATATGAACATGTTTGCTTCCCTTAATTTTTCATGTCATCCTATGGGAATATTGTTAATGATAAATATCTGACACGAGAAAAACCACATATAGACCTGTACTTTGTGCCAAGTATGGCTTCATATTCTTTGTTTTACTATAGATCTCGAATATGATGCATGTGGGCACCATGTTTGGTGGATAAGTTCCCCGTTGGTTGCCATATGTGGTGGTAGGCTATGTCTCGGTATTGGGAATTTTCGAGTAATGAATGAGAGATTCCTAGTGATATCAATTATCGAACACCAAATCAAAGAAAGCACGTTTTTTTTTTTTTATGGCAAATGCCAAATCAGAGAAACCATGTTTTTTTTATGGTTGGATTGTCGGGTTATAAGACTCATTCATAGTCAAAAACCCTAATTTGTTGTCAAAAGAGAGCATATTTTTAGACACAAAAATATATCATAATTTAGTTATCAAACCAGAACAACTATTACTGGTTGTTATCGGTGAATGCAGGCTGATTCATTACAGTTATTTATTTAAGAAAAAATACACCACCTGAAATTACACACTAGTAGTCCCTATAAAGGCTAGCTTTCACTCATGCCAAATACCTCTTGATATTGAATCTTTAACTTATTTAATATTTATCCATGAAAAAATTACTCATATTTTTAAAATGAGATTATTTTATATGTGCTTGTACTTATGAGAATTCATTTTAAATTCTCCCATACATTGTCATGGACACTTATCCAATTAATGATGTGTTACAAGTATCCATGTGTACATGGGTAACTGCCTAGGAAATAGTTAATTAGGAATGCTACATGTCAAAAGTTCAATTATATTGATAGGAAACTTTGTGTTTGGAAGTTTTGTACTACCAAGTTTCTCTTTTCTAAGATTCCTTTTAGGAGGACATGTTGGAAATAAAGCTAATGTATCCAATAATATATTATATAAATATGAAAAAAAAATTAGAATTTATTCAATAGAGAAATTTAGGATAAATCTACATGTATTTTTTTGAGTATGTATGCAAATTGAAATGCTTGTGTGTTTGGAGGTTGCAATTTTTGAACTCTTATTTTGCTATCATTATTTATTAATGTATGTGCAAAACATGTAAATTCTTCATTATATTTGTATATATATTTTCAATATATTTTTAAATATTATATTTCACTTTGTGAGTAGAATGTTTGAATTTAATAAATTGGACTCCCACTTGAGATTTTTTTATCACAACTGGTTCAAGTTTGGAACATAAGTAAGAATCCATGAGAAGAGAAGCCACAGTCCCCAACCAAACAAATCAAATTATGTATAGAGAAAAAAATGCTATGACAAATAAGCTGTCTTTTCCATGATTGAAAACAAAATCAAGATTCAAAAAATTATTGCATCTCAAAGGCATGTTATTCAACATATTTTTTCAACAAAAATTAAACTATGTATCAAATCTTCGGTGAAAGTCACATTCGAGTAAATTGTGTCAATGCGTTTCGAACCAACCAGTGTGGTTCATGATGAACCACACTAGCTAGTTCAAAACGTGTCGGCATAATTTACTCGAATGTGACTTTCAACGAAATATTTGATACATAATTTATGGATCACAGAAGCCAAATTCCTAATATAAAAATTCAAATTTTAACCAAATTAAAAAAAAAAAAAACAAAACAAAAAACAAAACATTAACGTATTTTTTCAACAAAATTTAATCTTTTGAATGAAACTTAAACCAAAAACATTAAATACCATCTCCAAAAATTGTAACATGTATATTATGTTCTATTTTAAAATTATAAATTAATAAGAGCAATCACATATTTTAAATTTTAAAAATAGGTAATGATAATAATAATAACAATAGTTTGGAACATAAGTAAGAGTCCATGAGAAGTGAAGCCACAATCCCTCAAATTATGTATAAAGAAAAAAATTATTTGAGGAATAAGCTATCTTTTTCATGATTGAAAACATAATCAAGATTCAAAAAAATGTTGCATCTCAGAGGCATGTTATTCAACATATTTTTTCAACAAAAATTAAACTTAAAAAAAAAACACTCACATATTTTTTCAACAATATTTAAGCTTTTGAGTGAAATTTAAACCAAAAACATTAAACACCATCTCTAAAACTTGTAATATGTATATTATATTCCATTTTAAAATTATAACTTAATAAGAGCAAACACATATTTTAAATATTAAAAATACAAAAATAGGTAATGATAATAATAATAACAATAGTGATCTTCTTTAAATAAACAAAATAATTCTTGTATATATATTTAGAAAAGTGATATATTTTAAATGATATCTATTGTATTGTAAACATTACTTACATATATATATATATATGTTGTTGAAAATTTCTTTTTAAATTTTCTTATTTAGAATAGATTTGGAATTCAGATGGATCTATATTGACACTTTATGTAACCATCTATATAAATTCCATTGAACTCCAATCACTTTATTAATATTAAAGTTTTGTTCTTCTTGCAAACTTTTTTTTGTTATATTTAAAATAAACTTTAATATGCTACAATAGTGATCTTCTTTAAATAGATAAAATAATCCTTATATATTTTCTTTAAAGGTGATATATTTTAAATGATATCTATAGTATTGTAGATTGTAATGGTAAACAATTGGTTGCTTTGTAGTTTGATGAAAAATAACAATGATTGTGTTTTCTGAAAAGTAAACTATTTCAAAGTTTGTAAAATATAAATATAATTAAAATAGCTTCAAAATTAACATAATTATAATAATTGAACAATGGTATTCTATTAAATTAAAAATAGCTAAAAAAAAAAAGAAAACATTACTAAAATAAAAAAATGAAACAGTATTACTAAAACATAAACAAGATTTATTAACATTAACAACACATATACAAATCTGGGGGAGGGAATACTCCTTTGTGCACAAATAACCTCCTTTGCAACATGAGGAGGGGCAATTGGAACTTGAGTTGGAACATTTGTAATTTGACAGCTGCCTTTTTAGTAGCAGGAGGTGGAGCTGCAAGGAGTCGCCATTGCCCAACTTTTCCTTGCATTCGAACAAGCCGACTTCTACATCTAAATAAGACCGTTATGATGAGGGTATGCTGGTTATTAGTTAGTGATGGGTGGTTTGCATATTTTTCTTTAAACCGATGGTTTCTTTCTTCCATCTATGTATTCTGTGCTATGCTGTATCGTCTGTTTCTTGCAATGCACGACAATTCTCTGTAGTGTGGGTGTTTTCTTTACAGAAGTCAAAAAACAAGGTTGAATGCATAGATGTATAGTTTGATAGTACATGGTAAGTAAACCATTGAATATTTTCCTGTTTCTGGTCCTAATGAATTTATTTCATTCATTATTATTATAATAAGGCATTATGTAAGGAAATTACTCTTCAAAATGGCGCAACCATTTCAATAGCTTGAGACACGTTTCAAAAACTCCAAGCGAAAGACAGGTGAAGAAGTCGACCACGTAATATAAATTTTTGATTTTTAGTTCTTTGGTACTATGTATAGGTGGATTTTATGGTATAATTGGTGGATATCTAATGCTAGAAAATGAAATAAACTAGGTCAACGACCTCTCGATTGGATTCCTTTGGATTTCCTTCCATATTTCCTAATGCCCTTCCCATCTCTATCTTTTTACTTGTATCCGTTCATTGGTTATAAAACTGGAAAAGATACTATGTTAGATGCTAATGGGGAAGCCACTACGGTATATGGAGAACATGGATGGTATCACTACAAGGAAAAGACCCTCTAGCGGAGGTTATAAAGGAGGTTTTTAGTGTTATAAAATTGGCCAAAATTTTCAAAAAAACATTTGCTACAACATTCGTTGATGGTTACGGAGGTTTTGGCAGAGCTTTTAACCGAAATTAAACAAAACTAAAAAAATGGGCAGCCGGAGGTTATTAAGGATGTTTTTTTTTCATCGGTTTGCTACGCTGGCTTTAATGCATGGGTGTGTATATGTAGAAGGCGCCCCGGGGTGGTCGAATGAGAATTCACTAGGCCGTTAATGTATAAAACCACACCCGAAGTAGTGTTGGTGATACAATGCATGGGGCTGTTCTAATTGGTCTTGCGATTTGTGCGGTGCCCATAGGTTGTATCAATGCACCGGTGCGTAGACTTATAGAAATGCACTAGTGCACAGTATAATAGAAAGGCATCAAGATTTATAATTGGTATCAATATTCGTGCGGTGCTCATAGGTCGTACACATGCACTAGTGATTATAGACACATAAACCCCCCAGTGTGCAGTATCACACAAGTGCACCGAGATTTATAATTGGTATTGGTATTCGCGCGGTGCTCATAGATCATACAATGGCATCGGTGCGTATAGACACATAAACACACCGGTACGTCGTACCACACAAACGCACCGACATTTTTTAATTGGTTTTGGTACTTTTTCGATGCCCATACATCGTAAAAATGAACTGGCACGCTTCTTAATACAAACACAATGGTGTACAGTTACTGACATGCATCGGTTTTCATTTTGTATTTTTTAGAAACATTGACTTGTGATAGTGCAATTATTGTGATTGTTTTAAATTCATTATTCATCAAAAGTCGATACATCTTATAACAATATTCATATTAATTAAATTTCTATTAATGCTTATGAATGTGATGTTTGGATTAATTTGTTATATTATATCATAGTTATTGTGGTTTTTTAAAAAATTCATTATTCATCAAAAGTCAACACATATATATCTTATAACAATATTCATATGAATTAAATTTTTATTAGTGCATTTGAGAATGACAATAAAGAATGCAATAATGACAATGGAAAACGCAATAGAATAAATTAAAACATATTCTCTCTCTCTCTCTCTCTCTCATATATATCTATATATATATATATATATATATATATATATATATATATATAAGACATTATTTTTTCATACAAAATGGGATAGTTATTGGTATCCCTTTGTCTTTCAATTGGGACGCTATGTCCATTACACTAAACAAAATGTCCGATTTCACGGACATATTTCAAAAAATACAATGCCTTGCTTTGACATCCAAACATAGTGATCATCATTCTTCGCTTGAGCCGTTGTCAATGCTAGAGCTACTTCCATGACTTGGGTTATTTTTAGGAATGATTTGTTCACAGTTGTTGATTGTTTTCTTCTTCTTCACCTTCCATCATGTACGTAACTAGAATCTCCATTAACACACATTTGGCTTCCTAGAAGAAAAACACCTTGTCGACTTATACATATCATATTATCGTTGTGTATCACCCCATTTTTTTGATAAAGTAGCAATTGGAACAAATTACATGCCATCTTATTTGAATTATAACACTATTGTGTATCACCCCCAATCAGTTATCATTGTGTGTCACCCCCAACTCGTTGATAACTTAGCAATTAGAAAAAATTCTAACATATAATTGCTCATAAGGTCACAATTAAAAGAACTCTTGATCTTTAGGGGGCTCAACATAATGTTTTTCAATCAATCATTTTACAAAGGACATTATAAAGTATAACTTACCTCATGAAAAGAAAAGGAGTTCACAATTGGCACAACCTCCAAAAGAAATTCCATAATAGATGCATAATTGTGAATAAATTTGCCTTGTTCAACAAACTAATCAAACTGGACCTATAAATAGAAATAAACACCATAGATTTTTTAATTCAAACCAAAATCACAACAAAAAATGAATCAAAACTATTATTATATTTCCTTTCCATGGATCAGAGAAGTGCTTGCCTTAGATCTTCTATACAATGTTGTATAAAATTCGTTCTCATCTTTAGTAAACTCACACTCAATCAGTTGTACATCAGTAGGAGGAAGAACAAGAATGGGCCTGAATATTCATGAACAAATATTATAAATCACTCAAAGGGACTAGACATCAAAAGCTAGATGAAAGCCCAATTGTACATTCCTACCATCCCTCTTTGCAGTATTGTCTATTGTCCTTCGCAATGTCAAGGGCCTCAAGTTAGCTTGAACTAACTTCAAGACATGTTCATCACCTTCCTCAAAGGGTTTCTGAATTAGTTTATACCACCTGGACACCACAGGGTATAGTATTCAAATTATGACATCACCTTCTTCAAAGGGTTTCTGAATTAGTTTATACCACCTGGACACCAGAATGTATAGTATTCAAATTCCGACATCCTATTATAATCTATAACATTGAAGCTGTGAGATGAAAATAAAATCTTGCAACGGTAAAAGAGAAACCATGTATGTTTCAATTTTTCTAAACAATGCAACTCCTTAATGCATTTTAGCAATGGTTCATTTGCATTCCTTACAGCATATTTGCAAAACCCTAGCTACAAAACATGGATAATTTTAAGAATGGAAAATTATCTTAAAGTTTAAAACGTTGGCGAATTTCACTAGTCCCTAATATGTGAACTATAAAATTTTATTGATATGTTTGTAAAATTATACAAATTTATAATGATTTTGCATATAGTCTCTATATAATGTTGGCTATTTTTAAGGTAAAATTATTTTATATTGTAAAATTTGGGCGAATCATTTTTACAAAAAATGGAAGTTGGAGAATATTGTTTTTAGAAATATCATGGAAAATTAGCCCACCTGCGAATATTAGCCCCTAAAATTTTCCATGCTACAGAAGTAACATACTAAACAAGATGGTAATAGTGAATTAACATTTTGTAGCAAGCTTTTGTAATAGTTTGGCTGTAAGTGGAAATATTAATTTGATTGTGGGTAAACAAAACTTCAATAAATGTATGTATTAAAGCACAACGTATGACAAAATATGGTGCTAAAGTATATCAAAAAGAGAAAATGGTTGCAATATCATTAGCACCCTATGTGTGCAGGAAGTCATTAATTTTCTATGAGATGACAATAAAAATTTATTATAGGACAAAATTATTATTCATTTGAAAATGTAGCTTTCTGTACAACTCGGGATTTCCTAAGTGTTTGTATGGAACAAAAATAGTTTGAAAAACATCTCTCACCAAGCCCATTTCCACTGTTTCAATTCATCATCTATGCATTGTTCATCACATTTAATAAATGCATTGCTTATATTCTCCATGCAAGTCATTAAAAACTATTGCATACTGATAGTTTCAAAAACTTTCTACTTGTTTTCTTGATCAATGTGCTCAGTGTAAAATGGAAATTGATAGCAAGCTCACAAGTCACAATCATTTTATGAATTTTCTATCTTGTTCACCCAAGTGAAGCTAAGAGTTACAAATTCCTTGCACAGACCAACTCTTGGGATCATCAAATCATTAACCTCTATAACCTGACAATTATTTACAGTTTTGCAAATTGATCACCATTCTACTTACAACCCATGATAATGGAATATCTCTTATAAGATCTCATTGGCTATGTCAATTGGGTTGAAATTTTAGAAGCCAGATGAGTATACACCTAAACAGTCATTTGCAACAATAAGTGGCATCTCACAATGACTTCTTATACAAGGACCCAATTTTACGAATTACAAAGTGAACATAAATTGACTTTTAATTGATGTTATTATGTATCAAAACGAAGGCCATAAATTATAAATGTGTGAAGGAAACCTACTTTTTAGTGCCTCCATTTATTTTGAAAAGTTTTTTCTCATCTTACACGGAAATTAGAGCCATTTAAATGGCATTTGAAATTTGGATGAACACTGTTGATTCCTCCATTAACACCCAAAACATATTCCCTACCTACATTCATATAGATCCAAAAATGCCAACCCCAAATATGGTAGCCTAAACTTCCAGCTCAAACAGTAAACCATGGAGTTATTAGTTTTCAATCTTGAAGAGAATTTAGCATTTTAGCTTAATATGTTCCCATGTGACACATACTCCCTCCATTTCAATATCACTTGCATTCATTGTCATGGCTTCAAGGAGTCTAAAACCTTGAACAATTCAAGTTATTTTCTACCATATGTTGGATCACAAATGTAATCTAACATGTAGAACAACTCAACATTTTATGAGGCTCGTACCAATATTGACATCATCTAGTCTTGAAATCCAAAACCTCATTACTCTAGAAACAAGAAAATAAATTATTTAAGTCAACAACTTGTGCAATTTGTAGTAAGGCAACTAGACAAGAAGAGTCACAAGCTTCCATTTGAAAACTTGGTAACATATATTTAATTTGTGCTCAATTCCTAGGTTGGGAACAAATTAAGTCTTTGTGATGTCACATATAAGAAAATAACATGAAGAAAGTGCATAGTTTTGATAAATGAAAGAAAATATATAAGTTTATGCATCTCATGAGTCCATGTGTGATAACCCAGTCCCAAAAAGAATATCAAATCTGAAAATCAATCCATGACGAATATAAACCATGTAGTAGGAGTCCAGTCCATAAACAAATCCAACCCAAAAAGCCAAAAATAAATCGTGAGGACTAAAAATGGCACTAAAGACACCACAAAAGGTGTCCAAGAAAGAGTCATCTTCAAAATAGTTATTAACCTCTTTCAACCAATTAAAAGCATAATAATATGGATATACCTAACAATGAAAGTTGCCTCCAACAAGTAACCCAAGGCATCAACAATCCATAAATATAGAAAGGCACCAAAGGATGGCCCTATTGAATCAACTAATGTTACACTATCCACATGGATAAGGCTTTGTGACAAAAAATAAGGCCAAGGCATTGGTGAAAAGATCACTCATTATGCCCACACACCGTGAATAAGAACCTAAGCACATCAACCTATCTTAGAGATGAAATAAAAAACAACTAAATCATAGGATTTTTAAAGTCAACCTTCAACTTAAGGCATTATTTCCCTATCTCTCTAGCCTACTCCATTTCCTCCCACGCCCAAACCACAATATCAAGGATGAATCCCTCGTGGACAAACCTAGTCCGCTTCGGTTGCACTACATACTTGGCAACTGATCAGATCCTCAAAGCCAGAACCTTTATCACAATTTTTTAAGAAATGGTAAGCAAAGTAATAGGTTTCCAACCACTTATAAAGTCTCTCATTACATTCCTAATAATAGGCTTCATCAAGCCATATTTGAGACTTGAGAAACTCAAAGAGGAAGCTAGAAGAAAAAACTTTCTACATTTAGACAATAAATATGATCCCCAATAAAGTCCCACATGAACTTATAGACTTGATAAGAAAAACCATCAAATCCTGAAGAATTTCTATTTTGAATTGAAGTAAAGGAAACACATAAATCATCTCTCATAATATCCTGAACCAAAATATCAATTTTCCCAGTAGTGACCCTATAAAGGATAATCATGTAACAAGCATCTTGCGCAACACTTTGACTATTTGTTAAAGAAAAATGAGAAAATATAGAAAAAGGGACATCACTGTTATATATGTACAATATATGATGTCCATAGACCAAAACCTGCTTCCACACTTATATCCTTTGCACTCAAACGTGATCAGGCCCCCCTAAAGATGCATCAAGTTGTCAACAAAGAATAGGTCATCCAATTCCACAACTGTCCTTGCTCAAAGCTAAAGACAGGGGCGTACACAACAAAAATGTATCACATGGTCCTAAATCAAGGGCATGACCCAAACACACATGCATACCAAATCCAAACCGGAAGCAATCACATGATTCTACAAAGATGAAGAAAGATAAAGCACTATGCCTCCACTCCCTTGACAATGCTCAAAATTCCTAAAACGGGCCATTCCAACAATAGGTCATTTGGCTTTGAAGCTCAAAACTAAATCCCCATACGTTAAAGTTTAAACACACAAGTATATGTCAACAAGTTCACAAGGCATATCATCCACAAATGTGGGCAAGCATCCCTTTTATTTCCCCATGAGATTCTCCTTGGAAAAGAATAATACACTCATGGTGTGACATTGAGAGTTTGAGGCCTGAGACTGTAGAAAAACTGCACAGTAGCATAAGTTTTTTGTTTTAGTAAATGCCTATAAAAATCTCCATTAACATCAGTGTATTTTATGCAGAGGAAACATAATTAGTCATATGTCATGAAAACATATCAAATGATCACAATACTTGGTGATAATGGAGGCTTGAAGACAGGAAACTAAGAAGAAGAGCACAAAAAAGTCATATGAAGTGAACGCAAACAAAATTTCTTCCACTACAAAAATATCACTCTTCATTTTACACGATTCCATACTTGGAGCTGCCTGTGATGCATTTCCCAGGAAGTGTAATCAGATCCAACCTTCGTAGATATGGAAAACCCGCAACATTGTGACATGGAACAAATAAATGTTTTATCTAAGGATGTGGTGCTTGCTGAATTGATTTCTATGGGTTTTGAATTCAAGGTTGCATTGGAAGCAGTAGAAGTTGTTGGGCAGTTAGTAAGTGATGACATAGATTTCATTTTGGCAGGAAATCTTGCTATTGCTAGGAGAGATCGGAAAATTATGAAGAATGGTCAAAATAATCAGCCCAACAGTCATTCTAGAGAATAACGTGATGTCAAAAAAAAAAAAACATGGCTCTCATAGTGGTTTTTATGCAAAAAAGAAATCTTTGATTACAGAAGAATTCAAACCCATTGGAAGGCATGATGAGTCTATATCTATAGACAATTGTGAAAATTTAGCATCCAGTTATGTAGCCAGAAATGATAGAAGGAAACTGCATTTTTTTCAAGATGAATTTTGTGGTAGCAGTTTATAAACTGATCCTTTACAAGACACAAAACAGGATTGGGAACAAAAAGCAGAAACTCTTTTACAACAGCGCTTTGGCTATAAATAATTGAAGTGCTTTCAGAAAGAGGCTTTGAAGGCATGGGCAGGTCATCAAGACTGCCTTGTTCTTGAGGCAGCAGGCTCAGGAAAATCCCTTTACTTCCAGATTCCTGCATTATTGAATGGGAAATTTGTAGTGGTGGTATCTCCATTAATCACCCTTATGCATGTTCAATGTTTGAAGCTGACAAGAAATGGAGTTTCTACTTATTTCCTTGGTTCAGGGGAGGTTGACAAAAGCATTGAGGATAGAGCTATGGCAGGCATGTACGGAATTATTTATGTCTATCCAGAGACACTTCTATGAGTAATTGTTCATTACAGAAGCTTGCAGAAAGTCAAGGTATTACTCTTTTTGCTATTGAAAAAGTTCATTGTGTGTCAAAATGGGGTCATGATTATGGAGCTTTCTGGTACAACTACAGATCATGTTCAAGAAGACATTATGAATTCTCTGAGCATGAAGCCAGAAGAGAAAGATATAAAAAGTAGAAAATAAAAATTAAAAAAGAATAAAAAAATTACAGAGAGATAAAAATAGAAGATAGAAAAAATAAAAATAAAAATAAAAAAATAAAAAAATAAATAAAAATAAAAATAAAAATAAAAATAAAAATTGTTCTAAAATCGTTTTTTCAGACCAAATTTGAGGTTCTCCATGCATCGCCAAACCACTTGTCCATCATCTTATAAAGAAGATTTTCAAGATATAACTGATAGTTGTACTCGATGAGGAGCCCCGTCAAAGAATAACAAAGCATGAGTTGATTTTAAAAAGTATTTTATAGACAGGAACAAGGAATCGGCAAGGGAAATTGATTATGATTCAGATGAAACATCCTCAAATGAATCATACAGTGATGAAGAGGAGACTGATGATGATATCATTACAAAAACCTGTTTAATAAAATATGGAGGAGATACTTGTAAAGGTCTCTTATTTTCAAGTATCATGGGTAGCTTCTATAAGCCTCCATATAATCTTTGTAAAGATGTCAGTTTCTGGTCAGTCATTATTGTAGCTTTGGCAGCTGCATCCCTCCTCGTGACACCATTACAATTTTATTTCTTCGTTGTAGTTGGTGGTAGGCTTGTGAGACACAATCAATCATTGACATTTCAAAAATTTGTTTACCAGGACGTTGGATGGTTTGATCATAGTCAAAATTCAATGTGAGTAGCTAAAGAACCCAAATACTAAGTGTGAGGTTATTTGAATATGTAGTTCAATATTGGTTGTTCATGGGTAGTGCACAAAAGTGTCTTATCTCTAAATCAAGTTGGTTTTATGCATGACATTCCCCTAATATGAATAGGAGGCCTCAAAGAGAGAGAATTACATAACAAATTTACCCCCTAATGTTAAGCATGGGCCATGTAATGAATATGTCATATAAACCCCCCCAAAACAACTTATTTCCTGCACCAACTTCTTACAACCTAACAAAGGTGGCCTTGAGTAGAAGTAAGGAAGAAAGATCCACTAATGTTGATCGACTAAAAGTAAAAAGAGTGGCTAAATTTTTCCTTGAAAATAGAGCTGGCAACCAAAAATAGCTAGCGTCATAATGTGGAAAAACATAATCCATTGTAATGGGTTGATACTTCTTCATGGAAAAACTATCTATCAAAAACTGGTGGGGATAGATCCTATCGACCTGTAGGGGTAGGAATCATATAGTTCCACCTTAGAATAAGTGGTCATAGGCTCATATATGTCAACATGAGTCAAGAATCATTCCTCCCATCACAATAAAGCAATGCATCCATTGTAAAAATACCTACTCCTAGAACATAAAAAATCCAAATATGGTGGGGTTAGTAATGATAATATCACATGTAACATGTAGGGCCCAATATGAAAAATACACCATCATATTTGCACAGTAAAAAGATTATATCAGGTCCAAGAACAATGTAGAGGAACATCATAGAGTAAGTCTTCATAAAGTCTTCAAAATATTTGTTGAAAGACCTAAGGAAAATCTTATCTAAAGAAAGGTTTTAAACCCTAGAAGATAGATGATCCAAAAAACCTAGTTCCCTAGCTAAAGAGTAATGCTACTAGCAAAAAATCTTCAGATCAGCCGCAAAATAAGGTGATCAGAAGCCCCAATTCCTTGGTCACAAAAAATATATGATGCCACTGGCCAAAATCTTAATATAGTTGTTGCAAAATAAGGAAAATAAAAGCTCTAAAACCATGGTTACATAATCACAAAACAATGATTCCACTAGTGAAAACTTAAAAGTCATAGGTTTGCTGCTAGAAAATTTCTTGAAATAAAATAGCAGTAAACCCTGGTGCAGGGCACTCTAGAGTCCAATCTTGCCCAAGTAGATACACAAAATAGGCTTAAATAGCCTCAAACAAGACACCCTATTCCAGCTAATAAAATCACCATGAAAAATCATCTTCTTCCATAAAATATATAAAATGAATAAAATTAGCCCTATATCATAGTTTGTATCTGTCAAAACTAGTCCCACCCAGTTAGCAGATAATGCTCTTAACATCAATGCCTTATTTGGCTAATAATGGCACAAAAAACAAGGCTGGAAAGGGTGGGAGTGGATCATCTTCAATCCAAAAATAAATCATGAAACAAAATTTGAGTGGGGATTAGGGAAGCTACTAATAATCAAGCTGAGACATTGACACTTTTCCAAGGCCTTTGGACTTGAGACTCAAGCAGGATGAGGACCATTTTGGTTAACATTTTGGTTATACAATACTCAACAATCATTATCAGGGATATGCAATACTTTACAACCCCCAAGGACAAGAAATTATCAAGGCTCATGCTCAAAAATTAAAAGGAAGCAAGGAGGTTCCAGTTGATAGTCTATTCATATGCTAAGGGCACAAAATAGCCAAGCGGATCGATCGGCTAATCATTCAACTCATCTAGATGAGGAAAATTTAAAGACAAAAGGGGGGATAGCATCTTCATCGCCTATCCCATAGAATAATTGATGTTAGCTACCGTTCAATAGAAAATGTCAAATTGTAATGAAGAACACAAGTAGAAACAAGGTGGCATAGTGCATTCAATCATAAATTATGGGTTTAACAAACCACAATCCCTGATTACTCTCTCATATATCACTTACAAAGTTATTGTATAAGGACCTTAAATGGCATAAAATATTTCTGGATATTCCAAGTGCAATTATTCTGGAATGTGTTGGGTTCAAGGATGATAGTGGCTTTCAGGGACCAGACCCCTCCCTTCAGTTTCTATTTTGTTGGGTCACAAAGATTTTTTCTATGCCTGTGTTTTGGAAAAATTGCTGCCAAATCTAGGATCCACCATTTTGTAATCATTTCAAGCCTGGAACTATACCTTTTCAAGCTCATTTCATGCAATTCTTAGAGGGTTTGGAGGATTGTTGGGCACAATCATTCAAGTTAGTGCTTTTCATGTGAGCCATCAAATTCACATCATGCTTTCACGCATAATGAATATCTCCACATTAAAAATTAGGTACCTGTATCAAATATGAATAATAGCATTTCTAATGACGTTCATCAACAATACAAACATGAAAAATTACAAGAGATTGTGAAAATTTGGAAAAGGAAAAATTAGAAGCTTGAAGCTAGGTATGGTATGCTTTACCAATTGGTCTTAGGCCTCATATTTCTCAGTCTTTGGGTTTGCCCAAGGATATCAACTAGTCTGCTCCAGTATTTGAAAAATATGAAAAAAATATTCATCAAGCTCTAGGAGATTTACACATAAAACATGTGGACTTCAGTTATTGACAGATATCAAGAAAGAAGCCAATAGCGGGCATTTTCTGATTCTAGATTTATCTATGTTTGGTAAGGTATATCTGATACTAATCCAGTTTCTTAGGATCTAAACTAGTAGAACTCTATGCCATACCTTTATGGAAGTTACAGTGACCCAATAAAACAATGCTACTGGCTTAAGTCCACAAAATTACCAGCAATAAAACAATGCTAGAGAAAACCTAGAAATAAGGGATGATCCCCAAAAAATGTTCGATAACTCATAATTGATTGCTACTAGTAAAAAAAAATATAAATCAACCACTAAAGTAAACCTTGGCAATGGGTTTAGACCATAGGGAAAATCGTAGGAAACCCTAAACAAAGAAACAAATCTCAAAACCCTAGATCCATAACCCTTAGTTTAATGCCTCTAGCCAAAAATGCACTAAATAAAATGAAAAAAGATCACAACTGCTCCATGCAATGTTAGAGATCCATAGAAAAAAGGGAGAGGATCAAACAAAACCAACAACAAAACTTTGATCCACAAGCCCTACATCTATATAATTAGAAGATGATTCACCACAAATAGTGTGCAAGCTAAGGAGAAAAAACCACGAGAGAGAGAGAGAAAGAGAGATAGAGTCATACCCATATCCATAAGAGACAGATTGACCATCAAAAGAGATCCCAACACATGATATGTGCCCATATCCTAAAGAATAAGGAACCTGTATCGTTGATCAAAATGATATTACAAATGACGACTGAGTTTATACATAACTCAAAGGCCCTTTCCTCATGAGAGGATATGGACCCACTATGATGACTAGGTCAACATTAATTGTTTGGGTATAAAATAATTGAGTGTTGACTAGGTTTACTTTAATATAAACCCAATAATGCAATAATAATGATTACAAAGTGAAGTTAGACTTGGCCTCAAGTAAATCTTACAACATCATCTCAACAGTAATGTTGATAAATTTTTACCTCCACAAGGGGTGTCTTATGTGTAGTAGGATAAAGATATGCTGCAAAGTCTATTTATCTTCTAAGATTATTCAGTCTAGGATCCTTTCAGGGATATTGAATTGTAGAGTTCCCCAGGTCTCACTGGAATGACCACTAAGAGTGAAATTGTATGTGGCAAGAAGATCATGATCAAAAGTGTAAATATAGATGGTGCATGCATCCCAAGCCAAGGTGAACACATGGGTGACTAATAAGCATGGAGTGAAGTTTTGAGCCCTAATATTTGACAACCAAATCAGAAAATGTGGTCTTTCCCCATGCATAGAAAGATATCAGGGTACCATTTTGGGAGGCTAAGTTGCTCCTAAGGAATTATAATGAAGCCTTGGTTTAGGTCCCTATCCAATGTACATAGATAAATTTCTTTTTTTGATCCAAGAATGAAGCCAAAGCATGACTATTCAAATTCAACATTGATATTCAGCTTGTGGCAATGTTTTTCTAGTTGAAGTAATTTAACATATTTTAATTCAACAAAGGGCGTGCTCAAACTTTAATCTCTCATAAATCCCATACAAGTACTATTTTTTCCCAAACCCAATACATTAATTTCATACAAATAATGTGCTTACACCTAAGAATTAATACAACAAGCGAATAAATAAGACTTACAAGCTCCATCCACAATATCTGTTCTGGTGAAGTAGCGGTTGCCAGACTTGTCAATCCCAACCAAGGTGCTAAGTCATAACCATCCCATGATCCTTGATACCAACTTTTCCATGGCTTCTTTCTACTCTATATATCATACTATTTGTCAGGGGTGCCCTGGAGCTCCACCTCCCACAAAATACATATTCAATACATATCTGCAGCCCAAAGAGTTGTAAAAATCAGTGTCCTGGATTTTTAATTTAAGAAATAAAGGGTTCCTAAATATGCAGCAGCGTTAAGAAATTTTATAAGAAAGGATTTTAGACTAAATAAATAGGACTTACAAGATCCATCCACATCCTCCAACTCAAGATCTTTGATACCAACTTTGCCATGGCTTATTTCTACTCTTTATATTATATTATTTTTTAGGGGTTCCCAAGAACTCCACCTCGCAGGAAAGGCACATCCAATACATCTTTGCAGCCCAAAGAGTTGTAAAAATAAGTGCCCTGAGTTTTTTTATTTAAGAAACAAAAGATTCCCACTTAGGCAGTAGGGCTAAACAATTTTATAAGAAAGACGTTTTTTTAGGAAATTTCCACTTATATATTATATGATGCTCTTCCATCTAGTGTCATACCCCCATACATTGTTACTTTTTTATCCATTAATTGAAGAATGGATGAATAGAAACTCAAAATCTACCAACTATGTTTATTTTTCATGCCAGAAAATAAAATAGGTACTTACAGGACTTGGGAAGACCAATCGCTGCCGATAATGGTAAGAACCCCTCATCCAAGCCAAGAATTTCCTTCATTCAATAAAATAATCACAAACCATGATAAGCACACCCTCATTATTTCCGAAGCCATTGTTTGATTCCATTACCAGATATTTTCCTTAGCTATAGGCCCTAAATATGCACTGAGCTATCATAAATTGGGATTCTACCACTACTTTTCGTACCTTTGCATACCCCTAGATGATCAAACCCTTATTCCAGCCTCTCCATGGCATCACAAAGAAATAGGGTTTCTTCATCATATCAGATCTCGAAATCCAAAGTCTAGTGGTTTTAACATTGTATGTGCTCACATAAGTGGCCTTGGTTGATTCCTTGTCGCATAAGTGGCCTTGGTTGATTCCTTGTCAACCCTGTCCTTACATAGGGTTAGGGACACTGATTCCACTGATGGGATCCTGGTTCGATTAATCTCCACCCATGGTCCTATGGTGCTATCACAAGGTAAGTTATTGTGGGTATCCTTCCAGAGCACACAAAACCACCCAACCATAGAAGAGACAAAGCTTGAACCATCCTTAGGCTCCTGATGGAAGCACTATGGGTTTCTTCTTCAGAAGAACAAAATTTGGAATTGTGGGTTGACCATGGAAATGGGTGGCCCTTTTTCTTTCTCCTCATAATAGTGAATGCCCTAATAACCCCTGTGCGAATGATAAATACATTCGATCGTTTGACTCATGCTAAATCAACACTGCAAGTATTCTCTCTGGCAAATGTCAAATTCTATGGAATTTTTACTAGTCAAGCAGTCTAGAAAAGGGTTTGCGCGCTAATTTTATTTAAAATAATTAAAAATAAATTAATTGATACAAAAAAAAAAATTAAGACTAAATGATAGTTATCATTTTAAATGAATGTCTTAATTAATAATGAATTATGATCCTATTTAAAGTTTTTGTGATTCTAGAGTCAATATTCCTCCACCACCAAGGGCTTTCAGGAATTCTCTCCACCCTTCAGGGACTCCAGAGAACTACTTTAGTACCTCCACCCCATATTGGGAATCCAAAGGGTACACTAGTGCTTATTAAAGAAAAAATTAAAGTAGGGTAGCCAATTAGGTTCCACCTAAGAGGGAATCCGGAGCAAAACTCTCCACCCCTATTCAAAAGATCATAGGTTCCAGGGTTTTGTTAATGTTTTGTTTACTATGCAAGGATCTACTCTGATTTTTGGCTCAGTGGAGGTAATTTCCATTTTAGAAAACCTAGTCATCGTCCACAGTTACTATCCTTTTTCCCTGGGAAATTTAATACCAACCTAGCAAACAAACTAGGGCTTACTTCCTTAACCATACTAAGCCATTTGTTATATAGACAAAGAAATTGAGGGAGTTCCTCATTTAGTCAAGAAAAACGATGCAACAATATCAGTCTAGTGGGTATAAGTCCATATAGAGCAATCCACTACTAACATTTTTACAACCAATAGAGAAATTCATTGTTATGTTGCACACAGATTTCATAGTGCAGACAATATAATTATCAAATCAGTGAAAAAATATCCAATCTCCAAGTTAAATTAACATCTAACCTCTGCGTTGTGTCCTATAGACTTATCCTAACCTGTGCAATATCATGCCTTCTTTCTTTCCTTCTTCCCCGAAATATATCCGGGACAATACCCTCGTTCCTCACTATATATCACATTTTCAAGATTCATGGATTGCATATATGGTTGTGGGATACAGTAACATACCTTCTGAAGATTTATTTATTTTTGTACTAAGCTTCCACTTATTTCGCTACAATCTCTATTCTCTAGTTACCCATAAGAGACCTAAAAGCCTCATTATCGCTAGTATGCTCTTTCCCTTGCGCACCAAAGTGACCTTGATGAATTGGAATAAGACAAGTAGAAGAAATAATTCTTGTTGCACCAGTTTCCAATTTGTAGTGGAGTCATTATGTGCAGAGTTCATATGTTCATATAAGTTAATTGGAAACCCCTAAGATTCAACTATCTTACTATTATCATTTGTCTACAAGTGTTTTGCATGCATTATATTAAGTGTAGTTTTTATGCCTCCACCTGACTCCATACTATACCTTCTCACTACATGACATCGCAGGGATCTAAGGGACATCAATACACAAGGATACACACACTCGAAACAGAGTATAAGCTAATAATATTTGAATGGCCATCACTGTATCTGTCTAATTTATGGTTGTTTTCTTAACTGTCATAATCAATCCCTATATTCTGTCAATGGACAACCAACATGATGTTTTACACTCTAACTTAAGATACTGGTATGCCTGTAGAATTCCCACTGGTCCTTGTGATTAAGTTTAGCGTATACTCAAGACTGTAAGTTGTAATCTTCAGCACATCTTTGGAATGTAAACATGTAACAATTATTGTCTGATAGGAATCACTGTGTTTACATCTAAGTAAATGCCCTTATTGCCAGTCGTTCTCATCTAATTCCTAATAACCATCAAGGTAAGTTTTCCCTGTTGTAGGGACCAATATTTGTGTGGTAATTCTGACAATGGCGTAGTTGGAATTTGGCACCACGTGGTTTAATAACCACAATACATATGGTACTTGCCATTATATCATTATATCGGGCCTAGTAAGGGAACAACACTGCACATTTTAGGTCACATTGTATCACACCTTGTATTGATATATTGGCAATGCACACCTTCAGGCAAGGTTCATGGTATCACTTTTGTAACCCTTTCGTGACACCCTACTCCACCCTGGTAAACTATTCTCATACCTAGGGTAAGCCAAGCTAGCACTAAGACATTTAGAACACTAAAATTTGTAATTACTAAGGTTGCACACAAAATTTAGTAGCAAATCCCATAATTTATAATATCAGTTATATAATAATTCATGGTAGTTCTTGCTATATCAAAATATTATAGGAAGATATTGGAAAGGTTGCATAGATACTTCTTTCTGTAACCTAATGGCTATAGGGACTGGCTTCTAATGCCTGGAACTTGACAACATGGATAATTTGTCATCATTTATGCGTCTTTAATTTTGTCACAAGATTAGACCTATTATATTTATTCACCATATAACTTCAAATACTTTGTCCCCGCAAACTCAACCAGGTTCAACCTACTTCCTAGTATGGCTAATAATGACAAGCGTCTATGCTATGAAAATTGATAGCATAGACTGTGTTGTGGTTCTAGAAAAATTTGAGTGTCAAATAAAAAAAAATTGCGCAATATGTTGTTCGATAAAGCTGTTTGGGATACCTGAAATGATATATGTATCATCGATGTATTTTAAAGACTAGCACGATCCATAAGGTAAGGCAATCAATGAAAGGGTGAGCCACCAGAAGGACCCTAGAGTTTAGTATTCAACTGAGTTTAACAACACTAGCATTTAAATCAATGAAGAAAGACATCACCTAAATCATTACAAATACATACCCCCTTAAGATGTAAGCATTATTAAGTATTATATATATTATTCATAGGGTCTCATCCTTAGGAACCATTATCAGTGTGACCAGATTTGGTCTTCACAAGAGTATAAGGTCTTTATAAGCAATTATGTGGTGAATGCAATGGTTAATATATTTCAAAATTATGTAGTGGAATGTGTCACAAACCCAATAGGTCTTTCCTGGACTCAAGTCCTCTTCGTTTGCATTAATTGCTGCACTAACTCAACAAGAGGGGGTCACACTCCATGTGAGAAATTTTTGTTCATCTATAGACTACGTATAACTTATGCCCAAGGAGGCTAAAGTAATGAAGCTAATGGCCTCCACCATATATAGGCTTATTGAGCAAATTTACCAATGCTGGAATTCCTATGACAGTAAGGGAAATATGGTCCACCCATATAGCTATAACATGTTTACACCACATATTATACACTCCAAATTTCATCTCCAGAGCGACACTAGATATCGTTAACTAGTACAAAGGCATTCTCTTAAGCTCTGTCACTATACAAGGAGAAACTTAAGAAAAATTCACTGTCAACCATGATGAACTGTTTTGCAACTGCTATAGGAATTGAGCACCCCCTTATTGGCAGTTCTAGATATATTATAAGGGAAGAGAACCATTTATTCATCAGCCACTTTCATAGCAGTAAGTGACTACCATACATTAAGACTATGGGTACAGGGGATGTAGTAGCATCCCCTGTGAAATTATTATTATAATAGTAATTCATCCACAGATTATATGTATAGACTGTGTGACTCAGGTGGATGGCTTTAGAGTTTTAAGGCTGCTAGATTCACTTGCTATATTACTTGTCTATATGCAAAGAATTTCAAATTGTAAACATAAAAGTCCATTTATCAAGATCCCACTGTAAACACATAATACAAGAGTTACCAGATCACCCAAGGGCCTAAAGAAAAGCTAAATTCTATTAAGTTACCAATATACAAATTTAACCACCCCCCTCAATAGCAGAGTACCTATCCTAACATGACCTTGATCTTAAGGTGTTTGATTCTATGAGCATAATGTCCCTAGTTCTCCTCCCGTCCTTTCACAGTCTACAGATAATGCAGTTTCCACCCCCGAGCTTGGGACCAAACTAGGGATTTCAGAGGTTTATACTGCGTCCACCCTACACAGCTCTTTAGAGCTTTACTGAGTTTCTAGAGGAAATCGCCTCCACCCAATTGTTTTTGAGGGACTCCAGAGAAGTATACCCCCCACCCATTAATCAATAATGGATTCCAGATATCAATGTCTCCACCATCTAAGCAACAGGGATTCCAAAGATATTGTCTCCACCCTAACTTTACTCGGGTTTTCTATCCCCACCCCAATACCAGTACTAGTTTACAGTTCATTCTATCCCATTAATTCAACCCATTTAAGAAGTTCATATTCCTTTACAATCTATGCTACAGAAAGACCTTGGTACACAACTTGACATACGAAGACCACCAAAGAACACAACACCGATTCCATTGAACCATGCACTTTATGAGGTTGGTCAATGATAAATTAAGTGTATATGGGGAAATATTTCGGGTAAGTGGAAGATAATATGAGCAAGGGATTGAAGCACTGGGCAAGTTAGCTAAGAAGATCCCAGGTGTCCTCACACACAAGACACCTATCTACGATATAAATTCTCTGGACTTATGTGTTCCCATTCTGGCATTTTTGGAACTTATGTAGTCCTCTGTTACCTCACAATAGCTCCACTTGGGAAGTTAGTCTTGAAGCATTGAGTATTCAGTCTCGGTTCGCTGCTACGTTTGTCATTATATGCACTTCAAATTTTAGAGCTTTTTACTTATGGGCGCTATGTTATTGTGGGCATAGCTTTTCTGTTTTGACACTGATGGTTTGGAATGACTCTTTCTATGTTGTGAAGCCTTGCATATACCTGTGCATAGAAATTTTCTTGATGGAGACCATGAAGAGCTTTCTATTTTTTGAGGAAAGGAATTATCTACCCCCAAAAATCCGATATGAAAACGGTAAAAGATTGTAGGCATAGGGTTAATTAACACCACACAATCCGATATGAAAATGGCAACAAATATGAAATAGCAAGGTATTCGGTACAAAAAAAAAGAATTCTATTATGCAAACAACACAACCACAGGGGACCAAGTTCCACAGCAAGGAAATTCAATGTGCAAATGGCACAAGATATGCAACAACAAGGGAACTAGTTACATAATTATTGCTAAAATCCTTTCCTACAACAACACACAAAGAGAGTTTATTCCTCTAAATTTTCTATAGGTTTCCGATACTAACCTGTGGAAATATGTATATCTGCTTTGTTGTCTCCCTCCTAATGTTGTCTCAGCAAGGCCAAGCTCCCGCCCTTGTACAACCAATTCTCCAGCTTCGTTCCCAGCTGCTAACTCTCTCCTTGCATTACCTAGGTTTTTCTTCCTTTCTTCCTTTGTTTCCCCTTCTCTTATGTTTCCTCTCCCTTTTCTACTACTCGCTCCATTCTTCTAGTTAGTTAGGGCCTGGCTAACAGGAATTTTCCTTTCCTACCATTTGGCATCCTTCTCTACCATCGACCATGCACGATTCACCTCTAAAATATATGCTCGCCCTAGTAAACCGACACACAGATTGGAGATAAGCCCAGCAATGTCCCATGCCTTGGCCTAATGATATCATTTTTGGGACTTAAAATCAGATCATAACTCAATTTATATAAAGTTATCTTGGTTAGAAGAAAGACAAAATAGGAGGAAAACCCAATGTTCTCAACAATTGACATCAAGGGGAAAAATTATTAACACAAGAAAATTGCATTATTTTCAAAACAATGTTGAGAAGATCAATTCAGAAGGAGAAAATTGGTCCCCAAAGCCTCAACAGCAATGAATTAACAAATATAATCCAGGGTGCACTTGAGAAGTGAAAAAGAGCAAAAAATAAGAAGTCGGAATCAAATTGTTTTCCTGTGAATGTGTGGTTCGATGAGGAATGCAAAATGGCAAGGAGCACCTTGAAAAAGGGAGAGGTGAAGATGAATGTAAAGTTATATAAGTAAATTTTAAAAAATAAAAAATATGAGTTCATGCAAACAAAGCGGGAAGAGCTGATATATATAGGCAAGAATAACCCAAAACATTTATGGCAAGCACTTTAGCGAAGTAAGAAGAAATTTGAAAATAATATTACAGCCAATCAGTGGTTTGACTATGCAAGGCAACTCTATGAAAAAGAATTAGAGGTTGAGCCTCCTCCTAAGATCAACACATCTACAAAGCTTTTCACAGTACAAGAGGTGGAGGCAGGAATTAAAAAGTTGAATGCAGGGAAGGCAAAGGAATTGGTTGAACTTCAAGAAGAATATCTAAAGTGGGGAATGAACATTTTGGCACCCCACATCATGGAAATATTCAATAATGTCATTCAGCGAGGATTCCCAAGGGATTGGACAACTCGCCTAGCAATTCCCCTTTTTAAAAGCACGTACATTAATAATCCTTCCAACTATAGAACCATTCTTATCAATCATTTGTTTGCAAAGATTTTCAGTGGCATGGTAAAATATAGAATCAGTAAGTGGGCAGAAGTAAAAGAAAAGAGGGCAAAAGGGCAAGCAGGTTTTAGGCCAAAGAATTCTACAGTAGATCATGGGATCACACTGAGACACAATGTTGAAAAGGTTTGGGGGAGCAAAGAAGAAGTATTTTTCTACTTTGTTGACTTCAAAAAGGCATTTGACATGGTCCCTAGAGATAAGTTGTGGCATAGAATGGAAGAACTTGAAATTCCTTTACAATATAGAGTTTTCGTCCAAAGTCTTTATGAAGAGGTGAAAGTCAAAATTAGAACTTTAGCAGGAATTTTAGAAAGTTTTAGAAGTGACATTGGAGTCAAGCAAAGTGCCCTTTATCCCCTACCCTTTTTGGTTTATATATTGACAAACTAGAAGAGTGGCTAAATTTGCAAGGTGGGGATGGTGTTCAACTGGGGGAGTTTGTGATAAAGCTTAATTTATATGCCGATGATCTTGTGCTGGTTGCTAAATCTGCCCATGGATTGCAGATGCACCTATATGCCCTTGAGCATTTTTTTAAAGCGGCGGGGATGCAAGTCAATACGAGTAAGACCAAAATAATGATTTTCTCTAATAAAGCAAAGCCATCATACGTTCTTCTTTGAAGGCAACATTCTTGAAGAAGTAAATGAATACAGGTACCTCCAGATTGATTTCAACAACAAGCTTAATTGGGACGATTGTAGAAAGAAAATAATTTTAGGAGGGTGGAAAGAATTATATGCACTTCAAAATAGATGTAGAGAGGTAGAGTTATGGGATTGGAACACGATCAAAGTACTTTTCTGGATTCGTAGTTTGTCCAATGATATTATATGGGTGTGAATTAGCAGCATCCTTGTTTCAAAATGGAAACAAATTGAAAAAATTCAAAAACGCTTGATCATGAGAAATTTCAAAATAAAAAGTTTGATTCCCTATGAAATAATGTTGAGTGAAACAGGGGCAGCTCCCATTGAAGCAATTGACATGGTGCGTCTTCTAAGGTATCTAAAAAGAATTGAGAAAATGGGAGGAGGTAGATGGCCGGAAGTTATCTTCAATGAAGGTATGAGTTAAAGAAAGAAATCATGGATGAGACAAAACAACAAATGGATGAAAAAAAGGAATATTTACCTGAATGCATGTCCCAAAAATAACAAGGAGTTAAAGAATTTTGTGCTAGAGAAGTTCTGTAAGGGTATATGGGGAAAAGAGTTGGGTAGAAAGAAGAATTATTATGTTCAGGAATTCAACCCCACTTGTGATCTCCAAAAAAAAGAATACATTGGAGCTAGAATTCCATGGAGAGAAAAGGTTCTTATTGCTCAATTAAGAACTAACTCACATAAAATTTGGTGTGAAACAGGACGGCGGAAGACACCTAAAGAAGCTTGGGAAGAAAAGGTATGTACTTTTTGTACCTCTGGGGCAGCGGAATCAGAAAAACATTTCATTTTGGAATGGGGTGCTTTTAGAGACATCAAGGACAGTTACCGCAGTATGTTAGCATCAATTCTATGGCATTGTCTTTTCAGTTATGGAACTGTTAGAAGGTTGGGTTAGCTCATCATTAAATTTGAGTAAGAAAAGGATTGAATTACAGACAACAAAAAACAAGGAAGTTGGTGGTCCCATAGACTATTTTTAGTCTCGTGGACGTTAAAATTTCATTCATTCATTCATATAGCGAAAACCACCATAAAATTACCTTGTTGAAAAGACTATAGCGAAAACCTCCATAGTAAAATGCCCTCGCTACAAAAAACTATAGCGGCAACTACCACAGTGAAATTCCAAAATATCCCTTGGGAATTCAATTAAATTAAAATGGTTTAAACTTATGTTGATAAAAACCCCAAGGAAACTCGTTATATCCCGTTTTTCCTTGTTTTATAGACTTTCATGTGACCAAACCTTTTGTTTATTACTCATACTCTCTTAATTAAGTTTGGGTAAGGACAATTAATTGACCTCGTAAGGGTGTTACAAATATGTCTTGTGTAGTTGCATGTTCATTTTTAATGTTTGAATGCCCTTTAATCATTATGTTGAGCTTTATTATTATAATGGTCAGATAATGAAATTGGACACTATTTTAGTAAGAAACTGTGTTTCTCTGTAGATTGTCTCCTAAAACATTTTCTCAAGAGATTTTTAGTCAAGTTATTACACTTTGGCTATTGGACTTTGGATTCTTTGTGATGAATTTTCTTATTAGTTTCTACAAATTTTTTTGTGTCCTTAATATCAAAGGTCTTGTTTTCTCTTGTGTTTATGTTGTAGCTACTACAACAGCGCCAAAATTTTTTGACTCTTTCAAAATTTTGGAGACACACCATACATGATTTCTTATCTCCCTTTGCATTTAGTTTCCCAAGCTAAGATGACTAATGGAAAAGTACATAGGTATATAGCTAAATGACCACATAATTTATACAAATCCTTATTTAATTCCTTGAGTGTTCGGAGGAAATTGTTGGTTTATTATGTTGCCATGCAGAGTAGGGAAATAGTTAAGACAAAATGGGTAGTGGAGGGAGTGGTGGTGCTTAAAGACATTATAAAAGGGGATGATATGCAAGGAACTCATGCCTGCAGAATAAAGAGCCTATGATTAACATTTTTCTAAGAGAACAGTTTGGGATTGTCTCCTTTGGATTGTAGATGTTGGAGATTTAAATTTTTTGTGATTGTTCGGGTCAATGAAGCCAGGGATTCCACCCCTGTACAAATGGTTTTTGTTCCTATTTTGGTTTTCTGCACCTAACTCACTCACCCCCAACATCTTTATCTAATGGTGGGTTTATTTTCTTGTGAGGGAGAAAGTTCAAGGATAGTGGGGGGAGTGGTTGCGCTTAAATCCTTAAAGACATTACAAAAATGGATAATACACAAGGAGCTCATGACTGCATAATGTACAATAAATAGATCTTTTGCACTGCCCTTAAGAAGGAAGTGATGGGATTCTACTTTTCCTAGTCGGATTGGATTCCTGATGATGAATGCTACCATATTAAATTTAAGGGATTTGTCAGTGATGGCATTGGACATATTTCTCTATATGTTAGGGAAGTGACAAATTTTGGTGAACAACATTCACATTCAAAGGTAGAATGAATAGTAATTAGATCGTGTGCACTACCCTTGAGAACGATGTGATGATATTCTATTATGCCTATTGGCTTGGATTCTTGATTATGGAAGCTACGAATATTAAATTTAAGGCGTTTATGAGTGATGGCAAGGGACATTTTTCTGTATTTGATAGGGAAGTGACAACATTTTGTGAACAACTTTCACATTCAAAGGAAAAAATAAACTCTTAAAGAATGAACATTTCTGATTACTTTTTGGTAAAAAAAATTGGCATATTTGAATAAGTGGTGTTGCTTGGGTTAGGACCATGTTGTCCTTGTTTTCCATTAGACATTTGGATTTGTGCATGTAGAGTATCTTTCCACTTTCACACGGAAGAGTTGTAATAGATTTGTTGATGTTCTCATCTAGCATATAGAAGAGCTTTGTGTGCCTTCCAAATGAACTGCCTTTATTAGAGGCAGTGTATATGCCTTGATATGGAAGTTATCCATTCTTTAATTGTTTTCGTCCAAAAATTGAGGTTTGGCAATCATCACATTGATGAGGCAACTTTTTTAAGCATTGGAAGTCTTATGACCTCCACTGTAGTAGTCTTTCTGTTAGTAAGGGATGAGAAGGTCTAATTCAACCCATTCAGTGGCTTTTCAGCTCTTCCGGTAAATATTAGTTATAATTGTTTTGGATCTACAGAGTATATTTCCTTGTGTATATATTTTGAATAAGAGGGTAATGTTTTTCTTAACTTTTGTTTTATAGGCTTTTCAGTGTGTCATTGGGATAATATGTTGGATGATGGAGGTATCATAAGTTTTGAGATCTTCATATTTCCATGCGAAGACCTTCTTGTATTTGTTCAGTAAGTGAATGGAGGCCAATATTTCATCAGATGAGAGACCAAGTCCTAAGTTAATGTTCTGAGGGTTGAGTTCTGTGCCAAGGTTTACTAGTTCAAACTTCAAAGTTGAACTTTGGAGTTTAGAATTAGTAACTTTTTTGAACCTATATTTAATATCATAGATATCTTCAAGCTTAACCACATAATTAGGTATGGAATTTTCTCCAGGTTTGTGATTCAATTTCCTTTCATGTTCATCTTCATCAATTAATTGATCATCATATTACCCTTCTGATGTAAGAAAAGTTATAACATCTTCATCATCGTTGAATACTCTCAAATTGGTGACATTATTAGGAATAGATGGGTGAAAAATCAACTCTATAGAAAATCTATCTGGACTATAATCTTCTAAAGGAATAAGTCTGGATGCTACATTAACTAGAAGGTATGTACTTGCATTCTAAATTCTTGTGACAGATGAGATATTGAATGATAAAAAATGTGAGGTAAGAGATTGTACTGATGACTGGTAATGTTTAAGATGACCAGAAATACAGGGTATAGTATTTCTTACATGTTTGACAATTATTTCATAATCACCATATTATTGGAGATATTTGACACCAAGGTCAATTGCTTTTTATAAGCCTTGGACCAATACCTCATACTCTACAGTATTATTTGTTCATTAAAATTCAAGCCTGCATTCCAACATTGTATTTTCACCTTCTGGATTGATTAGTATACAACCAACTCCTGCACCTTCACCAGATTTTGATCCATCAAAGTATAATGTATAGAAAAAAGTATTAATACAAGGTTTATCTGTGATATTTATACACTTGGAAGAGTTTGACTGAGAAAATTTTTCGATTTGAGAATTAACTGAGTTAATGAGAAATAGAGATTTCTGAGCATTAAAATTTCCCAAAAAATATTCAGCAGAGTAATTGTCGAGAATGTTATTAGTAAAAGCCATGGGTTCATTCTCAACTTAGAATTTAGTCACTGAGTATTTCATGTGTTTTTCACAGTCTACTCGAATTTGGTTTGGCCTACCATTATAGGGAAGCCACATATGAGATCAATCAATAGCAAAATAACGATGATTTTTTCTGACTAGTCTCTACTTAGGATTAAACCGTAAAAGTCAAGGATATCAACAACTAAAATATCAATCACTTGATGAAACTTTGAATTGGATGTTAGTTTGATGAAGACTGAATTCATTTCTCCCAATACCTTAACCTTATTTATGTCTAATTGCACAATATGTACTGCAGAATTTTGAGAAGCAATGTTAAACTTCAAACAAACCGAATATGGAATGATGTTTGAAGAGGCTCCAGAGTCAATTAGACAATTGTGCACATTTTTTTTGAATACTTCAAAAGTTAAAAGGAAAGGAGGAGTATGCGAATTAGATCTGTCTCTGATTAAAATAGTATGACTTGCATCAATTTTTACAGGTGAATAACTAGGAGTTTTACCAACTCCTTTTGAAGCTTTGGAAGTCACAGGGGCAGGTAAGGATGAAGCAAGGACTGCATTCATCTCTTTGAGTAAAATTTTCTACTGCTGTTTTAATTTTCTCAACTCATGCATGGAAATATTTTCCTTTATCTTCTTCATGTCTTCCACTATATTATATTCAATAGTATCAAAGACCACTAATGTCTTGGATGTAGTTGGAAGAGTAGAAGAAGTTGGGTTTGATTAAGGAGAAGGAGTTCTTTTGTTAATCACTTTGTCCTTAGAAACAAAGTATGAAGACTTTTTCTTTTGAGGAGACTGATGGAGGTTAGTGGAATTTTTACTTCTAGTGTTAACTAGAAGTGCCTCATGTTCATCTTTATTATCAGATGTTGGAAGGATAAAGTCCCATAATCCATGAACTTCGACTAATTCTTTGTCTTGAAATTCTTTTGTAGATGATATTGTTTCATCTTGATCTTCGTCTTGATCTAATTAAACATTCAAGATTACATTTGAAGGTTGGGAAGCTTAATTTTTCTTAAAATATATAAAATTTTTCTTCAAAGAATCCTTAGCTACTTGTTTCTTTATCTCGACCATATCGTTCGACATAGTTTTGAGAAAAAATTGTAATCCCTCAAGATCATAAGGATCTTTAGATGTTTTCTTTTTGGGTTCATATTTAAATGAAACCTTTTTAGTTTTTCTATATTTTTGTGCAGTTTTCTTCTCTAAAGAAATAATTTTTTTTTTCAACAGAGAGAGCTTCTTTCATATTATCTACTAATGTAGCCTTATTGGCTCTATCTACAAAAACAGAAATATTAGAAGGAAGAGAGGAAATGTACCATTCTATCTGTACATCTACCCCAAGCTTAGATGTGGTTGGGATTTTATTGAGTAGCTTATTAAATCTGGAGTTGAAATCTTTGATCTTTTCTCTTGTATTTGCTTTAAGATTGGAAAGATCATTGACAAGAGTAGCAGTAGTACGATCATCACAAAATTTAGTAACGAATTGTTCTTAAAAATATCCCAACTATAATTCTAACACCTTATTGCTAGCATCCTAATAGGATATCTATTAATTATCAGTACATTCTACCTGCAAATCTTCTCTTAAACCTTTTACCAAGATTTTCCTAACCTCATCTAGAGAGAACTTGGTATTGCATCTAGCTAAGGAAAATTAGAATCCATAGATGAAATAGGTCGTTACATCTCACTTTAATTGGTTTAATTATATAATACTAACCACTTCAAATACTTCAATTGATTTAAGAGCACACATTCCCAAAAATTATCACATATTTTATCATCCAAAGGCTAACCTAGTAAGAGTGTGTGGAAACAATCTGGCCTTAACTTCTAGCCACATCCTCAAATATTTACAAATTATAATGAACTTGGACAAGTGTGTTAGAGATATATAACCATAGTGTGTTAGAGAGGCCCAAGAAAAATTTTTCTACAGAAGAGATGCATGAAGACATGTGCCCTTGGCCATAAAACACTCTATAAGGGATATTAAGAATATCACAGGATGATGGAATAAAAATGAGAGGATTACCATGAGCGGAAGAAGTTACAGAAACAAATTCATGCACTAAATCAGTAAGACCATCCCCTACAACATTTCTATCCTTTTTTTTTCCTTTTGGCTTAGTCACTCTTTACTGTGGGTCACCTAAGAGGGAAGCTACTTCACTAGGTATAATAGGATGATAATAAGTTCTTAGGTGATGTCTAGTTTTGATAATTAATAATTCTAACACCTTATTAATTGCGTCCTAATAGGTTATCTATTAATTATTAGTACATTCTACTTGCAAATATTCTCTTATAAAATTTACCAAGATTTTCCTAACCTCATGTAGAAAGAACTTGGTATCACATCTAGCTAAGGAAAATTAGAATCTATCGATGAAATAGGTCGTAAAATCTCACTTTACTTAGTTTAATTATATAATACTAACCACTTCAAATACATCAATTGGTTTAATAGCACACATTCCCAAAAATTATCACATATTTTATCATTCAAAGGCTAACCTAGTAAAAGTGTGTGGAAATAATATGGCCATAACTTCTAGCCATGTTCTCAAGTATTTACAAATTATGATGAACTTGGAAAAGTGTGTTAGAGATAGATAACCATAGTGTGTTAGAGAGGCCCAAGCACAATTTTTCTACAAAAGAGATGCACGAAGACATGTGCCCTTAGCCATAAAACACTCTATAAGGGATATTAAGAATATCACAAGATGATGGAATAAAAATGAGAGTTGTGGTGTATTTATATATAAGCAAGGCTATACCCAGGGGATAATGAGCCTACATGTACACATTTTACTAGGTTGGCCTTATCCTCTCCCTACTGTTACAATAAATGATAATAAATGATTGAAGGATGGAATTAGCCATGACGACAAATACATTAATGATACATATTAGTGTGTTGAGGCATGAAGATTACAATCATAATTCTAATAGAATTAAAAATCTCTAAAGATTAACTTCACATATTATAAATCCCTCCTAATTTCCTTATTTTTCTTAAAACAACTCTCACCCATACACCAATATAAGTAGATTTATCCTAACTAATTTTTTTCATGTTTCTTAGAAGACAAAACTATAATCATTTCATAATTGAAAAGGAATGAACTTTGTAGCTCTAAATATTGGTTTCAATGGAAAGCAATCCTTCCTCTCCCTTATGATCTTTAGGCCTGACTAAAATTGGGTTGTGCATGTTGAAGGGAATGCAAGTTGCTTGTTGAAATTAATAATAATGCCTAACACCTGCCATTTCACACTAAAAATAAATTTCCTAATTATTAATACCACCTAGTCCGTGTAACCAATCTCTCCCCTCACATATACCCACTTTTACTGACTTACCTAAGGTAAACATGAGATGAGGGGATGTCATGACAAGACTCAACCTTCTGAGTATAAGGGGTATGATATCCCTTTGGTATGGGAGTTTTATATATGAGAAAGGTGTACTATGCATGAGGGTTATATGATATGAGTATGGGAAATGGTAATGTTAATATAGGGAATGGTTTAGAATGAAAGGGGGGAATAAAATGAATGTAATATGATGATAGGTTAATGGTATATGGTAAGGGTGTAGGATGTAAATTTATATGAAGGGGGATGAATGGAAGGTAAATGGGTAAATGGGGAAATAGGAGGTGAAATGGACAAGCATAGGGTAAATAAGAATGAGGGATAAAATTGTAGGATGTTTCAAATGACCATACCTTGTAACCATGGGAACTCTGATTGCAAATGAGCTCAGTTTATACAATTATAATAGACAAATGACTAAACCCCCTTTGACTTGACATGAAAAAAACATGTGCGACCATGAATCCCATTAACTTTATACTCTTTCAGAATTTGAATGAACCCTTCATGTAAGAAACTCAAAGATGTCATACGACAATCTAGAGGTTATGAAAATATCAATATTCATAGGCTCAACTACTCAAAACTAAAAATTAAAGGAAAAGCAAAAACATTTGACAATAAAACTTATGACCCTAACATTAGCTCCAATGGGAATGACAGCCTCCCAGCAAGGTCCCAAGAACAAAACGCAGACTAGTAGTCTTATCCATTGGGCAACAGAGTAAACTAAAAACTAAAAACTGAAAGTATGACTAACAGACTGAAAAATTGACTACTAACTCAACTTACTTATGGTAGTAGATCATTAGAATCTTAGGGCCTTCACCTCGGGCTTCAAATCCTGATGATAACCGCCCACCTGCTGAAGATATATATACAATTATGCAAAATGATCCCTCTAGTGTAGCCAATCAAGAAAATTAATGTATGACTTTCGCTTGTATTAAGTTGCACCAGACATAAAGGAAAATCATGAAAATGGAAACTCAAAGTGTCCATTGAATATGTGCTCATTATATAGGAAAAATATCATAGTGTAATAGGCAGTTGCATACAAAACATGTTCGATCCATGGAGAGGATCAACACCAACTGGAAAAGTGTAAACATCATAACTGAAAAATAGAAACATTATAGTTGTTTACACCTTTTTCAAAGTAACAAAGGAAATCCTAAAATAATTAACTTCACCCTAAAGAAATAACATATTTGAAACCATGTTTATCTTCGAATCTCATCCATCTTGAGTAAAGAAAATAGAAACAACAGAAAATCATAGAAAAGTTTCCAGTGAACTAACAGTGTTGCGCAGCGACTGGGTAGCACAAAGTCATCTTTCCTTTATGGCTGACACATGTTCGATGAAAGCTGGGCTGAGATGGCATTCAGGTGTAAAGAAAGTTGACCTTTGAAATCTCTAGTAGCTGGCAGCTCCAAAACATGAGTGAGACTTCGTAGGCAAGGGTTGCGCAGCACTTGCATAGCACACTTTGTTTTGGGTATATATCCCAAACCATAACATATTTTTCTAAACTGAAGGATGTTATTTTATATGATAGCATTGGGAAGAAAGACCTCTCTCTGTTTCTCCAAATCCTTTCCCATGTTCTCACAAAATGCTTTGCAGAAACATGGCTCAAAATAGGAAATTTACAAACTATGGAAAATGAGCTTTAAAGGTGCATTCATAACCCCTGATCTGTGACACTTGTGCGAAAACTGGAAGAGGCCGTTTTTGTACTTCGGTTCATATTTAAGAACAACTTCTCTCATTTTTCCATAATTGGCCTTTATGTGGTCGGAACTGTCGTTTCCCAAGGGTTTAAAAAAGAGAGTATGTGCAGCACTGTGCAGTGAGAAAATCTAAGTAGCATTGTGATGCTTTGACCTGATGTTTTAGAGCACTCCACTTGAATTGGCATGTGAATCACAACATAGGTAATGATTAAGTATAAGGGGTATAATATCCCTTTGGTATGGGAATTTTATATATGAGAATGGGGTATTATGCACGAGGGTTATATGATATGAGTATGAAAAATGGTGATGTTAATATAAGGAATGGTTTAGAATGAAAGGGGGGAATAAAATGAATGTAATATGATGATAGGTTAATGGTATATGGTAAGGGTGTAGGATGTAAATTTATATGAAGGGGGATGGATGGAAGGTAAATGGGTAAATGGGGAAATAGGAGGTGAAATGTATAAGCATAGGGTAAATAAGAATGAGGGATAAAATTGTAGGATGTTTCAAATGACCATACCTTGTAACCATCAAAAATATTACTGCAAATAAGCCCAATTTAGACAATTTTGATAGACAAATGACTAAACCCCCTTTGACTTGATATGACAAAAACATGTGTGACCATGACTCCCATTAACTTGATACTCTTTCATAATTTGAATGAACCCTTCATGTAAGAAACTCAAAGATGTCAGACAACAATCTAAAGGCTATGAAAACAACAGTAGTCATAGGCTCAACTACTAAAAACTGAAAATTAAAAGAAAAGGAAAAACATTTGAAAATAAAACTTATGACACTAACACACATGACCAGAATACGAGCGGGAACCCAGGGATTTTAGCTTGAAACAAATTTCTTTCGTGGAAATTCCCGATATGGATCAAATCCCACATGTTAGTGATTTAAATAGAGGAAACCACAACCATGAACCCAATATGATCCCAAAATATTCGCAGGATTTCCCTCATTAATAAAGTGGAAGCATAACCATTTATTGCATAAAATGTTGAAAAGAGGAGAGTACTTAAGAATAGGGTACCAATTTTATTTAACCCAGGACACCATCTGAGAGCCATCCATTCTCAGATAAAATCACTTACCCACCAAATCCCGTTGTTGTAATCCTACCACCCAGTCCCAAAAAACATTGGAATAAAAAACGAGTTTTTGATAATCCAGATGAACCTTAATTAACTTCCTTCTTTTTCCATGAATGATGGAAATTTTTTTTCCGTGGATTACGACATTGGGTTCAATAACCAGTGGGGATACCAAAACATTCGAATCCACGTGTATAGTTGCATGTACAAGAGATGCCCCAAAGGGATAGACTCCCAACTTGGGGCAGCCACGACTCTCCACCTCAATAGTCGCATGTAGCAACACATTGAGTAATGGCACATGACTGCCCCAGTTTCCTTTATTATCAAGTGAAATCCTATCGATATATGTAAAGGAAACTTGTACAATGGACACCACCAACACTTTGCAATCCCGCCTATATGTGCACCAAAGTAGAGAGCATTACTAAAAATAACCTTATGTAGTAGTGTCTGAAAAAACCTCGATAAAATATGTAGATAGGGTAAATTAATGTCATTTGTCAATTATTGACACCACTCGATGTAGGTTGTCACCAACTCAATCCAGTAGGAAACCTGTTCAAATAAAATAGATTGGCCAATCACCATCGACAAATTTCCTTCATAAAATCTAATCAGGCACACAATCGACAAAGATATTCAATGACAGTGCAAACCATTAATGGATTGTCCCTCATATAATCAATGACCAACTTGGAAAATAATATCCCCCCAGACCAATTAATGACCCCAAGAGACTCCTTCGTGATCAAATTCAAATTTGAAATATGTTACCAACTCCACCAATAAAAATTAATGCACTTACAAAGCAGTAAAGATCTTCGGAACTCCTCCTATCGACCAATCCGAACCCAGAGAGGAGCAGGAAGATCCATAGGAGCAGAGGTTCAGAAGAAATACCATGTAAAAAAACCAGTCAGTGTGTCTCAGATAGACCATAGAGAAGAACAACAAGTAGCGGCTAAGATCCCCTAATTGACCATTCCCAAACCAAGGAAGGAGCAGGAAGATCCATAGGAGAAAAGGTTAAGAAGAAAGACAATGTAAACAACCAGCTAGTGCGTCTAAGATAGACCACATAGTATCAACAACTAGAGAGGAACATAAATTGTTATTAGTGTACCTTGAAACAAAAGAACCAGTAGATATCCCTGATATCAATCGAAATCAAGATAAAAACTGAATCTAGGTCAAATAATTATGCTTAGACGCATTGCACCAAACAACACCAGTAATTGCACTAGTAAATTCTACATTTAATCCATCTACCTACACACTTAAAACCAAAATTATTGCCCTTGTAAATTTTGTGACTAATGCTTCCACAATCTTATATTTTATCCTCGGTGTCTACTTCTCGCAAAAGTTGTCGTAGAGATTTTGAAGTAGGAATATTGTCTACCATCATATATTATGTAATTTGTCTCCACCATCCTTTAAGTGAATCTAATCCATGTTGTCAATGACCGTCATAAGTTTCAGCACAATAATGCACTGATAGCAGCAACCAACAGATAGAAGTAGCGTTCAAAATAAATGAAACAGTAAAAAAACAAAATTAAAACACTATTGATGGAGACCCCGAAAAGTACTCCAACTATGTTCCTGCCTATCCATGTTCAGGGAAAGTGCCTATGTCGCTCGTATCACCAAGCACCTCTGTTGTTGGCCTCCATTTCCCTAAATACCATCATTTTTTTTCGGTGTCCATTGCTTTGGTTCCTGAAGAACCCATCAAAAACATAAAGACAAACCCCTAATCCTTTACTTTTGCCTTTTTTACTAGCGCATCGTATCGAAAATTTTAAGACAATTTTTTTTTTTTGTCTTAAAAGCCCCCTAAGTGTAGTAGTGTCGAATGAAACAACATACAAGTTGTCTTTAATCGTATAAATAGAGATCGAAGGGACATAAGAGGGGTTGATGTCTGAGAAACCATGCCAGGAAAAGTTGTCGCGTTCTTTAGAGACAGCTACCCCACCAAAACGAAGAGACCAACAAATTGTTGTCTTTATATAAGATAACATGAATGATAAGTGAAATAGCAACCTCGATATAGGTGCGAGATGGTAGTAGTCTGCACGGTGACAAACTTAGGGTGCACTATCAGAGTCAAATTTTCAAGTCATGTTAGATAATATTGTCTTCAATTGATATGGTTTTGTCTAAATTGTTAATTGTCTTAAATGAATTTCATCTTAATTTCCATTGTCTTAATATAAAGTTCTGTCTTAAAATATTTTTGTCTCAAGTTGTTTTTGTCTTAAATATAAAGTTTTGTGTTAAAATATTTTTGTCTTTGTTTTAAAATATTTTTGTTTTAAATTGTTTTTGTCTTAAAATATTTTGTCTTAAAATGTTTTGTCTTAAATATAAAGTTTTGTCTTAAAATATTTTGTCTTAAACTGTTAAACTATTTTTGTCTTAAATATAAAGATTTGTCTTAAAATATTTTTGTCTCAAACTATTTTTGTCTTGAATATAAAATTTTGTCTTAAAACATTTTTTGTCTCAAACTCTTTTTGTCTAAAATAATATATTTAAGACAATTCAATTGATATTAAATTTTAATTTAAAATGACTAAAATAAAAAGTCACTTTTTAAGACAAAATATTTCTATTGTCTTAAAAAAATGTCTTAAAAGTTTCCTTCATGTAGTAGTGATGTAAATGTGATTTGACCATATAATTAAGGTAATACTATTTGATTCAAAGAATAGTGAAAACTAGTTACATTTACATGCAACATGTTTTTTATTAAAAAAAAAAAAATGTTTAGTGGCCGAGAAATACCTGTGATCATTGGAATTCTGACCAGATTTAACACCCATTGATAACCCTTCAGTTCATACAACATCCATTTAGAAGGGAAAGACAGTTTGAACGTGGGTGGAATTTGATTTAGGATGATTGGAAAAAATGGTAGGAAAAACACTTATTAGAAATGCACATAGCAATAAAACCCTTATCATCAAGTTTTTGCGCGGAAGGGAAAAGGGGCCTCATCGCCGAAGCTCCATACTCAGAAATGAAAATATGTTTAAACAAAGGGCACGGTCACAAAACCCTAATATGATTTGTACCATGTTCACTATTGAAAACATAAAGAATACAAATCAACCAATAGACCTACGTGTCGAAGCAAGCATGCCAAGCCTCAACAAATTGTTGTTGATATTGTTAAAATATATAATTACTTCCTCATGCAGAAGTTAGACAAATAGTTAAGTGGAGTTAGTTGAGTTGAGTTACAGTTAGATTTGGTGAGTGAGTTAAAGAATAAGTGAGTAAGAGAGTTTTATGATTAATTGAAGAGCCGCAGCTCATTGTTCATGTGTGAAATCTTTGCATTATTTATGTGATTGAATCCTCTGCCTTTCCAACAAATTGGTATCAAGATGAGGCAGAAGAACGAGCCCTCAGTAATGCAGAGAGGGAACAGTGGAAGAAAGATAAGCGGAAGAATGCGCAAGCGTTTCTTCTGATCCAACAGGGAGTAGATCGAGCCGTGTTCTAGAAGATCATGATAACCTCATCAGAAAAGGAGGCATGGGACACCTTGGCGACAAGCTATCAAGGTATGGCAAAAGTTAATATTGTTAAATTGCAGAATACTAGGAGAGATTTCAAAGTTCTGCAGATGAAGGAGACAGAGGACATTGATTCCTTCATGAATAGGGTCATGTCTGTCATCAATCAGTTAAAAATCTATGGCGAAGATATTAAAGATCGAACAGTGATCGAGAAGGTTCTTCGATCCCTATCTACCAAATTTGATGTTGTGGTAGCAGCCATAGAAGAAGCAAAGGACTTGGAAAAACTCACAATTGATGAGTTGATGGGATCCCTTCTATCACATGAGGCAAGGATAGACAGAAATAAGGATTCCACTTTGGAAACTGCCTTCTAAAGTCAAGTCTATATTTCAAAAGGTCGAGGCCGAGGTCGATCGAGAGGCAGAGGACGAGGTAGCAATTATGGTGGTCACAGAGATGGTCGAGACGATCATGAGCATCAACATGGAAGCAGCAGTAACAGAAGCTTTCATAACAATTAAAGGTCTGAAAAATCTAAGGTAAAGTGCTATTACTGCAATAGATTTGGTCATTATGCTCGTGAATGTAGGAAGAAGATTGCAGATCAAGGCAATCAGAGAGCTAATGTTAGTACAGAAAATACTGACTCTATGTTTCTAGCATGCAACACCATGCACGCACCGTCTGATAAGGTCTGGCTATTAGACAGTGGTTGCAGTAACTACATGACAGGCAAAAAGGATTTGGTTGCTAATTTGGATGTCTCAGTGCAAACAGAGGTAAAGTTGGGGACTGAAAAGATTGTGGCTGTAGATGGCAAAGGAGTGGTCAACATTGTGACCAAGCATGGGGAGCCAAAGACCATATCAGAGGTATACTATGTCCCTGGACTCAAACACAATTTGATTAGTGTTGGTCAACTGATGCAGAAAGGATACAAAGTTATCTTTCAGGGGAAACAGTGTGTTATTTACGACAAATCCCCAAGCAAGCAGCTAATTGCAAAGGTGCAGATGACAAGGAACATACTCTTTCCTCTCATTATGAACTACAATGATCAGGTTAGTTCTTTTACAACTGCATGTTCTGATGCATACTGGTTATGGCACTTTCGATTTGGACACTTGCATTTTTTCAGGTTAAGATTGTTGCAACAGAAAAATATGGTTAGAGGTTTACCTCCCATCAAAGAACCTGCTAGCACGTGTGAGTGTTGCATCTTGGGAAAGCAACACCGTGAAAGTTTTCCGAAAGGAGTTTCTTACAGAGCAAAGAAACCACTTGAATTTTGTTAGGTCCCTATATCACTAGTATAGTCCCTTATTATTGTTAGTGTAAACCCCTTATTGTTATTATTGTACCTTTGTAACCCCCATTTTGTTATTATTGTGCCAAATCAACATTTGGTAGTTTTGTGAATTGTATCATCCAAGAATTGTTCATTTATGTAATGTATTGGAAGTTTCCCCCTCGAAGTGGCTCATTTCTAAGGCGTTTATATCTATTTTCTTCTCTTTCTGGAGCTGGTTACACAACAAATTTTTGCATACCGACTTGTGTGGACCTATGAGGACACATTTGACTGGTGGAAGTTGTTACTTCCTCACCTTTATTGATGATTATAGTAGGAAGACTTGGGTTTAATTTTTGAAGCAGAAGTCTGAAACTTTTGCAAAGTTCAAAGAGTTCAAAGCTTTGGTGGAGAATTAAAGTGATCGATAGATCAAGGTATTGAGATCGGATTGTGGTGGAGAATATGATTCGAAGGCATTCCATGAGTACTGCAAACAACATGGAATCAGAAGACAATTTACGACCAGATACACACCACAGCAGAATGGTGTAGCAGAGAGGAAGAACCGAACAATCATGAACATGACAAGGAGCATGTTGAAAGCAAGACACTTGTCTAACGAGTATTGGGCAGAAGAAGTTGCATGTGCTGTTTATGTGATAAACAGATCTCCTACAAAGAGCATGATGAAGAGAGTTCCAGAAGAAGCACGGTCAGGTATGTCTTGCAGTGTATCTCATTTCAGATTTTTTGGATGTGTAGCCTATGCACATGTGCCTAAGAAAATAAGAGGCAAATTAGATGATCAAAGTGAAAAATGTATATTTACTGGTTATAGTGAGCAGTCAAAAGCTTACAAATTGTATAACCCTGTCACAAATAAGACAATCATTAGCAGAGATGTTGTGTTCAAAGAACAAGAGTCATGGAATGAGATTGTAGACACACTAACCGATGCTCCAACACCATTGATGGAAGATGCTCTTGTAGAAGAAGAGGAGCAGCAAGAACCAAAAGAGCAGACACCAAACAGAGTCACACCAGCAAGGACACCAAGATTTTCAGAGCAGCATGGATCTTCAAACAGATCCACAGACCAGAATTATCCAAGCAGCGAATCAGGTAAGAAAAAGATGAGAAGTTTGAGGGATATTTATGATGATTTGGATGTTAGTTCAAATTTTGCATTGTTGGCATTCCAACCTTCTTCGTTTGAAGAAGCAATCAGAGATGACAATTGGGTGCAAGCTATGGATGAAGAGATGAATTCAATTGAAAAGAATGATACATGGGATTTGGTTGATTTACCAAACGATAAAAATATCATTGGTGTGAAGTGGGTATACAAGACCAAAGTGAATGAGAAAGGTGAGATTGACAGATTTAAAGCAAGACTTGTAGCAAAAGGATTCTCGCAGCAACCGGGAATAGACTTTGGAGAAACTTTTTCTCCGGTAGCCAGATTGGATACTGTAAGAGCAGTTCTGGCGACAGCAGCTCAGAATAAGTGGAAAGTGTATCAGATGGATGTCAAATCGGCCTTCTTGAATGGAATTTTAGAAGAAGAAATTTATGTGCAGCAGCCTCCAGGTTATGAAGTTGAAGGACAAGAAGACAAAGTTTACAGATTGAAGAAAGCGCTCTATGGACTGAAGCAAGCACCTAGAGCATGGTATAGCAGAATCGATAGTTATATGATCAAGAATGGATTTTGCAGAAGCAGCATTGAGCCTACCTTATACACAAAGGTAAATGAGCATGGACAGATTTTGATAGTTTGCTTATATGTTGATGATATGATTTTTACAGGTGATCTTGAAATAGATGAATTTAAAGCAGCCATGATGAAAGAATTTGAGATGACAGACCTAGGTCTCATGAAATATTTTCTTGGCATTGAAGCTGAGCAATCTGAAAAAGGAATTTTTATTTGTCAAAATAAGTATGCAACAGATTTGCTGAAAAGATTCAGGATGGATAATTCCAAACCTGTACCTACACCAGTTGCAACGGGTACAAAGTTAAGTAAGGATGATGAAGGGGCAGATTTCAATCCAACTCTATTCAAAAGATTGGTTGGCAGCCTCATGTATCTCACAGTGACAAGACCAGATATTATGCAGGGAGTGAGTCTGATTTCCAGATTCATGGAGACTCCAAAAGACACACATTGGAGTGTTGGAAAAAGAATTCTGAGATACATAGTGGGAACCAGAGATTATGGCATAATGTATGCAAGTACAGAAAGGAAAGAATTGATTGGATATACAGATAGTGATTTTGCAGGAAGTTTGGATGATCGGAAGAGCACATCCGGTTATGTTTTCCATCTAGGTTCAGGAGTGATAGCATGGGCATGTAAGAAGCAGCCTATTGTTACACTATCATCAGCAGAAGCAAAATATGTAGCAGCAACTTCAACAGCATGTCAAGCAGTATGGTTAAAAAGAGTATTGGATGGACTCAAGTAGAAATAGCAAGGATCAACAGCGATATACTGTGACAACACATCAGCGATTGCACTATCCAAGAATAGTTTGTTTCATCAAAAGAGCAAGCATATTGATACTAGATATCATTTTATTCGAGAACTAGTGAACAATGGAGAAGTTCACTTGAAGCCTTGTAGAACGAGTGATCAATTGGCTGATATCTTTACGAAGCCATTAGCAGTAGATTTTTTTGAGTTTCACAAAAGAAACTTGGGTGTTGTAAGCCTAGCTGAGACATAGACCAGCAGGCATGTTTGAGTTGTCATGAGTTATGTTTTAGTTTAGAGGTCGTAATTAAGGGGGAGTGTTAAAACATATAATTACTTCCTCATGCAGAAGTTAGACAAATAGTTAAGTGGAGTTAGTTGAGTTGAGTTACAGTTAGATTTGGTGAGTGAGTTAAAGAATAAGTGAGTAAGAGAGTTTTATGATTCAGATTTTTATGATTAATTGAAAAGCTACAGCTCATTGTTCATGTGTGAAATATTTGCGTTATTTATGTGATTGAATCCTCTGCCTTTCCAACAGATATGACCCATGACCCCCTTATTTGCACTGTGAGGATCTTTGTTGTTGTCTATTATGATTGCTAATTTCACACCCTGTGTAATCGAACTGGAGAACATAAACGAACTCAATGATGTTACCTCAGATACCACAAGGTTCTTGAAATTGTTCTTCCCTGCATTACAGCTGCCACTGTGTTCTAAACTCGTTTGCCTAGGAGTTGCCAATGATAGTCGACGAATATTGCAACTGTGAATGAGTTCACACTCACCAGGTCATCCAATGCTATTACTTGCACACTTGTTCCTTTTCTCTAGAGTCAGAACCTTGTTAAACTCTTCTAGACTAGGGATGTTTCACAACGAATGAAGAAATAGAAGGTAGGAAATTTTTTGTCAAAGAAAAATAACTCACTCATTAGTGTGCCATTATCACTATTGGAAATGCAACAACCTCCCTCACAAGTTCCATTACGCTCTATTTATCATTGCAAAAACCTCCTGCGTACTAATTTCTGAGGTTGTCATCAAGTTTTCTACGACAAGGCACATTGCAATCGAGCTCGGGGTCAGGGCTTCTAACGCGGTAATAGATATGTGCCAATTTATTCATCGACTGTCACGCTCCAACCCTCACATTACATATGAAATATGAAATATGAAATATTATATATATATATATATATATATATATATATATATATATATATATATATATATTAAAACCAGTAAATTAGAATTTACATTTTTGCACCAATTAATTTTACAAGCACGGTTCCCCACTTCCCTGACGTCCACGAGCTCTGACATGTTCAATTTTGAACATTTCTCGCCATCAGTGTTCAAAATTGAAGTTGAATTCCTAGTAGATATCTAGAAATTTATGTTCCGTTGCACCTCTTGGTGCAATTGTGAGAAATGTTCATTATTGAACATGTCAGAGCTCGTCAAGAGGCCTCCAGAATGTCAAGTGTTAAGTTGAAATTACTCGTAAAAAGAATCTAAATTATGATTTTACCGTTTATAATATATATATATATATATATGTATATATATAATGTCGTGTGAAGGGATGGGACTTGATAATCCACAGATAAATTTCAAGATATCTACTGGCAATTGCATCGAGAGGTGCAGCGAAACACTGAAAGGAAACTATCTCCTTGTGCTACATGTCAGGATACATCATCAATGTCACCTTATGGGGTGCACAATGCCACACTGAAGGTGAAAAACTTTATAACCTCCAGACCTCAAGAACCACTCCAGTCCTTGCAATCAAAAGCGGTTGTGTCAATGAATCCGAGCTCTATTTGAGTCTTACTTTGTTATAGCATCCATAGATGCTATAGATGATAACACATCATGGTTTTCCATCCGTATGTTATGAGACCAAGTTATGAAATCAGATAAATAAACAAGGATAACGATTTTTTTTTTTTGTCATTTTAAAGATAGAATAAAGTTTGATAGTCAGTATGACTATTGGGACAAAACTAGGTTATATCTTAATGGGGTTGATTTAGTGTCAATGAATGCGAGCTCTATTTGAGTCTTTTTTATAGCATCCATAGATTATATAGATGATAGCACATCATGGTTTTCCATCCGTATGATATGGAACCAAGTTATGAAATCAGATAAATAAACAAGGATAATTTTTTTTTTTTTTGTCATTTTAAAGATAGAATAAAGTTTGATAGTCAATATGACTATTACGACAATGATCCGGAGTAGGTTATCTCTTAATGGGGTTGATTTCATTCTTTCCCCAAAGATTGGAGTCATACTTAAGTCAACTCAACCTTGGAGGAGTTTGATAAAGAGACAATTAAAAGACCGGTATAGTGCCAATGGGAAAAATACCTCAACTCCAACCCAAAACATAGAGGAGCTAGACTTATAACCAAAAGATATATACTTTCAAGTTTCAATCATTTTACCATAACAAAGAACCAACAGTATGACGAGAAGAGTGGTTCACATGATGAAATTGGTTTTTGCCGATATTTTTTTCCATCTCATTGGAGATCAAAACGAAATATATATTATCAATTTTATTACTTAATTTATTTATATATAATTAAAAATCTGTTAATAAAATATATAGTAATTTATTTTTTATTATTAATAATATAAAGATTAAATTAAGGATAATTTACCTAATGTTAAGAAATAAGAGTATAAATGGTTGTTAAGAAAACAAGGGAATATGTATAATCTTTCTTTTATCGCTCTAAAATTGCATACGAAAATGAATCAATGTAATGGGTTTCAAGTTTTGATAGAAAACCTTGTGGATGCATCATGCATATTTCAAAACAATGAAATGTGTAGTTATTGGACTTAAAACATCAACACACATGATAGAGCATCGCATATATATATATATATATATATATATATATATATAATTGCATTTATAACTGCACAATATCATATCTTTTTCTTATCTCGATCATATAACCTGACTACAAAAGACATTGCATATTGAAGATGGTTTCAAATTGTGTGGAAACTGGGTTTCAATAATCCATACCTTTACGGATGTCACTGCTTGATGCCCCATAAACTCCCCCTCTGGCTATAGGATCGATCATCGCTGATGTAAAAGCCACAGTAATACTTCAACCGAAATGCAAGTCTGGTAGATTTCAATGTAAATTTGCAATATCCACTCTGTAATCATATATCACACCCCTAAAAATTATTAAATATTTTATTGAAATAGTATTGTTTATATATACTAATTTTTCTTTTTGTAAATTAAAAATTTCTATTAACATTTGGAAAAAGATTACAAAGTAAACTATCGGGTGAGTGCAGAAGCCTCAACACCCAAAGCCGAGAATTGATTTAGAGGAGTTGACCCTCTTAGGAGGCAGATTACATTGGAATTGTTGAGAGGGTGACATATCTTACAAAAAGGTGGGAGCCAAGCCCAAAACAAAAAAATCCATTCTGGCTTCTCACAGAGATGAGAGTAAAGCATGCTGAGGAACTGTACATAACTGTGATTTGAGTAGAGCATGTGAAAACTGATCATAAACAAAAAAGGGAACCTAGAAATTGCAAAGCCAAGAGTAGGCCATTAGGGAGTGTCTTGCGTTGGGTAATCATCCAAGCTGATGGAACGCTCTGAGGTACTTACTGCCTTCATGAATGGCATGCGGGGCTTTCGGAGCAGTGGAGGGGCTAGCTGCCTCCCCTTTGATTTCAAGTATCCCATAGCGGTTAGTGGTTCTGCGCTTGATCATCGTGTAGTGAGGAGAATTCTTGTCCAGAATCCAACGATGATGGACCTCACCCACATTGATCTGGAAATTTTCCATGAGGGTATCGATTTTCTTTTCCACAACATTGTTGTTGTCTTGCTGCTCTTGTAGTTCCATAGAACCAACATAGTCTTAATTTGCCAATGGAGCTCACTGGCTCTGCTGAAGATGTTTTCTCTTGCCCTGGTCAGTCCTGGATTCGAGATCCAATTTATGGTTTCATCAACCTCATCCGTCGAAACCCGCTATTGAACATTCCTAGCTCAGTCTTCCAGCTTGAGGATCTGGGCTTTGGATTCCTGCGTGTTGATGTTCTCGTACAAAATGGCAACATTACGCGTGGTAGTGCCCACTCTTGTTGTTGGAGGTCTGTTAAGGGAGGGCCATCGCTAGCCGCGACATCGACATTTTATACCAGGGGTAGAAGCAACAGAGCTGCATGGAGGCATGATGCTGGGGGTATGGGGAACAAAGGACCGCAGGGAGTAGGGTTGAGTGGGAATGGAGGGCATATTGCTGCCAAGCTAAGAAGCAGCGTCAAGCCTTATCAAGCACGAGGAAGGAAGGCACTTGGGAGAAATATCACAGCGGAATGCGACAGAGAGAATAGAGGCCATGTTTACATAGGTCGCGGGCAGGGTCGGATGATGAAATAGTAGGGGGAAGGGAATGATGAGATGACACACGCTTATCAGAAGGTAGTTAAGGTGACAAGGATGCATGGTGGTGGATTGGACCCAAGGTCGACGGATAGTATAATACATGGAGGCTGAGGTACTGCCTTTGATGCAAAGGAGGAAGTTCGATGATGGGATCATCAGGCATTCAAGGGAGGATCCGCAAGTGATTGATCTAAGTTGTGCCAGTTTGGCCTCTCTGTCCTGATGATGATAGCACACCCTGGTTTAACCGTGGATTGCCCAAAATCATCCCACGCTTGGGAAATTTATATATAATAAAATTGATAATATATATTAAGTATAATATATTAAGGGAGTGTTGAAAGAGTTTCCAAAAATATGAACCAAAATCTTAATAGGAAAATGAAGCACTGCAAATACTCACGGTGCTCACAACATTATTCGTTTCAATCTTCGTAGGTATTCTTTTACGCCGTCACAAATTACAGAGCGTGGATTTTGTGTCTCACTTCATTTCATTTGTCTTCTTTGTATCACGTCACAAATTCACATTTCATTAACAACTTCACATCAACTATTGAAGAAAAAGGAACAATTCCACCCATTCTATCTTTTGTAGAAGAAAAGAAACAAAGTGATCCAAGAAACTTGGTAGAAGAGATGAAATATGCCTCAATTCCATCCCAGAATCCAAAAGATCAGGAGCCTTTTGGAGTGGGAAAAATGATGGAAGAAAAAATTGAGCATCCAATAGTTGATCATGAGGGAAAAACCATGCAAGAGGTTGATGATGCAAATAATTCACATTTCACTAACACCACCACATTAGCTGTTGAAGAAAAATTGATAGTTCTACCGATTCTACGTTCAGTAGAAGAAAAGAAGAAAAGTGATCCAAGGAACTTGGTAGAAGAGATACAAGATGCCTCAATTATTGTTTTTGCATGTATATTGAAAGCAGCTATTCCTGTTGGGGCAAGAAGAAGCAAAGGACTTTTCCCATTACTTGACAGATTAGAAAGAGCCTCAGAAATACAATGGATAAGGAAAGACTTGCGAGTGCCTACAGTTCCTTGAATAATCATAAGAAGAGCTTCACGAATCTCATATTCAGTAGAATGCCTTAAAACGATTTCAAAAGCAAGTTGTTGTTTTTCTGCCAATGAATCTGGAGAGACAAATGTTCTATTTGAAAGGTCACCAACATCACCCCTTGATATTGCATTCCTTATAAAATTAATAGCTTCTTCGGCCACATCATCAGAAAGAGTTGTACCTTGCCAGTCAAAGGATATATCAAAATCCCTTTGACCAAGGGTGTGAAGATCAGAAACATTGACAGTATTTGGTGGAACCAAGCGAGAGAAAAGTTGCCACTCTTGAAAATCATCTTCAAGATTCATTTCCTGGTTAGAAAAATCACCATCTTCTCCATCTTCAATATTTTCATCAATTGATGGATTTCGATCAACATGCCAAGCTCGATATCGGAAATTCCTCCAGTTTTCAACAATAATTTCAGTTGAAAGCCCAATCTCCACAGAAATTTCACGAAACGGCTTGTACAAGAGAAATTCTGACCAGCAAAACGTTTCAAATTCCTCTGAATCCTCACCAGGAACAAAATAAAATCATGGCCAGACCTGAACAACCGCATGAGCATCTCTTGGCCTCCATGGATCTTTTTTATGGCTGCTCTCATAGGTCCAAGATCTTGTCGTTTCTATCAAAGAGAGATGGCCAAGGAAAGAAGGTCTCTTCTGATAATTTTGAACAAATGTATTTTCAGAAGAGCAATGCAAGCCATCCCTTGAAATTTTCCTGAACACCTTCCTTCCAACATTTAAGGAAACAAATTGTCGACTACACACAACAAGAGGCAGCTTAAGCAACATATGACATGTTTCTTGTGCTCCAATGTCACGTTCAACGACTGTTTCTGCAAGAAACCTCCTGTAAGCACATAAAGCATGATCCTCAGAGGCAAAAGAATCTGAAATTCTAGTTAACATATCATGATAGCTTTCAGACCTTCTCTCTGCTTTTGATGCATACTTAGCAATATATTTCAGGATAGCATGCCGAGAAAGCACTGGTTGGCAATCAACATTTGCACGCCACATTGTTAGAAGGTCAATGTTATGTACATTGAGCCTATCATCATTTCTTGCTGGGTCATATTTTTTCCTTCCTTGATCATCTATGAACAATCTTGATTCCTCAGAAAGATCCCATGGGGCATTGTATCGACAAGCGAGAATAGTGCCCTTTTTGCGCAAAAAAGAATCTACACTACACTTTGTGTGCCTTTGGACACGGTTCAACAATTCTTCATAATCATTATGAGGATTGCAAGAGAAAATCTGATCAGTATTCAGTAGGCAAGGGTCATCATTGAGACTTCTTGGAACCATTATATTGTGATGATGTATTTCACGTGGATTCCATGCAGTTACATAATTGTCAAAGAATCTCTTTGCATGTTGCAAATCACAATCATTTGACCAATCAAGTCTTTCCATGTCAGGAGCTCCTTGCAACCAAAGGAAACCATGGATATGTGCTGAACCTCTATGTTGCCACTCATATCTGGAAAAAATGAACACAAAGGTAATATGAAAAATATGAATGGAAAATCAATAAGAAATTGACAATGAATAGAAAATAAATTCAAGAAAACAGACCTGTACCAGAAGTCTTTAGCTTTAAGATATTTTTGGATAACTTCCTCTCGAAATATATTGAATCTATGGTGCATAAATGTGGCAACAATATGAGGGTACTGGATAACATTTTCAACCTTCATACGATGCTCATTTAAGGAACGAGAATGTGACGGTGCAGGCATGAGGCTATGCAGCTCTGGCCACTTTGTGTCGGCTGCACTCAAAGTAAAGAACAAAGATGGACATCCAAACTGAGTAATCATGTCAGTCAATTCAGCTCGACATTTAGTCCAGTATGCCCTTGTACCTCTTAGAGAAGACCCAAACCGCATAATATGCTCAGCCAACTTATTATTTGGTAAATCAGAAAGTTACTGACGCAACTCATCAATTGTTGTCGGTGAGTTATCATGTAAATTTTTCTTCACAAAAACTGAAGCAGTTGCTTGGCTACGATGCCTCATTATCATGTTCAACAGGAAATATCGGAAGCGAGGATGGCTTCCAAACCTCTGATCATAGTATCTAAGAAGATGCAATGCATACTCATGAAGTTCAATAGTACAAATGCGTGGTTGCAACCAATCAGCAGCACCAGTGGGGAACAATGTGGGGAATGCCATATCTAATAACCCCTCAGTATTATATTCATTCACTGGAGATGTTCCAATACTGGGCCAATCCATTTCATCAACATCTGAAGAATCAACATTATCAAGAAATGCTCTAATTTCTTCCACTTCTCTCCGTTCATTGGGTAGGCGAGCAATAAAAGATGAAGGATGAGAGGGAAAATGGTTAAGAGGAAACCCTTCATTACTACCTGCACTGAACTCAGATTCTGCAATGTCAGAATCAACAAATTTAAGCCTGGAGGAGACATCTGTTGTTCTTTCGGGCAGATCATTCACTGAATCATAGTCAATTACAACATCTCAATAATATTGATCACGTTCAATTTTGAAACGTAATGCATCCATAACACGGGATCTTTTTACATAACATTCATAATATTTAGACTGAGCAGCATGTCTCCTCACAATTAGAAAGTCAAGATCTTCAACACGGCGTGGAAGACTTTGTGCAATTGTTGAAATATCTTGGAGAAAGCTAATTGTGTGTCTGCTATACTTATATTGGCCACCTCGAGCATGTGTCACTTGCAAAATAGGATTTACACGTGCTATTAACATTTCTTCAACTTGAGTAAGAACTCTTAAAATATGAGGTTGCTTGCCAGGATCCATGTTGTTATAGCCACAAAAACAATGTGAACCTCCTTCACTCTTACATCGTCTACAGACAGGTCCTTCAGCATCTCTCAAAACGTGGATTCCAGGATATGATTCCTTGCAGATGTGGCACATTTGGACAACTGACAAGGTATCTAGCTTTTCTCGAAATATTTTATGCACTGCAATCATATTTTCATCAAAATAAATATGATTTGTATTGGTTGGAGCATGTGGAGAATGATGTGGAAGAGTATAATTTCTTCTAAGATTTATTTGATTTTCAGCACCACGAGACTCCCTTGCCAAATTTGAAACATGTGGAACAAATCTACGACATGGGGTTTCCAAATCTGTGGTCTGCATTTCTGGAACCTGAGAGTTTGTAAAGGTTTCTTTAGCATAATTTTTTTTTTAAATTGAATGTCCAAATAATTAGAATTGAAAAAATGGAAAAAATAAATAAATTCATTCAATATTTACATTTGTTTGGCGATGTCGATGAAGTGTACGAGATGGTTGCTCTTCACTTCTAACATCAGTAGATTGAAAATTTGGCGAGTTAGTTTCGACGCCTCCATTCAAGTTAGTTTTTTCCTGTTAAAACGAATTAACATATTTTATAAAAACAAATGTCAAAAAAAGATAGATTTCTAATTTTACAATTAACAATAAATGAAAAAAAGGAGGAAAATATCAAATGCATTCAACATTTACATTTTGTTGGCAATCTGGATGAACGCTATGCGATGGTTCCTCTTCAATTATAACATCAGTAGACGGAACATCTACGAAGTTAACTTGCATGCCTCTATTGAAATGAGTTGTGTCCTATTTGAAGAAAAACAAAATATGCACCAAAAATTCAAATAAAGAAAAATGAAATCAAACACATTGAACATTAACATTAGTTTGTCGATTTGATTCTCGAGGAGAATGTAGTGGAAGGCTATGATGTGCTTCATATTCAAATCTCATATAAAGAGATGGAAGACACAGGGAGAAAATTTGTAGACCTCTATTAAAATTAGGTGTATCCTACTCGAAGAGAATAAAATACCTTATCACTAAAGAAATGTAAATAGAGGAATGTAATAAAACAGTCACTATTGCATCAACTGTAAGGATATCATTGGATTACCTCCATTGTTCCACGCGAACTGCTATCAGGGATGACTGTTTCTGTTCGTTGGACAACATTATTTTCAGAACGGAGATTGGAAGAGATGATGTTTCGACCAGCTGGATCCAAATTATCAAACAAATGGCCAATCAAACTATCATCCAAGGCATCACATACAATATCATCATTCCCTCCACCATGGATATTTTGCAACCTTTGGCCTTTCTCACAAGATGCAATTGCAGAGACAGAAGGGTTAGGGTGAACATTTGCATCCACGTTATGAACATGATGTTCCTCCCTATTGCGAGATGTTTCCTCAATATTTTGATAATTTTCAGGAGAGCGTTGAAAAACAAAATTATGCTGATGAGGAGCATATTCTGGAAGCGAACTACCAAGCGAAAATGTTCTTTCCATGATATCATCCATAGTACGATACCTAGGAGGAACCATAAAATCCTTTTGAAGAGTTGTTTCAATCGTTTTTATACGATATTTAGCTCTCCTATGCTCATTTATTGTGTCCTTATTTTGTTGATACCATAAACGATGACTTTCATTAGACTTGTCACGCGATGCAGGCGACTTATTCCTTTTTCTTGTACGTTTTCTTGTACCTTCAGATGACATGTCTACAAAGAAAAATAACATATTCGTTATAGAAGAGTAAACATGGAACAAATATAATATATCCAATATAAATTAACAGAAAAGGATGAAAAAGGAACACATTTTTTTTCCACCGAAATGGCTGAAAAGAAAAATGGATTTTTTTCAAATGGCCAAAAAAAAAAAGGATTAAATTTCTTGTATCATATTATAAATGTAATGGGAAACCCATATAAATGGAACAAAATTCTAAATAATTATATGAATTTGAAATATATCTAAATATTTGGAAATATATACCATCAAAAAAACCTAAAGATATAACATTGTTCGAGAATCAATGACAAAGAACTGATGGAAACACCATGTATAGAATAAGTCACAGTAATTACAATTATAGAAAAAGAGAGAAATGGATAACATCCAAACACATTCAAATGCAATTAAGAGGACTAAACGGGAGAAAAAAATAAATATTTTTCGAGCATATTGCAATGGATTTTAATATCCAGCATCCGCTACATACACATATAGAAGACACCCCCTCAGAATGGAGCCATATAAATATCCATAGTCTTAGCATACATACCCAAAAGTATGCAAAGTAAAAAAAAAAAAAAAAAGGAAATATTTTCCACGACGACAGAGAGAATACAAAATGGCTAATAGCCTACGACTCCATGCCCACATCTAATGGTGGAATCTCATCTATAGAATCCATACGCGGAGCAATTGCAAAGACATTTCCAGACTCGATCAAATCGTTGCAATCCTGCAACGTTGGAGACCAAAATCCATTCATTTGTTGATTAGTTGAATTATCAATATCTATTGGGAAGCAAAGGCCAGCCATCATGTCATATAATACGAAAGGAACTTCACTGCATTTGCACATAAGAACCACACCTTGGACTGTTCGAAAAGGAAGATAACCAGGACATTTCATATTTATATCTATAAACATTTCTTCCAACAACTTCCATCTAAAGCCCCAATCATCCTCAAAGTAATCAGGTCTTCGTTCAATACACGGGTGACCAAATTGAAAATTATCTATTTCTTCAATTGACCATACAGAAGTGGAGCCATCATTGATAAGACATATCAACTGATTTTTGCATACTGCCAATGACATACACCGAATGTCAGTGATTGGAACAAATGAAAATCCCCAGTCATTTTTTATCACATCAAACCAGTAGATTGTATACCCATATCGAGGATAATCTTCATACTCTGTGTCGAGATAGAGCCAAAACAATTTACTTCTATAAAACACTCCATTTTAAGGGGGTGAAGTGCCACCAAATGGAAGATCAGCCCTTCGCCAAACCCTATCAAGACTACTGTAAACATAAAATTTTAAATTTCTTGAAACTCCTACTAGAGATGGTTTGATGGTAAACCATATAGAGTCTCATAAATAAAGGAATACTAGTTGCATCCAACCTTGTTTGGAGGCACAAACATTCAAATTCCAAGCAAAGTTTCGACTATGTTACTTATGTTCCAATCTAACTTTGCACATTAATTCTCTTTTACAATAAAGTATTCTAAACTCTTTTAATTATAATAAAATTGAATTCTCAATATATATATATATATAGTTTTATATTTTTATTATAGTTAAATATGTTAATGCAAGAGGAATTTAGTTCAATTTTCTATTAATAAATTATTGGTTAAAGAAAGCAATTTTCTATAGAAAATCAATTTTCCATCTACAAATATAGTAACATGCACATATACATAATGTATAAAATGATATGACCCACAAGAACAACAAGTTTTTCTCGATTGTTTAAATTAAGATTTTTTTTTTTTAATAATTTCAATTGGTAATTAATAATTAAATGTATTTTACAAAAAGCTAAAGAAATATTTATTTTTATCTAAATATATTTCCAATCAATTTTTCTTAAGTAATAATTACATTTGTTTTTAATAATAATTTATCATTCATATATTATATTTTTTAAATTATCAAATTTTTTATAATAGTTTTAATTAATACTTAATAATAAAATTTATTTTAAAAGATGGTAAAGAAATATTTTTTTTCTCTTAATTTAATTTCAATTAATTTTTTTAAATCAATAATTAGATTTATTTTAAATCATGAGAAGGAATGATTTTTTTTTAAGTGTAAATTAAAATTTAATTAAATTTTCTTATGGGTCCAATTTAAATAGAAAACTTTAAATTAACCACAATTTATTTCGTTTATAAATTTAATTCAAATAATTTAAATATTTCCTAAACAATGTCTATCATTTTGATAAAAATCAAGAAATTAATTCAAAATAGATGAAAGCATTACGAAGGTTACTTAATTCAAAATAGATGAAAGTATTACAAGGATTTACATGGTGGATTATCAAATTTTAATCATTTACAATTTTCTTCAACAATGCTTACCTATTTTTCTTTTTATTTTTTATAGAAATGAAAGATTTAAAAAAAAATAAAAATAAAAATTCCAAAAATTTACATTATCCCATAGTAAATCTACCTAAAAGAAGTAAATAATTAAACTGCATTGACATTGTTAAAGAAATTTCTTGCAACTCCTACTAGAGATGGTTTGATGGTAAACCATCCTTGTTTGGAGGCACAAACATTCGAATTCCAAGCAAAGTTTGGACTATGTTACACATGTTCCAATCTAACTTTGCGCATTAATTCTCTTTTACAATAAAGTATTCTAAACTCTTTTAATTATAATAAAATTGAATTCTCAAAATATATATATATATATATATATATATATATATATATATATATATATAGTTTTATATTTTTATTATAGTTAAATATGTTAATGCAAGAGGAATTTAGTTCAATTTTATATTAATAAATTATTGGTTAAAGAAAGGAACTTTCTATAGAAAAGCAAATTTCCATCTACAAATATAGTAACATGCACATATACATAATGTATAAAATGATATGACCCACAAGAACAACAAGTTTTTCTCGATTGTTTAAATTACGATTTTTTTATTTTTTAATAATTTAAGTTGGTAATTAATAATTAAAAGTATTTTACAAAAAGCTAAAGAAATATTTGTTTTTATCTAAATATATTTCCAATCAATTTTTTTTAAGTAATAATTACATTTGTTTTTAATAATAATTTATCATTCATATGTTAGATTTTTTAAATTATCAAATTTTTTATAATAGTTTTAATTAATACTTAATAATAAAATTTATTTTAAAATATGGTAAAGAAATATTTTTTTTCTCTTAATTTAATTTCAATTAATTTTTTTAAATCAATAATTAGTTTTATTTTAAATCATGAGAAGGAATGATTTTTTTTTAAGTGTAAATTCAATTTTAATTAAATTTTCTTATGGGTCCAATTTAAATAAAAAACTTTAAATTAACCACAATTTATTTCGTTTATAAATTTAATTCAAATAATTTAAATATTTTCTAAACAATGTCTATCATTTTGATAAAAATCAAGAACTTAATTCAAAATAGATGAAAGCATTAAGAAGGTCACTTAATTCAAAATAGATGAAACTATTACAAGGATTTACATGGTGGATTATCAAATTTTAATCATTTACACTTTTCTTTAACAATGCTTACCTATTTTTTTTTTTTTTTTTTTTTTTTTATAGAAATGAAAGATTTCAATAAAAATAAAAATAAAAATTCCAAAAATGTACATTATCCCATAGTAAATCTACCTAAAATAAGTAAATAATTAAAATGCATTGACATTGTTAAAGAAATTTCTTGCAACTCCTACTAGAGATGGTTTGATGGTAAACCATATAGAGTCTCATAAATAAAGGAATACTAGTTGCATCCAACCTTGTTTGGAGGCACAAACGTTCGAATTCCAAGCAAAGTTTCGACTATGTTACACATGTTCCAATGTAACTTTGCACATTAATTCTCTTTTACAATAAAGTATTCTAAACTCTTTTAATTATAATAAAATTGAATTCTCAATATATATATATATATATATATATATATATATATATATATATATATATATATATTTATATTTATATTTTTATTATAGTTAAATATGTTAATGCAAAAGGAATTTAGTTCAATTTTCTATTAATAAATTATTGGTTAAAGAAAGGTTATGAGATGCGTAGCTTAAGAATTGGTAGTTCCAATATTATACAGTTAGAATAGAAAGATATCTTATAATGAAGTAAATTTATTGAAAGTTAGAAAATAATTTGTACAATTTAATTAATTGTGTAAAGGGTTGGATTGAGTTTTTTCTAAAATTTTTTACTTGCTTTAATTTTTTTTAATTAGTTTTATTAAAAATTGTAAGATAATTTTTAATAAAATAATTTTTAATAATTCGTGTGAATTGTAAATTTGAATTATAAAATTTGTACAATATTAATGTTTCAAAAAAATTAAAAAAGATGAATTTATTTCTACATTCAAAAATATATTTAAATAATAAATGAAATTAAAAAACCTAGAAAGAAAAACTAATATATATAAATATTTTATCTATTACACCAAAATTTGTCATATCACTTATGTTATGTTAAATTTGTCATATAACTTATATTAATAGAAAAATTCCAGTGCTTCTTAATTCAAAGCACTAAAATGATTTAAAAACAATCAGAGATTATATTATCTCAATTTAAAACACTAAAAAGAAAATTAGAACATCATAAGGAAAAGAGCAATTTCAAGAAATCAAAACTCTAACCTGTAACATGTAATTAAAGTATCAAAATTGTCAAAAATATGAAAAAAAAGAAAACTGATACGTATATATAGGTTAGGTTCTTTTTTAAATTTTAGATTTAAATTATATTAAAAAAACTGACAATAGGACCCACTTGTAGGGCAATATTTTATTAGTAAACAGATAATATTGCCATTCAATTTAAGAGGGACTCCAACAAAACTAAATTTCAAACGAAAATTGAAAATTCTTCGACTGGATTCTCATTTTAAATCGTTCCTCTTGCATCGTTCTATTTTCATGAATAGGAATAAAGCGAAATAAATTCTGATATGTTCGTGCGGATTCCAGAATCCTATGGTGTGGTTTTGCCACTTGGAGGCTGATCCGATTCACCATGGTATGGTGGTGGGAGAGTGGGAATCATATGTTACTATCACTACGAGTTTGAAATTAGTTTCATTCAATGTTGTTAAAGAAGTAACGGAAGATAAAGAGTGTTATCAAGAAAACCACGATCTATGCAAAGTATAGTCACCTATATTAATAAAATATCACATATTATGAAATATATATATTAAATTCAGAATTAACAAGAAATTCTATACACAATTGTCTCTCTATAAATCCATGTTCTCTCTTCTAAAAAGAAATATATACAGAGTCTATCTACTAATGGCACTCGAACACTACAACAAATTCAATCACAGTTCATCTTGATATAGGTGACTTCGCTGGGAAGATTTGTTCGGAGAAGAGGTTTCAGTAAAATGAGTTTTGCCACACAACTATTTCAACAGGTTGAAAGAGTTCTTTTTGTCAGAAAAGTTTTTTTTTGTGAAAGTATATCTTGTTATCAGACTAATTCTTTTATAAATTACAAAATAGATTTTCTTTAATTACCAAAAATAATTTTTTGTTTTCCTTATGCCCTTTTTCCATAAGCACGAGTGAATACAAAAGTCATTTACTAATTAACTATTGCTTAATTAATTAGGGCAACTAATTTTTACATTTTTCCATTAGCTGGTGTTTATATATATATATATATATATATATATATATATATATATATATATTCATTCCTCCGCCAACAAAGTACAACGATCTATAATTTAGTTGATGAATTCAAAGCCTTTCACTAAAATTGTGCTAGATTTTTTCATAAGAGTTTGTTCCCTACTGGAAAGAAAACTAAAAAAAATACGACAATCTTGGCCTTCACTTACCAAAGTGTCATCCACAGCAATCGCAGTCATTGTTTCGCCCATCCGATAGATTGAATCAATGCATGGAATGGACCCATTGAAACTGAGGTTAGGGATCTTTGTACAACTAAGGTTTCAAATTTAAAAGCTAATTTTAAGTTTTTAATAAATTATAAAATAAATAATTTTATTAAAAAATTAAAAATATTGTTATTTTTTAATAAATTAAAAAATAATTTTATGAAATTCTCATAAAAGATGATAATTTTTAATTTTAAAATAATACAAGTAAATTATTTCGGTAATAAAAAAACGTCGAAGCTGGTGTAAAAGATACATAAACAAAATTATGTTGTGCGTTGAAACTTCATAAAATTATGTTACGAATAATTAAAAAGAAAACGGAATAACATTGAATCATTTTTTAATTTTTAATATATACCCCAAAACATTTATATAGAATTTCTATAGCTCAGCAGGGGCACTGGACCATAACTTTCTCCACAGGTACAAACAACAATCGGCCGTGTCCCACATCCCAAGCAACTTAATTGCTTGTTCTTATTCGAAACCATGCAATGTGTTTAAGTTTCGTTTTATTTTTACTAAGAGTTAAGTTCCTGTTCATACTGTTAGTAAAGCCGTAGCTCTCATTGTACAGGTAGTCAAGGCTTCATTGGATGAACCCATTGAAACTGAGATTAGGGATCTTTGTATTAACATGTGCAACCTTATATTTTTATGGACATCAGAGCGGAAATAAAACTCCTTGCAAAAAAACAATTTCAAGAAATCAAAACTGTAACCTGTAACATGTAATTAAAGTATCAAAATTGTCAATATGAGCTTGCATTAAGGGAGGTCTGCGCGATAGGTTCCAAGGCCTGCACTTACTAAATTTGATGTACGAAAACATAAAATTGTAGTATACGAAGATATTTTGATGTGGCCCATGTGCTGAGACTATATGATGGCAATCTTAAATTTTAATACAACTCAATGACTTTGCATGGAGGAGCTATATCGACCTCACTGATTAAGAAACTTTGTAACATGACTTTAATTCATGTATGTTGTAGAAGCATTGAAATGTTCGTCGAAGCAATGGTCCAGGGAAGGATTATTTCATAACTGATATGGAGTTCACTAGATCCTCAAAATTCTTGACATCGGCACTAAGATTTGGCTACAACGATAAACAACAGAAGATCTGGTTAAATTAGTTATGCAGACAGATACCTGTAATAATCTCTTGCACTCTGTAACCCACGCTCCACGATACTCTGTAACAGAAAGCTTGCACAATGATACTCTGCAACTCGTGCTACAATGAAAGGAATGACAATGGAACGAACGACAATGCTTATGCTTATTGCTTATGCGCTGCTACAATGGAACGGCAATGTTTATTGCATGAGCATTGCGCTTCTCCTCCCACTCGCCCACTTCATGTGACTGTTAAATTCCCCATATCTGTTTCTATCGCCACATGTCTACGAGGAGACAAGCAGAACTTGTAATGAGCAACGTGCCCATCAACATGGTTATGGGAGATCCCCACATGTCGGAGAATGTTGGGTTGTAATCAGCAACGTGCCCATCAACGTGGTGGTTATGGGATGGGAGGATTTCTTAATTTGATAGGTGGCGGTCAACAAATGGCACAGTAAATTTTTAATCATGTTTTGTAAAAAATTAATTTAAGTATGGTTTAAACACCTGATTTAGATATGCAAGAAAGTTACTTTTTTGAATTTCATCCATTGATTTAGTGGCGACGACCAGAATATACCAGCATCTTTCAATATAGACCATCGGATTGAAAAGATTAATTAGCATAATCACAAAAGAGCCTACCTCCGATAGGGGGATACGCCTATCGGCGTAACAAGGAGGAGGAGTAGGGTAGGAACACCGCGGACGGAGCTGCTGATGCGTGCATCGCCCCAGAAGGGGAGAGCGAGGGAGTGCATGGTGTCGCTGAGCCGCTGAATATTTTTGCGGGAGGAGCTCTGAGATGTGAGATGTCGATGTGGAGCCGCTTTATCGCAATCAATCGTTTGGACTGATCCCGGTCTAGCCAGTCACATGAATGGTTGAGGGTATTAAGTGGAATTGCATTATTTATATTACAAGGGTTGCTTCACTGATTGAAATTGACTCTAAAATCACCACTACATGGCTCTAATGAACATAAATTTTTGAATTATAATCAAACACATTTTTGTCACTCTCTTATCAAATTTGTTTTTGTGTAGTTCTTGGGAAATTTGCTATATTGTACATCACACCGAATCTTTAACAAGAAGAGTTTTCTTGCTTCTCAATTTTGTTATGTTGTACATCACGCCTAATATTTAACAAAAAGATTTTGTTTGCTTGCTTTGCTAGGTTTTTCAGTCGCTGGCTAAATGTGGTCGTGCGTTGAGATCCGTCAGGAAAGATCAGATTGATACCTTCATAAAATGTCTTTTGTGGGTCACTCTCTAAATTGCATATCTTCCTTGAAGCATCAAACATCTTTTAATGTTTTTCTTGAAGCATCAAACTATTATGGAAGGTATTTCTAGGTGTTTTAATAAATGTAATATTCTGTTATTGAAATAAAATGAAATGAAATTTTAACGTCTATTAGATTAAAAATAATCTATAAATTATGAATTTCTTGTTTTGGGTTTTTTGCATTTTAGTCTTTTTATTCAAATTGATGATGAGTTGGCTCAACTTTTCAACAATCTTGTCGGTGAAAAGACAATGACATGAAACCCATGCCAACATATTCCCATAATTCCAAAATGAAATGTTTTTTTGATTCCACTGCCTCACAAGTGCAAAATGTACACACTCATTCTTCCCAGGCTTCTTTTTCTACATTCCTGTTTCACACAGAAGTTGATGGGAGTTGGTTTTTAATTGAGCAATAAGAACCTTTGCTCTCCACGTAATGTTAGCTCCAATGTACTCTTTTTGTTGGAGATCATATCTAGGGTTGAATTTTTAATGTAATAGTTCTTCTCTCTACAAAACTCTTTTCCCCATACCTATTTACTAAACTTCTCCATAACAAAATTCTTTAACTCCTTACTATTTGTGAAACAAGCATTAAAATAAATATTCCATTTTTTGCATCCATATGTATTTTTGTCTCATCCATTTAATAGAATAAACTTATATCCATTGAAAAAAAAAAAAACATTCAAACTATCTTATTAATCACCTCCTTTGAAAAATAAATAAAGTATCTTGAATTGTTCGTCATACATAATATTTAATACCAAAGATTTTTCTGTATTGCAGAGAATTAGTCAACTCCTTTGGAAAACAAATAAAGTATCTATTGTACATCATGTTTAATACAAAAGATTTTGCTGTCTTGCAGCGCTGGATTTTTGGGTCGCTCGGAACTTTTCACATGCAACCTGAGCACAAGATCAGGAAACTGGATTTATTTTTTCATGGATAAAGCTTTCGATTGGCCACTCTCTAAAAGCTATATTTTTAGCAAAACTTCCAACAATTTTTAAATCATGAGCAAATGTTTTAAAACATTTAATATATACATATATTTTCTGCTCGCGCATCATACGAGATTCTGATGAGTAATTTGAAAACCAAACGACTTATCAGATTCACATTTTGATTTTAAAAACATGTTAACATTTATTCAGAATAATTTATTTTTTTGGGGTCATATTTGATTACTACATTGACCATCAACTCAACGTATGATTACTCATTAACTTAATCCATTATTTATCTAACCATTTAGACATTAAATTCAACCATCAAATTCCATTCTAATCTCGCATATCTTTAGTTTTTTACTATCACGAATACCTTCTTTACTTGTCAGCGTTATATCACTTTTCATTTTCTCCCGGACTGTAACATGTTTCTTTCATTTTATTTATTTTAAAAAATTATATAAAATATTAATTAAAAAATATATTAGAAAATATATTTATAATTATAAAAGATTTTTATAAAAAAAAAAAAAAAAAATTATTATAATTTTTTGGCTTTTTTAAAATAAAGAGTTGTTTTTAGAGTGATTATTTTGAAATTTCAGGTGCTGAAATTTAATTAAAAAATTTGAGGTTGAATCTTGATTTCTGTTATTGACCAGAAAAATCTACTTGAATAGCTTTCAAAATGTCACACTAAAAACAACTGGTTAAAATAATAAGCCATTTTTGTTCAATTATAATTAATTATAATATTTTTTCCAATTAAAATTATTTTGGGTGGTTAATAAGCCATCTTTTGATAATTATAATTACTTAGAGTATTTTTGCCCATTAGAATGATTTAGGGGGGTTAGGCTACATAGATGTTATCATCACTTTAGCCTTTGGACTAGGAGGGAACTTGATTTTTTTTTACAGAAATAAAATGAAATAAAATAATGGATATTCTTTAATTTTTAAATTAAATAATAATAATAATAATAATAATTTATGTTTAAGACAAATGAAATGGTTTATTTTAATAAATTAATTTTTTAAAATGTGTTATTAGTGAGTAGATTTAAGGTTTTATTTATTTTAAAAATAATTTTTATAAAATGTGTTATTGGTTAATAGATTTAAGGTTTTATTTTTATTGGGTTTTTACCAAAAAAAATTATTATTGTAGAAGGTAAATGAAATAATTTATTTTTATAGTATTTAATTTAATTCTTTTAATAATGAATGATGAAAGTTTTATTATAGAGTTTTGATTTCATTATATTAAATATTATGAGTAAATATCATAAAGATGTAAATATTTTGTTAAAATTAATGGAGAAATTTATTAATATATTTGGTTATTTGTTTGTTAAGATCCAGATTTTCTATTTAGATCTTATTCTATATTTACAAAGTGGTTCAAACCACCAAACTAATGTGTAAGTTTGTATATGTACTAAGCTTTTGATGAAATAAATATGGCGTGTGTTGAGTGCTTCCCCATTCTCAAGATAACTCGTCTAGAGAGTCTTTTGTTTTATCTCATATTCTGGTTCTTCAAATTTTATCATGGAAACAAAGCGTCAGATAAAAGCCAGGTAAGAGCTGGATGAGTTTTGGCATAAGTTGAGTTTGTCATATGGAGAGGCGCGCGAGTGTGGTTGATCGCTCGCTGTTTGAAGAAGCTATTGCTGAAATCACCAAGGTAGTTCCAGACCGCGCAGCGAGTCGACTTGTCAACAGAAGGAAACACGCCAAGGTAGTTCCAGACCATGCAGCGAGTCAACTTGTCAACAGAAGGAAACGAGGCCTAGGCCCCTGAATCTGGAGCGTAGATCTCTAGAAGAAAAGACTGTGAGCGATTGTCTCATCGGCACTGCTGCGGGCCGTGTGAGCCTGAGAGAAGCAACTTTGGTCGTTGAATCCAGTGAAAGGATTCTGGGTGTTGAAGTTGTGTATATGACTTAGCGGAGGAGTTGAAGTGTTATTTTTCATAGCTCTGTGAGCTAGACGAGAGATATTGGTTATGATTTGACTGCCGAGGTTTCGAACGAATTGAAGGTTGCTTCGACCGTTGGGGAGAATCGAGCCACATATCCTGAAGCACCCCTAGTTTGGAGCATAGTTACCAAATACGGGCGAATAATACGGTAGTTCTATTCAGTTCGCGAATTAATGCGCCAATTGGAAGTTCGGTTCGGCATTTTCAGTTTAAGAAAAGCAAATTTTCACCCGGTCCGGCTTTTTATATACCTTTTAGTATCATTACGTCCGAGGCGTTATTTTTGCGAGCATGGGATGAGCAAACGCGGTTCATCCCATCCAATCACAAATTTTTTTAGTCTTTTTGACGAATAATATATTGAAACGTATGTGAGTTGTTTGTTTGACCACGAATGTGCTTTGTTCTGTCTACTACAATTAATGTTATTGTTTTTGCCCGTTCTCTAGCCAGTGAGCCATCCGGAAGAACGCATTGTTTCGAAGCTCCTCTTGTTTCACAAGGACTCACGTCTTTCACCAATTTATGATGCTTCTCTAACTCGTGAGGGCGCAATGCAAAGGTAAAATTTTAGATGTAACTGTATAATAAATTGGCCCATGAGGGCAACGATAAAACCATAATTTCTATTCATCCCAAAGTACAACGCGTGAACATTTTATGCTCAAGAAGAGGCTCAAATCCGAACATATTCACACGGAGGATGTGGGATAATGCCCATATTGTTGGGTCATCGATATTTCCAAAAATAAAATTATTGTGCTGTGATATTTTTTATGAATTTAATTATTGATTCGCTTTTGATTTGCAGGTAGAGAGATTCTGGTCATATCGCATGAAATTGGCATACTTTTCTAGATTTTGACGCTAGATAATCAAGGTATGACACGTTTCCAATAAGGGCACAAAGACAATCTGAATCAAACTACCTAGATTTGCAGCTAAAATTCTTGAATCCAACGAAGAATTCGACACAACCGAGTCACATAATCCAATTAATAAAATTCCAATTTAATTTCGACCACGCTGATTACAAACTCTGCGTTTGAACGCCTAATTTTGAGTACTAACAATTTGTTAAGATTACCTGACTTCGCATATTTTCTGGTGCTTAAAATAATTATGTATCGTTGATTGCACGAAGAGCGTGGGAGTGGAAGGAAGATCTGGCCCAAAATCCGCACCAAACTCCATGCCAACCAAGCCATTTGCTTGAAGCTCAGATTGAAGTAATGGAAAGATGTAGCTTCAACCACCAAATATGACGCTTTGGGCATAATTGATTTTAATCCAAGATCACGTAGTTGCAACCACCAAATATGACGTTTTTGGTACAACATTGTTGTATTAGTTTCCAGATTATTCAATAAGAGATAGAGAAGGATCTATTATAATTCTAATATGTGCTTTCCCTCCATTTACGTACAAAGATCATAGTTGAGACAATGCAATAAGAGATGAGGCAACTCTACCTTATGCCAATTGGTAAAGTTGGAGCAAGACGATAAAGGTACAATACACTCGATCAAGAGATTTGGTTTCTATTCAACAAAACTAAAATGAACAATATGTCGAAATTGAATAAATGACAACAATCCACTATTGCAAAGTTAGTTTCCAGTAATGGGATGGAATGCCAATTAGAGTAAATATTGGTTGTGATTTTCCAGAAAATAATGGCACAGTATTGTTAAGAAGATCCATGAGATCAACAAAAGAAAAACCAGATCGTAGATGAAAGCTCGCAAATAGTTTGAGATGTAGCACGAAACTGCACTTAACATATAACGCAGAATCTTACACAAAATACCCACGGAAACCATTGACGGGTGGGTTATGGCCCACATAATACCTCCATCTCGCAACTTAACAGCTTTAGCTATTTTTAACCCGATCGCAATCAGCTTCCAAAACAATATCGCAGGTTTCCCCTTATCGTAAATAATAAAGGTGCAGATGCGAAGTTGTCATGGCGACATCGCATCGCCACATCGCACTTCCCGCATCTGATCACAAATCAACCGAAATCCCTTTTCACATGTCACCGAACTTAATCGATCGCAGATCACCATTTTCAAAACTTAAGTCTACGCCATTAGCAACTATATCATATCGCCTGCGAAGTGCGGTATGCACCCGGACCTCCGACGACACGTTGTCTTCGCATGACAAGTTATTTGATTTAACTTGCGAAGTCTTAAACATAAACATAATCAGCTTTGATGGCGATATGCACTCATCTGTCCATCGCTCGTTGTTCCCTTTTCGCATGTCGCGGAACTTAATCCATCGCACATCGCAATTTGCAAAACTTAATTCTACGCCATTAGCAACTATATCGCATCGCTTGAGAAGTGCGGTATGCACCTGGACCAAGTCTGACGACACATGGTCTTCGCATCACAAGTTATTTGGTTTAACATGCGAAGCCTTAAACATAAACATAATAAAATCCGATGGCGATATGCACTCATCGTTGTTCCCTTTTCGCATGTCGCAGAACTTAATCCATCGCAGATCGCCATTTTAAAAACTTAAGTCTACGCCATTAGCAACTATATCATATCGCCTGGGAAGTGCGGTATGCACCTGGACCAAGTCCGACGACATGTGGTCTTCGCATCGCAAGTTATTTGGTTTAACTTGAGAAATATTAAACATAAACATAATAAACTCCAATGGTGATATGTGCTCATCCCTTCACAACATTGAATTTGAATTATGGTCTGATGCTCCTGCATCAATTTTCAACAGTAAGGCATGTGACAAATTCAAGGAAGAAAGACAAATCGGAGTCATGCTTGAAGAATTGAACATGTTGAATTTAAATTACGTTTATTTCATTCCAAACATGTTACATTTACTTTAATTTTTCTTTTTAGATTTAGTTTAAAACTATACAATACAATTCCGAGTAATACAAGTTTTGAAGAAAAAATAATTCAACTTTTTAAAATATTATAAAAAATAATATATTTAAATATTTATAACATCTGTATTCTATAATTTTTTTCCGTATTGAATTTTAAGCAACCAAAGTCTATCTGTATCGAATCGAACTTGGATACGCTTCCCTGACGAGTTATGGATGCATTTGAGGCATCGCTGGAGGAGAGCCAGATTTGTTGGTGTACTGTTAGGCTTAGACCTATGTTGTGTTCCCCAATTGGATTGGGGATGTGCACGGTTGTGTAGATCAAGGAAGCCTAAGAGGCGTTGCTCCACATGGAGGTTAACTCGCTGATGTTGACCATATTCGAGTAGATTTTTTAAGACAAAAGTGTCTTTGAGTGGGGAAGAGAGCGGTTTGGCTTACTGTGTAGCGATCAGAGAGTAGATCAACCACGACTGCCAGATATGCGTGGGTGGTGACCCAGAGTGAAGCGGGTGTGGTGTTGTTATGCGTGAGTGTGTGGAGCTGCTGGTGGTTGATCGGTGGCTACAATTTGGGTTGAATAGCAGAGTGTTGTGTGACCAGTGTTCGGTTGTGTGAGTGGATTTTTGGAATTACTCCCAACCACCACCATGAATAAGAAGTGGCAGCAGCCCACACTGAATTGAATTTTTGTTTAAGGGAAGGACAAGCCTCGGGTTTCAAACCTGAAGGCGTTTTCATGAAATCCACGCAAAAAATCAAACGGAGTACCTAGGTCGCACACTCTGTGTTTTATTTCTTACCTACCGCATTTACTTACCTTTGCCCGCAACTTCGCGCCCACAACTTTTTTGTTTTAACTCTTAAGCCCTTCGCATAAGCTATTTCCCTATCGATGCGATATTGGCAAGACCCACCACATAAACCTTACCTCATTGCTAATCCACCATATTAAATCTTTGTATTTCGCTTTATTTCCTTACCTTTGGCTTTTCACACTCCACGACGCTTTACTGCCCGCAGCCCGCACTTCGCATGTTTTAAGTTTTAATGTTTCACCCAGCACCGAAACCATGCGATGTTGCGATGCGACTTCTTCATCGCACATTGCACAATTTAACTTTTAAGTTGCCCGCATTTTGCACATTTTATGTTTTAACATTTTCCGCCGCCTGCAGTGCGCACTTCGCAAAGTTTATGACTTACCTTTGTTGACTGCCTGGAGGTTATGTTATTTAAGTTGCGATGTGATCGCAAGAGGGGCACGTGGCAAGCTCAAGAGGATATCACAGATCGCACATCGCATAGCTCAGGAGTTAACGGATAGCACCCACGGGTTATTTTATTTTGGATGCAATGCGATAATGCCATGTCACATCACAATCGCAATAGTTTATGTTTTTAGCTAAGCACCGACAAAGTTAAAGGTTTTGCGATACAATGAGATCGGGTCAGCGCAAATTGAAATTTGCAAAGTTTAATGGATAGTACCCAGTTAAGTTTCTACATTGCCGATATGTGTTATGTGATGGAGGCGTGGATGCGATGACGTTTCACAGTTGAAATCCATAATATTTATGGTCCGCCAATTTATGTGCTTTGTACGTGTTTTCTTTTCAAAACAACAGAACAATAGAATCGGGCGTACATGGCTCTGTGCGTTGTTAATGAAGAAATGGGCCTTGACAACAAAAGGGACGATTGGTTTTTACTCGTCCATCCAGCATTGAAATGCATTAAGTTAACAGGCTACGCCCATTTTGCATTAGATATATATGTAGTTTCATATGTTTTCAGAGAAGAGTTGAATAAATTTTAAAAAAAAATTTCATCTCCTGCGCGTTTTTCTTTCTGTCTGTGTTTGACTGTTATTTCCCCATTATTTGTGCATTCTCTGTTTTGTGAGGGAATGCATCCCTCTGTGTATTTTTTTTTCAATATTTCCAACATGGTATTGGAGCAGGTCTAGGCTCTCAGTGAAAGAACGAGCTCTCTTTACTGAAGAAGCTGTAATATTGTTCGTAGAAGCAGAAGTCTCCATCAATGAGAAAGCTTTTACAACAATGAGAAAGTTTTTTTTGTTACACAGTCAATATGGCAGCAGCAGGCACAAGCCTGACAAATCCACAATTACCATAGTTCAATGGTAAGAATTATGATTATTGGGCCATTACAATGAATGCCCTGTTTACTTCACAAGGTATTTGGGAGCTGGTGGATAATGGTTTCCATGAACCAGCAGATGCAACAACACTTAATGCTTTGACACAAGAACAAAGAGATTTGTTGAGAGAAAATAGGAAGAAGGACTCCAAATCCATCTTCTATATTTTCCAAGGAGTACATGAGAGTATTTTCTTATGGATTGCAGCAGCAACAAAGTCTAAGGAGGCATGGGATACCCTCCAAACAACCTACCAAGGTATAGCAAAAGTAAAGACAACGAAAATTCAAATGTTGAGGAGATATTTTGAAATTCTCTGCATGAAAGAGTCATATATCATAGACTCATTCCTCACACATGTGACTGGGTTGGTTACCCAAATCAGGTCTCATGGAAAGACACTTGAGGAAAGAATAATAGTGGAGAAAGTGTTAAGAAGTTTATCATCCAAATTTGATGCCATAATAGTGGTCATAGAAGAGACAAAGGGTCTCTCACAATTTTCAGTGGATGAGCTTCATGCATCACTAATGTCTCATGATCATACTCTGAACAGAGCAATGAAATCCTCATTGAAGCATGCATTCAAGACACAAATGTATTTTGGTCGAGGTATAGGTCGAGGAAGATCAAACTACTGAGGAAGAGGAAGAAGCCCACACGGAGGTGGAAGAAGCAGCCCTACAAGCACAAGTGGAAGGGGCAACAATCAGAATCCAAGCGAAGGCTCAAGCCAAAATCAAGCACAAGGACAGAGTTATGATAAATCTCAAGTCCAATTTCATTATTGCAGAAAGTATGGGCATTATGCCAATGAATGTAGAAATAAGAAAAATGACATAAGTGATGTGCTTTTAACTTGTAATGTAGCACAAGAAAAACAAGAAGGTGTATGGTTCTTATATTCAGGTTTTAGTAACCATATGACTGGAAAAATAGCAATGTTTTCCAATCTGGATGAGAGTGTGAAATCTGAAGTGACAACAGGCACTGATAGTAAAGTCTCTGTCATGGGGAAAGGAAGAGTAAAAATAATGACAAAGAAAGGAGAGAAGAAGTTTGTGCCAGATGTCTATTATGTACCTGGCCTAAAATGTAACCTTCTAAGCATTGGACAGCTCGTGAATAAGGGCTACAATGTGTTTTTTAAGAATGATGTGTGCACAATCATGGATATACCTCCAAGTAGACAAGTCATTGCAAAATTGCATATGACAAGCAATAGGATGTTTCCTCTCAAAATCAGAGCAGACTTGAAGGAAGGAGGTGTTGTAGTAGTAGTGACACAAGAAATATTTCAAGAAGAAGTGAAAGATGAAAAGTGGTTATGGCATTTGATATTTGGACATTTCAATTTCGAAGGTTTGAATTTGTTGCACAGGAAAGGGAGGGTAAAGGGATTACCACTCATAGAGAAACCAGACGGCCTATGTGAAGGCTGCATCTTGGGAAAATAACACAGAGAATCATTTCTAGCAAGAGAGAGTATAAGGGAAAATGCACATTTAGAGATTGTCCACTCATATTTATGTTGACCAATGCAAACACCATCATTAGCTGGCAGTCATTATGTTTTGAAATTTATAGATGATTACAAAAGAGAGACATGGGTTTATTTTTTAAAATAGAAAAGTGAAGTGTTTGAACAGTTTTACCACTTCAACGCTCTTGTTGAGAAGAAAAGTGGACACTACATAAAAGTGTTGAGAACTAACAGAGGTGGAGAATATATCTCCAAAGACTTCCGAAATTTTTGTAGGGAGCATGGAATACACAAGCAGTTTACCACAAGGTATACGCCTTAGCAAAATTGTGTAGCAGAAAGAAAGAATAGGACCATCATGGACATGGTAAGGAGTATGTTGAAGGCAAAGCATTTTCCAAATGAGTATTGGGTAGAAACTGTCAATTGTGCAGCGTATATTTTAAATAGATGTCCAACCAAAGCTGTTATGAACAGAGTTTCAAAAGAAGCATGGAGTGGAACAAAGCAAGTTGTCACTCACATGAGAGTGTTTGGTTGTGTGGCATATGCACATATCCCAGATCAGTTAAGGAAGAAGTTGGACAACAAGGGGGAGAAGTGTATATTTATTGGATACAACGATGAATCCAAGGCCTACAAGCTCTATAATTCATCAACCAAGAAGGTAATAATCAATAGAGATGTTCAATTCATTGAAGAAGAAGCTTGGGATGGAAGTTTAGAGAATAGAGTGAATGTGAAGACATGTATTTCACATGAAGATAGAGTAATTGATTACAAAAAATAATTCCTCAATAGTGGCTCCTCCTCCACCTACACAAGCTCAACAGAGTACACTGCAACCAAGCAATAGAGCATAAGTGTAAAACCAAGGAAGTGCTTCTCCAAGCACACCACAGGGATCAACAACTCCCTCGAGTTCAAATGCAACTATAAGCACATCTTCAGCAAATACAACAAGACCAAAATTTATAAATTTAAATGAAATTTATGAGCAAGAAGAAGTAAATAGTAATGTTGGTTTGAATTCTTTATTTTCTTTATTTTGTCATGTTGATGAGCCAATCCATTTTGAAGATGCAGTTAAAGAAGAGAAGTGGATTGAAGCAATGAATGAAAAGATAGGAGCAATAGAAAAGAATGACACATGGGAGTTAGTAGACCTCCCACAAGGAAAATAAGTTATTGGAGTGAAATGGGTCTACAAGACCAAGAGAAAAATTGAAGGAAAGATAGGAAGGCACAAAGCAAGACTTGTTTTCAAATGATACAAGCAAAAACAAGGAAGAGACTATGAGTAAACCTTTGCACCAGTTGCAAGGATGGAGAAGTGCGAACAATGTTGTCCATAGCAGCACAAAAAAAGTGGAAATTTTATCAAATGGATGTGAAGTCAATGTTCTTGAATGGAGTGTTCAAAGAGGAGGTGTATGTTGAACAACCTCCTGGCTATGAGATAGAAGGTCAAGAACACAAAGTATGTAAGTTGAAGAAAGCTCTTTATGGGCTAAAGCAAGCACCAAGAGCATGGTACACCAGGACTGATGCTTACTTGGTGGACAATGGGTTTGAAAAATGTGATGGTGACCCCACACTCTACATCAAAGAAAATTACAGTAAAATTTTTATTGTTGTTTTATATGTAGATGATTTTATTTTCACATGCAATGATGTTTCTCTCATTGCTGATTTAAAGCAGTCTTGAAGAGTGAATTTGAAATGAATGACTTGGGTTTATTGAGATATTTTTTGGGCATAGAAGTAAAGCAAAATGAAAAGGAGATTTTTATCTCCCAAGCAAAGTATGTTGTAGAAGTTTTGAGGTTCAATATGCAGAAAAATAAAGCAACAACAACTCAAACGGTCATGGCGTTGAAGTTGAGAAAGGAAGATTGCAGCAAGAATGTCAAGCCGACATTGTACAAGAGTATGGTTGGAAATCTAATGTATTTGACTACAACTAGGCCTTATATAATGTATGCAGTAATTTAGATATCCAGATTCATGGAGACACCCAAGGAGACACATTGGCAATCACGCAAGGGAATATTGAGGCATGTGAATGGAACAAAGGAGTATGTTGTTCTATACTCCACATCTGATAATTTTAAGTTCATTGGTTACACTGATAGTGATTGGGATGGAAGTGTAGATGACAGAAAGGGCTCATTAGGGTATGTCTTGCATTTGGGATCGGGAGCCATTTCATGGGCTTCCAAGAAGAAGCCAATAGTTTCATTATCAACAACATAAGATGAAAATGTAGCAGCAACAGCAGCAACATGTCAAGTGGTTTGGATGAGAAGGATGCTGAGAGATTTATGTCATGAGCAAGACAAAAGAACCACAATTTATTGCGATAACAACTCAACAATTGCATTGTCAAAGAATTATGTTTTCAACAAGAGAACAAAGCATATTGATGCAAAGTATCATTTTATAAGGGACTTGGTTAACAATGGTGAAACTATTTTGCAGCATTGCAGGTCATAGGAACAATTTGCTGATATTCTGACAAATCCATTGGGACAAAGAAGTTTTGTTTATCTCAGACAGTGTGTGGGAATGACTAATAGCAATAGTTGTGATTAAGGGGGAGTGTTGGAATTACTCCCAACCACCACCATGAATAAGAAGTGGCAGCAACCCACATTGAATTGAATTTTGTTGCTGGGAATGACAAGCCTAAAGTTTCAAACCCGAAGGATTTTTCATGAAATCCATGCAAAAAATCAAACAGAGTACCTGAGCCGCGCACTCTGTGCTTTATTTCTTACCTACTGCATTTACTTATCGTTTCCCACAACTTTTTTATTTTAACTCTTCAACCCTTCGCATAAGCTATTTCCCCGCCTATATCGATGGGGCCCACCACATTGCGAATCCCCCATAAATCTTCGTATTTCGCTTTATTTCCCTACCTTTCTCTTTTCGCACTCCCCAACGCTTTACCGCCTGCAACCCGCACTTCGCATGTTTTAAGTTTTAACGTTTGACCCAGCATTGAAACCGTGTGATGTTGCGATGCGACATCATCATAGCACATCGCACAATTTAACTTTTAAGTCACCAACACTTCACACATTTTATGTTTTAACCTTTTCCGCCGCCCGCAGTGTGTACTTCACAAAGTTTATGACTTACCTTTTTTTACCTCCCGCAAGTTATGTTATTTGAGTCATGATGCGATCACAAGAGGGGCACGTGGCAAGCTCAGGAGGATAGCACAAATCACACGTCGCAAAGCTCAGAAGTTAACAAATAGTGCATTCAGGTTATTTTATTTTGGATGCGATTTGATAGTGCCACGTCACATAGCAATCACAATAGTTTATGTTTTTAGCTAAGCTCCCGCAAAGTTAAATGTTTTGCGATGCGATGTGATCATGCCAACGCACATTGTAGATCACAAATTTTAATGGATAGTGCCCAATTAAGTTTCGACATTGCCGATATGTGTTATGCGACGGAGGCACGAATGCGATGAGGTTTCACAGTTGAAATCCATAATATTTCAGGTCTACAAATTTATGTGTTTTGTACGCGTTTTCTCGTAAAAACAACAGAACAGTAGAATTGGGAGTACACGGCTCTATGCCCCATTAATGAAGAAATGGGCCTTGACATAAAAAGGGATGATCGGTTGTTACCCGTCCATCCAACATTGAAATGCATCAATTTAACAGGCTACAACCATTTTTTATTAGATATATATGTAGTTTCATATGTTTTCAGAGAAGAGTTGAATAAATTAAAAAAATTTCCTCTCCTGTGTTTTTTTCTCTCTATTTGTGTTTGACTATTATCTCTACATTATTTTTGCATTCTCTATGTTGTAGGGGAACACATCCCTCCGTGTATTGTTTTTTTCAATATTTCCAACATGGATTCTCGTCTTTTCTAACAGCAGCCTACAATTTCTAAGTGAAAAACATTCTGGTGTAAACGTGTATCTGAGCGTGGATCTTGCAACTAGAAATTATTACAGTTTGAATCCATCGTTAACAGCACTACCACCAGATATTCACTTTACACGGAGATCTCCAAATTTCAATGGAGAGGTAGAATTTTACATCTGGAGCCCGAGAAGCTCTATCTATGGAGCCATTTTTTTAAGTGATGAGTCCCTGTAGTTGCCATGCCTAAGACACTATCAACATAATTTATTAGAGTTAATGTGGCGATTCATAGAGGAATTTTCAAACACAAAATGTAAACACTGTGTTCTTTGGGTTGGACTTTGACATATATATTCTGCCCTGGTATTCCAATTCAAAGGTAAAGGGGAAATCATGATGATCGTGGTGGATGCCATCGTGGAGCAATTTTGCAGTTCCAGATCATGCGGATCTGAGATATTTCTCAACAGATTGATGGAGTTGTGACCCTGATAACATTTTTTTTTTTTTTGCACAATACAACTTGTTGTTAGAGGGGTCAACTGATTTTGTTGCACATAACTTGATTTTATCGCCACCTATAACATACATGCACTAAAATTAATCGACTCCTAATCTCCGATCCCTACTACTATTTCTACTCTTCCATAAGGAAATCTATCTCTTGTCGAGGGATATGTGGCCCAACCCTCTTCGGTAGACCACTGCCTTTTTCAAACACACGGGTCATTGTTGATCACCGTAGTCAATTTTCTCGACAACAATGACATGACCCAGAGTAGCACACAACACGTTTGAAATCCAGCATCACATGGTATCCACCATCTCCTTGTTGTAAACTACAAGATCTACGTGGGTAATCTCTGCAAGCCATGAAAGCAGTTCCATATGGCCCCATTTTCAGCTACAAATATAAACTTTTTTAATTCCTTCAATTTTTCAACGCCTCTAGCGTTATGCTATCGGTTGTAAATCGCTCCAAGGTGAGAGTGTTACAATTAATTGTTTTGCAGTTCCATCTGTTGGTGGCTAATGTTGAGACGCTTGTTGCCATAGTAGAATCAGGCGGGACGCACCAGCGAAAGGAAGAGAGAAGCCCAGAGAATGCAGTGATGGGTCTACAAAGGAGACGGGAAGAGTCTAAAGGAAAATTAAGGAGAAAGCATCAAGACATAGTTGCGATATATTTTTCAGGTGAATTTGGTGAAATTTTTCAGGTTGATGTTGATGGACCAGTAGCTAATCAAGTCAAGGATCATAATGCAGATATGGAATTTTATGAAATCATTAAAAGGCTAATGATGGATCTATCTTCTTTTTCAGGTATGGATTATGAAAGTTGGGAAATTGAAATGAAAAAAACTATGGAAGGTAGATTTACTAAATTGTGTTGAAGATGATTTTTTTTAAATCAAACCATTATAGGAGTTCGACATTACACCTTATAACAATTGCATTAGATGAAAACATCTTATTCAGTATACAACATGAATATGGTGAGATCCAGAGTGCAAAAGTATTGTGGGATATTTTAAAAATGAAGTATAGTTTGAATGAGACTGGAAATAATGAAAGTATTGTCCTTAAAAATGATGGTTGTACTCTCAGTCTCATAAATGAGTGTGAAACTGAAGATGACAACATAGAATATGCATGTGTGCCTGTAATTGATTTTAAAACATGTGATGATGAAGAAACAACCATTGTTGTAGAATCTGAATTTTTTTTATGAAGAAAGCTTCCTTGATGCAGAGACCTATGAAGGTAAATTTGATGAGAACTATGTATTTGATGACAAGTGGATCAATTTTATGCATGAAAATCATCTTATTGATGATTTTTTGTTCGGTGAGAAGGAAATTCTATCTCCATATACAGATCAAATGCATGACAACATGTTTTCAACAACATAAATGATAAAGAGGTTGAAGACATACATCAACAAACTATGTTAGAAGAGAAATATGAAGAAATGAAAGATCTCTTAAAGGAGCGGGATGATGAGAGTCAATATGGTCCTATTTATGAATATAACATTGTTTCTAAATGTGCATATATTGACAGACAATAAGAAGCAATTGAAAACATTAAGGACAATTCTAAGTCCCAAGAACCTGCAACATTAAATTGAAATAACTTTAGCCTACAATCAAGATCAAGAAGAAGAAGAATAAGAGTTCAAGTGATCCACATTTGGGGCAGAAAACACAAAAAGAATCAAGCCTATAACTACTTAATCATTGAATCAAAATTAAGTCAACATATTTCTTTTAAAGTTGTTTTGATATATATATATATATATATATATATATATATATATATATATATATATATATATATATATATATATATATATATATAGATGCTGAAAGGCTACATATTTATCATGTCCAATATATCACCTTCAATCCAGGGTAGAAAATTGAGTAAGTGACTTCAAAATTAAAAAATACGTTAATAAAGCACTAGATCATCGTCTATCCAAGACCCCTTAGACTTATTTTATATATATATATATATATATATATATATATATATATATATATATATATATATATATATATTATTTCAAATAAAATATTAATTTGATTTATTCTAAAAAAAATTAGAATTACTAAAAATAAACTCATATTTTTAAAAGTAAAAAATATATATAATTAAAAAAATAAAAATAAATAAATAAATAAATTACTTTCAATTAATTAAATAATACTATATTAATTAATTTAATATGACTCATAAATTGAATAATTTATAAATTTATTGGAAAGAAATCATATACATATCAATCTAAATATAATTATATCATCTATTTTCTAAATAATAAGCTATTATTTTAAAACAAAACCAAAATAATCCATAACATAAAAGATGAAATCAAATTAATAAGAATTATTTATAATTGAGATATAATTCTATAATATATTTTTGGAAATAATAAGTTAGTATTTTAAAACAAAATCAAAATAGTCCATAACATGAGAGATGAAATCAAAATAATAAGAATTATATAGTGTTAAAGAGAGATATTATATATATTTTTATGCAATCTTGTTTTTTAAATGGTGACTATTAAAGATTAAAGATTTTAAATAGAGATATGAACTTGATAAAATAATTAATGTGTGGTTTGAAAATGTATTTTATATTACAATTCAATGTTTAATGCTTTTTTGAAATAAATATATTTTTAAATTTTTGGAATATGTGTTTTCTATGTTTAAACCTAATTTACATATAAAATTTATATAAAAAATGAAATATATCTCAAAATAAAAATGAAAATAAACACATAATTAATTGTAATGTAAAAATTTAATGTATTCTAAAATAAATTAGAACATTAATATAAACTAATTTTCAACTTCTATATATAAATATAATTACTAAGTAAAGAAAGGCAATGTTATATACAACCTTTTACTATTCAATACATTGTATTGATACATATAATGAAAAGTGGTTTCATTTTAAATCATTATATTAATACCTATGAAATATAGAAACTTTGAAATTATAGTTAAAATTGACTGAGAACTTGTTTGTGCGGTGAGTTGCATTAATTTAGTATGAAGGTGTATTTTAAAACAAAAATAATGATATAGATATATTAATTAAAAATACTATTTTGTAAGGTTTGTGGTTGATAATACATTTTGTTTTTACTTTTAATCATAAATAATATATTTGAATATTAAAGTAATATAATTTAAGAAAAGATAAAATAATTAAAGATAAAAAATATATATATAATTTCAGAAAAATGTACAATTTTTCAAATTTTAACTATTTTTAAAAAATGAGATACTTATAATTTTTCAAATATAAATTAAAAAGTATTAATAATTATTTAAAATTTTAATGTGAATTAAAATAAAACATTTCCCCTGTATGTGGGTGTCATATAGTTTCAATGGAGTACATGGGGTGACTATGTGGCTCACCACACAGCACACCCATCTGACACGGCCTGGGGAAACCCAGCGCCTTAACTCCTTGCGTGAGCTGGGCTTTAAAGCCCCATGCACCATCTCCATTTCGACGTACATCGCGTCCTGTGTTTTTACTCCCTCCTGCACGATGATGTTTGTCATTCCTGCTCCTCCCTTAGCTCCCCTGCGTGCTCTGCTTGCCTTCCCTGTGCTTGTGTGGCTCCGGCATCCCCTGGCTCTAGCACGAAACCTCTGGGCTCTGTCTCCTATTTGGTCTCCATATCAATACTGCGCATTACGTAAGGCCGCTAATATGCTGCGGTGCCAATGGAAACATAGCAGAAGGGCGGGGGGAAGAGGCCTTCCTTCGCGGCCTCCTCTTTCGATGGCTCTCCATCCGGATTTGAACCTTTCTGCAGATTGGGATATGGCAAACGTGGCACCCTCCTTCCCTGCTCCAGCCTCGCCTCCTGCGGTGTTCTCTGACCCTTCAGCCTGTCCTGCGCACTTCCCCAGGTCCTATGCTCCACCCTCTTCCTCCCGTTGCAAGAAGAGAGCCTGCAAATCCACCATTACTGTCGAGCTTGCCTCCCTCCCCCGCAAACTGAAAGCACTACCTGTAAAGCCTGCTTCAAGCTCCACTTTAGAAGACGATGATTTTGAGATGAAGGCGGAGCCGAGGCTCCCAGGGTTTCTCCATTCGAGCTCCCCCTCGATGAAAGAAGAGAGCACCTTGATGGCAGCTCAGGACAACTCAGCCTTCATGCAGGTTTTCACAGCTCGGGACACTTCGGAGGAACACCTTGGATGTCCTTCCTCTCCGCTTGGGCCACATGAGGAAGAAAACCAAGGCTCGGGCGCTCTCAACTATGGATACATCTACAGGATTGTCGAAGAATCGCCTCCCACTAGCGACTCGCATGAAGACTCGCCTTAGAATTTGCCCCTCTAATTTCGTCATTTACTGCTTTTTATGCTATCTATGCTTACTCCTTTTTATATATTTTTGTAATGTTGTTAATGCTGGTTTCCCGAAATGGGCAGCCTGTAATGGTTGGACTGTAAAGGTTGGTTTTCCCTCTCGGGACAATCTAGTTTTGGACAATAGTGCTCCGCTTATTCCCTCAGCCATGGATTCCTCCATGCCCAAGGATAAGAATTGTAACTTTGGTTTGACTGCTTAATAGAAATATTTTTACTTAGAAAAAAAATAAAAATAAAACATTTCAATGTAAATAATTAAGTAATATTAATTTGTATTTAAAAATATATTAATTATATTAAAAAAAATATTTTAATGTAAACCGTATAATTCATAATTAATTTTTTTCGATTTCCATATTATTTAAATATTCTAATGTCACCTATGTATATAATAAATATGGCTAAAAAATTCATGTATATATTATATAATATGGTATTATTTTGGAAAAGAAGTTGAGCATTTGGCTTGTACGTGAAGGTAAGCGGGCTAAAGGCCAAGCGGGTTTTAGAAGGCAACACTCAACAACGAACCACCTCTTACGCTTACGATCATTATGGAGGAATGCCACAATGATAAATCCAATCTCTTATGGTGCTCTGTGGACTTTAGAAAGGCTTTCGATACGGTTCCTAGAAATAACCTATGGATTAGATAGAAGAGCTAAATGTTCCTTTCGAGTTAAGAGTGGCCTCTATAAGGTTATACGAGAATGTAATTGCCAAGTTAAAGAGCAATGAGGAGTGGTCGAAAGATATTAAGTGTAATATCAAAGTTAAACAAGGTTGCCCCCTCTCCCCTACCCTATTTGGCGTTTACATCAACAAGCTAGAAGGTTGTTTAGAGGAAGCAGGATGTGTTGGCATGATCTTAGCTGGGATAGTCATCATCCTTCTTCTTTATGCTGACGATATTGTTCTTCTCGCAAGGTGCCCATCTGATCTTGATAAGCAACCTAGAATTCTTAAGGATTTCTGCTCTACCATGGGTATGTCTGTTAACACTAACAAAACATAAGTTATGATTATCAAATCCAAGAAGGACACTTACGCTAATTTTATGCATGAAAATAGTAACTTGGAGGAAGTGTCTTCTTACAAGCACCTAGGAATTGATATTCATCACAAGCTCAACTAGAACTATAGCATTCAGACAAGGATTAATGGGCGGTGGAAAGCTTATTTTGGTCTTCAAAATAATTGTAAAATGACAAACCTCGTAATCTGGGATAGAGAGAAGTTCCTCTTTGAAACTTTAGTCACTCCTGTTATCTTATATGGATGTGAGGTTTGGGGTTGCAGCATCTCTAGAGAATCCTGGAGAAAGATTGAGCAAATCTAGAAGCATTGTATAATGTATAACCTTAAAATTAAAAGCAATACACCCTATCCTATTATCCTTATGGAAGTGGGTCTTTCCCCTATCGATAGCCTAGCTATGACTAGGCTTCTATTGTACAAGCACAAGCTCAATAGCATAGGAGACCATAGACTTCCTAAGCTAGCTTTAAATTCCAGCCAAACCCACCTAAGGCTTAAACGAGGTTGGTATAAAGACACCAGGGCCTGGTTAAACCATTGGGAAATCGATGAGAATGTTGCAATGCAAAACATCAATAACATTAAAAAAATTGTTCTAAGTTCAAAGAAAAAATGTGGTGTGATAAAGATCTAGCATCTAAAAGAAAATTAGCGTATTATAAGGAGGTCATCAAACCCACCTTAGAATATCAAAAGTATCTCTCTATTTTAACTAGCTCAAAGAAGAAAATTAATATAGCCAAGATTAGAACGAACTCTCATGAGCTCCATAGTGAAACAAGTCGTTGGACAGTTCCTAAAACACCATGGATAGAAAGGATCTACCATCTCTGTGAGAATATGAACTTCGAGGATGAAAATCACTTCCTCTTAGAGTGCCCCACGTACAACCACATTAAAGCTCAATTTCATAATCTTTGTTGCAATACTGACCTTCCTAGCCTTTTAAGATGTCAAAATTATAGTGAGCTTGGGAGGCTTCTCTCTAAGATTTTTGAGCATAGGAATAAAATCTTAAATAAAATTAAATAACTCTTTTCTTTAGGTCCGATAGACCAAATATTGGTCTCAGTGGATGTTAACCATCATCATCATCATCGTCGTCGTCATCGTAAAGTAATTTAAAAAATAAATACTTAGGGTTAAAATGTTTCAAGAAAATTTTGACTCTTTTTTAGGAATATTTTTGGTCAATTTTGCCTAAAATAAGACAAATTTGTTGGAATTGCAAAGTTAAGCAATGTAGTCTACACAATTCAAGTCTCTAAAAATATTTTTCAAACCCTTGATAAAGTAATTCTTATATATATATATATATATAGATCAAAAGTATCTCTCTCTTTTAACTAGATCAAAGAAAAAAATTAATATAGCCAAGATAAGAAGGAACTCTCATGAGCTCCATAGTGAAACATGTCGTTGGGCATTTCCTAAAACACCATGGGTGGAAAGGATCTGTCATCTCTATGAGAATATGAACATTGAGGATGAAAATCACTTCCTTTTAGAGTGCCCTTCGTACTCCCATATTAAATCTTAATTTCATAATCTGTGTTGCAATACCGACCTTCCTAGCCTTTTAACATGTCAAAATTATAGTGAGCTTGGGGCACTTCTCTCCAAGCTCTTTGAACATAGGAGTAAAATTTTAAAACAAACTAAATAATTTGTTTCTTGAAGTATGATAGACCAAAGTTTGGTCTTAGTGGATGTTAACCATTATCATCATCATATTGAATTGTATGGATCCATCTCAAAATTCTATGGAGATTAAATATCTTGAGGTACAAGCTTTTATTCAAACTTTGCACTCTAATATATATATATATATATATATATATATAATCCCTTTTAAAAAAGATATTTAACAAAATTATAGAGAGATTAAATCTTTGGAGGTGCATTTTTTTCTTTTAAGTTTTCTATTTAAAAAATGTGCGAAAAAAATTTACACTTCAAGATATTTTATCTCTAAACATTTGCTAAATATGTTATTAACATAAATCTATATTGATATTATTTAAATTTTATATTATTCCCCACACACACATATATATGCCACACACATATATTCTCTTCTAAACCATAGTCATTGATGTAATTAAATATTTTTTTAATGAACTAAAATTTTTAATGTAGTGATGGATGCCATTTGCTTTTAGATATATAGAATTAGACGATTTAATAATATATATTTGACTTCATCTATATTAAAACATTGAATATTTAAATATAATATAATAATATATATTTTAATTTGTATACCTATTAATATAATATTCTCAAATGTATATTGTTTATTTAACAAGGGTGATAATTTCATAGCAACAGAGTCTCGACCTTTTTGTGCAAGATTTAGGTCTAGTCGTTACTTGAAAATGTTATGTTTCTACAAGCCACACCTCCACACTTCGCACAATGAGTCATGAGAGTTAAACCCTGAGATATGCACACTTTGCAATTGTTATAGTAGTTTCCTAAACCACTGAAAATATAAAGTAATTCTCCACGTATTATTGAAATTCATATTAAGCAGTTGGATTAAATGGAGTATTATATATCAAGTAAGTGCATACCTAGTGATTAACGATACGGTTCGTTTAAAAATATGAACAACCAATTTCTCTGCGTTCAAAAGCATGTACCTAAAAACTTGTTATCTTTTCTCAGTGGGTGAAATATATTCATTTACCTATTATGTGGTTTTTTTTTCTGCAGAAGCTTTCATTTTGTGGAATATTTATCATTATCTAAAGTGTGGAGTTGCGGAGAAAACTCTGCATAATGAAAGCTCTCTTCCCACCTCCACACTCCGAGCTACAATATTATCAATGCAATATGCTAAATTCAATATAGTACCATACATGGCACTACATACAGGAAAACTATTAATCAAAGATATGAATATATTATACATTTTTCTACATACAGGAAAACTATTAATCAAAGATATGAATATATTATACATTTTTCTACAATATCTGAGTATTATATGCATCTTTCTCAATTTCCAAAAAGGAAAATACGCATATATAGATAATTCTATGTTGCAATGAATTTTAATATTGCAGAGTGCAGAGGAAGGTGCTTGAACGATTTCCTTCCACACCTCTGCACTCTCGCACCTATGCACTCTTGTACCTCCACGCTTCCGGAAAACTCTCTCTATGCTACATATGACCACTTCCATCATATATTACATAGCATGAAGTGCATTTTCTAATCTAAAAATCCATAGGAAACAAAAATGGATTTTCTCGCATTATTATTGCTTTCCTCCTCCAAAATATTTGTAGGTGTACATGTGTATCACGAATTATGCTACTGAAGATATGGTGGAATTTTCTACATTTATTTATAAGAGCTTTAATATCAAGGCAAATTCTTTCGTAGTTATCCTCCCACGGTCTTCTACTATTTATGAGTCACATTTCATCGTCCCAATGGAGGAAGTCATTCTCGACACAATCAACAATCACCTCGGCACTCTCAACATTTCCACCATTCTCGTTGACTCTCACGTGAAGATTTTGTTGGTAGACTATGTATCGTAAATAATTCAAGATTGTTTCTTTCCCATCCAACCCCTAAAATTCATAGTGTAGTGGCAACACATATTTCACTTCGCTAAATTACTACATAGATTGAATGAACAACACCATACCTCTACATTCACACCCACCCTCTCTTAACCCCATGCCCTCAACCAGAGACCTCGTAATAGTAATAAAGCTAGGGAGTTTATTCTCCTCTCTAGTGAAAAAAAAATAACGTCGGACACCAAAAAATAATGATTAATCTTAACCATATGGCATAGTGGTGTAGAGGGATACATTCATACATTGTGTGGTGTGCAGAAGAAGTTTTGTTCCACACATATGTACCATAGTAGATTTATCCAGAAAGGAAGGAGGAATACATACACCATTTAAAATCATGGTTGTGAGCATTTGTTGTTACCATTGAATGATGAAAGGGATACGGAAGAAGCAGTTCCAAGAGTTCTGATTATGACTAGGCAAGGACTGCTACAATAAATCAGGAAAAAGGAAGAGGTACAATTTGTTGTGTTTGGTGATCCTATAGTTGTACTTGCCAATAAAAAATTGAGTGAATTTCCTTCTAAAATCCTAAAATTACTAGATGATTTTGTTGGCATTATTGTTGATGAGTTTTCAAATGCCTTACCACTTATAAGGTGCATAATTCACCACAAAGACCTGATTCTAGGTCCACTTTTACCAAATAAAGAATTCTAGAAGATGGCACCTAAGGAGAATGAAGAAATCATAAGTCGGGTTCAAGATTTTTTGAATAAATGATTGATCAGAGAGTTTATAAGCCTTTGTGGTATGCCAGTAATTTTGAGTCTAGATAAAGTTTGAGGTTAGAGAATGTGCACCTATTATAGGGAAATAAACAAGATAACAACTAGGTACATATTTCCCTTATCTCGTATGTATGATATAATGAATTATTTGACTGATTCGAGATTTTTTCAAAAATAGATTTGGACAGTGGGTATCATCAAATTAGAATGAGAGAGGGTGTAGATTGGAAAATACCCTTCAAAACCAATGATGGGCTATGTGTGTGGTTGGTTATGAATTTTGGCTTAACTAATTCATGTGGTACCTTTATGAGGCTCATGAATAAGGTCCTCAAAGAAATTATTGGAAAATTTGTGTTTGTCTATCTAAATGATATCCTTGTGTACAAAAAAATAGAAAATAACATTTTAGGTTTTTAAGAATGGTGTTAAGAAGGCTACATAAAATAAAAAATAAAAAATATGGAAAATTGCTCTTTTTAAAGTAGAACTAGTTTATTTGGGGTTTGTAATTTCTCCTGGAGGGCTAAAAATGGACCTACATAATATAAAAGTCGTTAAATATTGGCCTTTTGCAATGAGTATCCATGAGGTCAGAAGCTTTCATGGAATTTCCAAGGTCTATCGAAAGTTTAATCCAAACTTTAGCCATATTTTTTCACCAATTGTAGAAACCATTAGAAGGGAACACCAACCCTTTAAATGGATAAAAAAAAGTAAGAAAACATTCACACTATTAAAGAAGAAAATAATAGAGCAACCAATCTTAATACTTTCTAATTTCCATAAAACCTTTAAAGTGAAATTTGATGTTAGTGGAAAGGCTATAGGTGCTATTCTTAGTGAAGATTCCAAGCCCATTTCATATTTTAGTGAAAAAATGAATGAAACCAAAAAGAAATACTCTACCTATGATAAGGAATTTTATGTAATAATTCAATCTTTAAAGAAGTGTAGGAATTATCTTATTCCCAAGGAATTTATTTTTTATATTTATAATCATGCATTAAAGTTCATAATTAGGTAGGAGAATTTGAATCAGAGACATGCCAAATGGGTAGAGTATATGCATTTTTTTCCTTTTTTTCTTTAAAAACTATTAGTGGGATTATTAATAATATTGCAAATGCTTTGAGCAAGAGCTGTTTAGTTTTGCAAGAGAATAAAATCAACACTTTGGGATATTAACACCTTCATGAAATGTATAAGGAGGATATGGACTTTAAATAAATATATGAATCCTATGAAAATACCATAATCAATGACCAAAGCACTTGGATCAAGTAAATGGTGTAGGAAGGGCTATTGTTAAAAGGAAACAAGTTGTGCATTCCAAATGGTTTGATGAGAGACAATTTGCTAAAGAAAAATCATAGTGGAGGATTAGCTAGTCATTTTGACTATGATAAAACATATGCTCAGTTGATTTATTTTTATTACAGGCTGGATTTGAGGTCCGATGTTGTGAATTTTGTGGGAAATTGTATAATTTGTCAATATGTTAAGCAAAGAAGAAAACATTTGATTTATATCAATCATTTCCCATACCCAACAGGCCATGGGATGCGATTAGTATGGATTTTGTTTTGGGTTTGCCCAGAAGTCATAGGAAAAATGATTAAGCTTTTGTAGTTGTGGTTAGATCTCTAAAATGTCACACTATATACCCTATTAAAAAACTAATGACGCCACACTCATTGCAAATTTATTTTTTAGATAAATTGTGAGACTGCATGGCTAGCTAGAAGCATAGACTTAGATTGAGACAAAAAATTTGTTGGGAAATTTTGGAGGACTTTATGGAAGAATCTTGGGACAAACCTTGCATACAGTTTACCCTATCCTGGTAAATTTCTTGAAATTCTTAGTAAATTAACATAATAAAGAGTGGGATCAAGTTCTTCCCAAGGATGAATTTTCCTACTCACCTAATAGAAGTACAAAGAGGAACCCATTCTAAATCATATATGGCATGCATCCAAGAGGCATATATGAACTAAGGAATTTCGGAAAGGAAGGATTTCGAAGAACTACAAAAGAGGAATTTTCTACATCAAAGAAAAATTTACAAGAACAAGTTGATGGCTAGCTTCAGTACAAAAATACAAAGTACATAAAAAAGGATGTCTTGAGAAAAAGAGGAGTAAACTTTGAAGTTGGAGATATGGTACCAGCCCATTTAAGGAAGGAAATATTTCCAAGAAATGAATATAAAAATTGAAGTTTAAGAAGATAAGGCATTGTAAAATATCAGTAAAATTTCCAGCCAATGCTTATGACATTGAATTAGCCGATGATATTGGAATCTCACTAATATTTAATGATGTAAATCAGTGTCCTTGCTGAGAACTTGAAATGGAGGATAGAGAGGATAAAGATGGAATTTATTGAAAAAAGTAGTGACCTCCAACTAATAATTTGCAAATGGAGAAGATCCTTGATTAGAGAATTACTAAAATAACTAGAAAGAAGTATTACTATGAGTATATGGTCAAGTGCAAAGGTATCCTAGAAGAAGATGCAACCTTGATGAATGGTGCAGAGATCCAGAAACATGGCATAATTTTTGAAGACCTAATGGAAAAGAGTCCATGAAACCTTTTTTTTTGTGGGAGTTTGACGCGGGAGCATCCCATGCAATTTTTACTTCCTTTTAAATATCACAAATATATCCTTTACAAGTTATTTCGAGTCAATAGGAATATGTTAATTAGCTAAAGTGTCCATATAGGGTAGACATAATTATCTAATGACATCAAGTGGAATATAACTTCTACAATTAGAGGACTAAGGAAAATTTTAGGGTCTAATATTCGCAGGTGGGTTATTTTTTATGTTTTTTCCAAAAAAATAAATTCGTTTATTTCAATTTTTTTTCTAAAAATGGTTTGCCCAAATTTTATAGTATAAAATTATTTTACCTAAAAAATCACCATAATTTTATAGAGACTATATACAGTCATTAGAAATTTCAATATTCTTACAAAAATACCACCAAACATTTTATAGTTTCCATATTAGGGACTATTAAGATACACTAAGGTTTCTAAACTTTTTGATAAATTTCCATCCTTAAAATTTTCTCTGTTAGGGACATATGTAATCAAATGGAAAGGTTGTTAGGTAAAAACATTTTGTATTAAAGAGATATTTGGTTAAGTAGGGGGATATAAAAAAGAGAAGTGACATGTTCAAGGCTCTCGCTCAAGTCTGCACAATGTAAAACATGTCTATGCATTTATTTAAAATTCGAAGTTAATAACATACTATATGTCACGGCCCTATACTTGTGGTGCTCTTTCAACCACGTATAGTGGGTGCAAAACCACTACACTTTTTCTTTTTACAAATACTAGAGTGTATGGAATACGTCTATCTTCAACACTTAGTTAATTTTCCAAACAAGTGTTCTTAGAAATGCAGTGGAATAACATTAATATTCAATATTTAATATTTCACAATCAAGCATTCAACAAATTCACACAATTACACCCATATATACTTGGGAGGGGAAACTCCTGAAAATTTTTCCCATTAATATATAACAGTTCAACAATGTACAATTTACAATTATAGAAGTTTTCTAAGTCTATGCAGCCACCTGCACACCTTCCCAATTTTTCCCAACAACTATACCTTGCTTCGTGAATTGCTACCACTCAAATACATATAAACTTGTTGGGAACCCCAAATTATCCTCCAAAATTCAATTATGAAGTCCTACCAAAAAACCGTGCAGCCTAGGTCACTAGGGTCACTCTCGTTGTGGTGCAACTTGAGTCACTCAGGTCACCGTCTGTACAAGTCCGCCTGACCTGACCTGCTGTCATGTAGTTGGGTCACCAGTGTCATGGTTTGCATGTGCCTTCCTAACATGACCCGTTGTCGTGCATCCGAGTCACTATCTTCACGTGCCTCCTGCATTACTCCCGTTCGGCTATTCTGACTTCGTCTGCCTGCCCTGCTAGCTCATCCACTCAGCTACCTTTGCTATTTTAGAATGTGACCTCTACCAAGTGATTCAATAATTCCTTCAAGTGTCCATGCTATCATCCATATATATGGTTGTGTCATGGTACCTTTTGGCCATGAGTCGTGACTGTGTGACTTGCCCATGGGTCAGGTTGGTCACCTCCCACACGTCAGCTCAGCCCATAGCACTTTTGGCCAACACTTGTATAAATTCATCTACAACTCCATGTTTTTGTCCATGATTCATTTGGGTCGGTCACCCATTCACTTGACTTGCCCGTCCACACGTTCGCTCGATGCCCACATGACTGGCCCTCTCACTATGGATGCATTCCTGCCCGACGCCCACGCTCACCGCGCTCACCAAAACACATGAATCACTCGGCTCTCCGCACAACTCGCTCATCCACTATGGGCGAGCCCTTCACACTTTTGCCAAGTGTCTTCGCACATGCCCGAGTTGGCTAATATGGGTGCCCATCGCACATGGGTGTGCCCATTACAACTCGGTCGCATATGACTCCAACTCATGGGCATGACATCCTCCCCTGCTCCCAATAATTTTTTCGTCATCGACAATTCTATCATGTCATCACAAAGTATCCCTAGTTCCAACATCTCCAGGATGTCCATGTTGCCCATATATGCTCCATCATCGTGCAAACCACCAAGGTTCGTGACTCCATAAATATGTACATGAGTAAACCTCATAAATCCATGACCTTCAACAACATTTGTCACAATCTCCATATTTTTCCTCTATCGTGGGAATTCAATCTCTCCAACTCAAGCTACATGTTGTCAGTGCAACATATATTGTGTCGACTCATCATGTATCATCAATCTCATGAAAATATTCTACCATGATACTCCATCCAAACACAAAATATCTCGGTATATCCTCGCTACATTTATCTGAAATAGCTCAATACACTACTATAGCTCCCCATGACTCGAACTAGTCAAGTGATCAGACAAACCATAACACTCAAATCATGAGAACGCACATCCTCATGCCATTGTTAGTCATTTCTCCAACATTCTATCACATCATCAACTCCATCAAGAATCCATCCCACCCCCACAAAAATGTAAGGTAAGCCATGTGCAGGTTCATGAAGTGGCATCCATCTCATCAGCAACAGGTTGTCCATTAAGTATAAAACAAGTCATATCTAGGTCCATGAAGCAGTCCTCATTCATCTGTAATATGTTTTCCATGATGCTAATGTCCATGTGTTGAAAAATTAGGCACATACATCCAAGCATCATCATCTATTTATGAGAGGTCCATGTCCTCAAATTAGTCAAGAACTCCTCTGATCAAACCAATGCTCAATGTGCCATATTCAGGTCCATGAAGCAACCTTCATCTCATCTGCAGTATTCCATCCATAAAATCTATCAAAAGTACAAGTTTAACCTTTCCTTGTCATCCATCCATGTGCTTCCCATGATCATGGACCAAATCGGCCACCATGTTCATCAAAATTGTGGTTAAGTCAAGAAGGCTCAACCCATGCCCAAGTGTGCCTCACAAAGGCATCTCACTCACTGCAACTCCATCCAACTCCAAAGCATTTTTCTCGATCATATCCATCAAGTCATTCCACATGAACACACCCAATAATGTGCCTAAGGTATGCATTCCATATTGCATCAAAGTCAAAACACATCCTGACCTCAACTCATCAATGAACTAGATACTATAAGACCATCATGGAAAATTTTAAGGATGGAAGTTTATCTTAAAGTTTAGCGAACTTAGTGAATCTTACTAGTCCCTAATATCCAAATTTTAAAATGTTTGAAGATAATTTTGTAAAAATATTTACATTTCTAATTATTTTATATTAGACAATATATAATATTGGTGATTTTTTATGTAAAATTATTTTATACTATAAAATTTGGGCGAATTCATTTTTAGAAAAATGGAAATTAGCGAATATTTTTTTGGAAAAAGCATGGAATATTAGCCCACCTGCGAATATTAGCCCCTAAAATTTTGCTTGAAGACCATTATAATATGAAGTCTCCAATAGCTGCAACCATCTAAAAATCATCATGAAATCCTATGCATCATCTCCATCCAATGCTTTGGAAAGCATACTTGACTTGGACATGAATGTAATCACAAGTTGACTCTGCCCTCCAATTCATATTAATGTCCTCGTAGGCTACTCATCCAACCATGGTATTGTTGTACAAATGTGAACAAAATCCCCATCAACCCATCTATAAAATGTCTCCATGTCACACTAGCAACCCCATCCTAATCAACATACCTCTCTTGACACTCCTCCTTGATGCTCATAAGTGGAATCTCCATAAGTGCACCTACATAATGTCCATGCATAATATCTTCCATGCTCTCATGTTGATGTCAATGACTTTAGTTTCCCATATTTCCATCAAGAGTGGCCTCAACACATCTCTAGTCATCACATCCTTGTCCATCATCTAGTTAAGCGCTCTCAGTCACTTCAACCTTCATATGTCAGCATGGGTCCTTCCTTCAGTGCTCTATCCTCCACTAAAGGTCCACCAAGATTGTCTTCTTAGTTTCAACCATGAAGAGGTGTACCCAAATATCATATTGGCGTGTCCTTTATCCAATCAGTCCATGATTCATGTTGGGCACTTAGCCAATTCTCCATATGGCTAAGCATGACCCATATATCACAAAGCTCATCAAGTTCCACCCTTGTCATGGGAATTTGAACCTTCTAGCATGAGGTCACAAATTTCCCTAAGAAGTTCGGCAACAAATAATGCTCCTTAGTTCCCCAATGAACAAGGTCTCATCGTAGTCATCCAAGGAGAGATTATCCATGGCATTGGAAAGGAAGTTCCTCCTTTTCTCATTCCTACATATGGTCCATCCTCCAAAAGCTCCAATCAAACACAAGTCATATCAATACTAACATATTCATGAGGTCTCTCCAAGTAAGTTCCATCCATAATCAATGTGTGCAATGTGCACGATCCTAGGACAACTCGGTCATCAAGTTCCTCTTTAATAATTGACACATATGCAACATCCGTTTCTTCACATGCCCCGGTTTCTTCTTCTTCGTTGCAATTTGCAGCTCTATCCTGCTCCATTTCCCAACCAAGTCGAAGAAGTTCTACCTCAACATTCTTCTCCAAGACTTCAAGTTCAACACGAATTTTTGGGTTCTCTTATTTCATATGCCTCAACCCGTGTAAGGTCTCAAAGATCCTCCCTTGGCATTCTTCCCAAATTGCCATGTATTTTTATGCAACTTCAGCCATGAATAATGTCTTTCCCCTGCTAATGTCTCACTGAGACCAATATAAGTCCAATCTTCAATACCAACTGCAACCCTGTTGTTGTATTCCTCCTTCCTGAATAATCAACGCAGCTCGACTCACCCTGAATCAAGAGCTGATACTATCTGTTACAACCCTATAATTGTGGTGCTCTTTCAACCATGTATAGCGGGTGTGACACCAATACACTTTTTCTTTTTACCAATACTAGAGTATATGGGCTACGCCTATCTTCAACACTTAGTTAATTTTCCAAACAATTGTTCTTAAAAATACAGTGAAATAACATTAATATTCAAATTATATTTACTCTTTCACAATTAATCATTAAAAAACATCACACAAGTACGTCCATACATACATAGGAGGGGCAACTCCGAAAAAAATTTCCCAAAAATATACAACAGTTAAAAATGTACAATTTACAATAATTACCCAAGTTTTCCAAGTTTGTGCAGCCACCTGCACACCTTTCCAAGTTTTCCCAACAATCATGCCTTGAGTCATGCAATGTTTCCACTCAAATCCACATCAACTTGTCAGGAACCCAAAATTATCCTGCAAAATTAAATTATGATTTCCTACTGAAAATCTGTGTAGCCTGGGTCACTAGGGTCACTCCCTACACGAGGTATGCTCGAACCAACTTGCTATTGTGCAACTCAGGTAACTTGGGTCATCATCTACACGAGTCCACCCAACCTCACCTATTGTCGTGAAGCCGGGTTGCGAAGGTCACCATATGCATGCGCTCGCCTGATCTAACTTGTTGTCATGCAGTCAGGTCAATGTCTGCATGTGCCTCCTGTAGTACTCTCCTTTGGTTGTTCTGACTTCGTCCACCCGCCGTACGGGCTCATCTACTCGACTAACTTCTTTATTTCACAATTCAACATCTCCCAAGTGATATAATGATGCCTTCAAGTGTCCATGCTCTCCTCCATATATATGGTTATGTCGTGGTCCCTTTTGGCCTACCCATGGGTCAGATTGGTCACCTCCCACACGTTTGCTCAAACCATAATGATTTCAGCCACCACTTGTATAAATTCGTCTCCAACTCCACGTTTTTGCCCATGAGTCGCTCGTTTTGTTCGATTCGGTCGCCCGTTCACCCGACACGCCCATTCGCACGTTCGCTAGACGCCCACATGACTCACCCGCCCGCTATGGGCATGTTCTTACCCGACGCCCATGCTTTCTACACTCACCAAAACACACGACTCGCCTGACGCTCCGCACGACTCCCCTGGTCGCTATGGGTGCGCTCGTCGCACTTCCACTAAGTGTCGTCGCACATGCCTAAGTTGGAAAATACGGGTTCTCGTCGGACATGGGCGTGCCTGCTACAACTCAGTCGCATGTGAATCCAATGTGTAGGTGTGACACTATCTTCATACTCTTAACCAAGTATTTCAAGCCTTTGTAATGTCGATCAATTAGGTTGTTTCCTAAACCATCAATTGTTATTGCATTGTGTATTATTTAGTTGATTATATAATGCTAATTTATATTGATGCCTGTGAGAAAAGGTGATGGCTGAAACTAGGTGTAAATAATCAATTCCACAAGAATTGTGAGAGCTCAAAAAATGATCAAAATTGCAAAGTTGAGGAATCTCGTCGTAATTGAAACCCTACTTCATTGAATGCATGATAAATCACATCTCCTATGAAAGGATAAAAGCATGTGGAAAACATTCTCATGGAAGAGGAGGAAAACAGCTGTGAAGGTGGAGCCATTTGCAAATCACTGCCTCTCACTTTCGTCATTCGATAACCACCCTCTCCCCCTCTCCCCCGTGCATAATCCATGAAAACCATGGGATTTCGCCAGCATCTCTCTGATATTAGATTAAATTGGTGGACCAGGGACAGTTGCGTCCCCAAATCTGTTGTTAATGTAATGGGTCACGCCCCCACAGTGATAGCGAGTCTTCGGATGCAGTCACCCTATGATCACACCATTGAAATTTAATTCGTTGATTAATGAGGGTGGACCACTAGAAGTTGGTTGATGTAGAACTAGCATATGACTGAGGTTTAGTAAACTAGCAAGCAAGGCGCCCAAGAAATTTGAAAAGAAGATAACCTGCTGCATCACACATGGCTACCAAAATATTTAACTTATGGTTGAGAGTGAGAGTAAAATAATTTTACCACAACTCATTCACACTGGGTTGTAATATTAACTAACCTATATCCATCTTAACATCGGATCTACTAGGCCCCGAGAGGGATCAAATATCTTTTCACTCTAAAATAGGCTTGCATCTCAAGAGATTTGATACTCTCTAAAATAAGTTTGCATGTCAAGAAATTTGATCCTCTTTAAAATAGGCTTGCATCTCAATAGATTTGATCCTCTCGGTGCTTGGTAGATCCAGAGTTAATACCATGGTTGTTGACTATAATTGATCCACATGAATACCATAGATCAATACCACGGATTCTCATAAACCTAGAGCTCAAAATCCTCTTGTAACTTGACCAAATCAAATTTACATATTATTTTAGTTTAAAACTATTTTTATTTTAAAATAAAATTATTTATATTTATATCTTATTTTTAATAAGTAAAAATATTTACCCAACATACCATTACATTAAATTATAATAATCTCTCCCATACATTTACATTCATTTTTATTTTATATTATGCACATATACCGGTAATATGTTCGACTTGAAACACAACGGCGTTCGAAAACGTTTTAACTCTTCTAAACGTGGAAAGGTGTTTGCTAATGCAGGGGAGACACAACACCGGAAGACCGCAACAGTCATCTAACAAACGAATTGTTTTCCAATGGACAAAGTTGCGGGAATGCTAGCAATGCTAGTATTTGGATCGAGTGTTGTTTCGTTCGTTCTGAAAACTATAGTTTCATACGGACATTACTCGATTGAACTAATATTTCTAGTTTAAGGGATAAAAAAATCCACGATTTATTTACAAAATGAATATATTTTTCACTCTTGATATAGAATAAATAGTATACTCAAAGATTTATTTACAAAATGAATATATTTTTCCCTCTTGATATAGAATAATAATATAATCAAAGTTTGAATGAATATATTTTTTTATTATTAAAAAAAAATCCTCAAACACTATGAGTATGTGTTATTCTTATCTCATTATTTCAGGAATAAAATGAAAGGTGATAATATTGCAAGTTTGTTTTTTTTTTTTAAATTATCCAAATTGCCTTAGAATTTTAAGGTTTACTATATATATTATTCTTTTTCTCTTCTCAAATTTTTGATTTTTTCTAAAATAATTTAAAAACAAATTATGACATATTTGTCTATCTTTTAATAACACAAAAATCATAAAACAACATTAGTAAATTGTTAAATTATTTTTTTAATTGTGAACGATAATACTAATTTTAGTGTTATCATTTAGGCATAATTCTTTAATCCTTTCCCCATCTATTTATATATATATTAAAAATGTATAAAGTATTTTATTAAATGAAAATTTTGGGAGAAGAAAGAAACAATTACATTATGAAAAGGTAAAGAAGAATGTTAAAATAATGCATAAATTTCTAAATTATATTAATATTAGCACTTTGTTATGCCTAGTTGAGAGATTATGTGGATTTTAGATTTTATGTATGAGTAGATTGTCCAAACTCTTTCATTACTCTATGATTATATATATATATATATAAGTGTTGTTAGACAAGATGAATGAAACTGTGAGGATAGGCAATATTCGTATTAAAATTTGTCTCACCTAAAAGTTGCATCTCTCACTTTCTTATCGCTTCATCTTCCATTTTTGTTGTTTTGATATTGGAGCTAGTCTAGCCTGCTCCCTCACTAGAGAGACCATAATCTAGGAAAGTAGTATTTCATAAAATGACCCCAGAATCCATGAAAGTAGTCTCTCATGAAAGGGCCCAGAATCTGAAGAAAGGCCCAAGATCCAAGAAAGTAGAGTATTTAGTGTGTTGTGAGTATTATGGTTATTTGTGTTATTGATTTTATCCATTGTTTGACTTAGCTATTGCATAACATGAATATGAGAATTTGAATTGGTTAACTAGGAGGTATTTTTTGTGTAGCTGATATTGTCATTTCTAAACTAAATAGCATACTCTAACAAGGTTGAAAATAGTGTATTCCTCATCATGGCTAAGGTAAATAGGGTAGTTTAACCAGGTTGCAAATTTGTTTGGAAAATAATGGAAATTTAGGCAGGATTTTCATAAAATCCAATGATTTTTTTTTTTTAAATCTTAGTTATAGTGGTCAAGCTTCAAGCTTTAGGTGTCTCGGGGATTTTAGATAGTATTAATTGGTTTACACCATCAAAAAAAGATTCAAGCACTCCTACCATTAATTCTTTTGGAAAAAAAATGATCAGATTCCAGCCGATTTTACCTCTCCACGCAAATTTTCCACCTTGGTAGATAACTCCAAAGTAAATTTGCATCGGTTCAGAATTAGCCACAAAGAATTACAGGTCTTCGAGCTTTTGAATCGGTGTACAACGCGACATTGTATTCAGACATCTACATTTTGATCCTCTTAAAGCATCCCGAATCCATAATAAAGCTAGGAACTCCAAGGAGATTGCCACCATTTATGAGGGTGACACCATGTGAGTTGTTGTGAGTGATAGAAATCACAAATTGCATTATCATTGTTGGTGTACATGCACATATTTATCCTTAATTAGCCTTAGTTCAACTCTAGTTATTGCATGCGACTTGCACTTGTCTTTAGCTAGTTAACTAGAGTGCTTACATGTGGTGTTCACTTGGCTTTAGTTAGTTAAATGTAGTGCTTGCATGTGGTGCATGTGCACATTAACAGAACATAAAGCACACCTAGCTTCATTTAGCTTTTTAAGTATCCATATTTATTGCATGTAGAACTAAGCTTAACTTAGTTTCTTGATGCATTTATTCTCAAACTAATATTGATGAATCAAATTCATTCTCAATTCCAATTTTACTTTTTCAATTATCGCAAGTTTGTGATATTATTCTTCATCTAGGTCCATATTTGTGCTCTAATAATTTTACTACTAATCGTATGGTGGATGCATTAAAGCAGAGCCTCAGGCACCACGATGGTTATTATTAATTTTATTGATCCAGCTTAGTGCTCACTAGCCCAAGGTTATAGTTTTGATACAACACATGGTAAATTGTATTGAACCTTAGTTTACAAGTTTGACTCTAGAATTTGTATTGAACCAGGTCGAGGGAATAAAGGTTAATTATTTTACACCTCTTAATTTGTAAGAACTTAAAATAAACCTTTTATTAGAGCTTTATCCAAGGTGGACCATCGTTTATTCTTATGGGCTGAACAATAGGAGGATGCCCATGTATCATAGAAATCTTTGTAAGAATTTTTTCCTTTGAAGTTTGTTCGTGAGACATGATGGAGAGTTCTTTTAGACTGCCCATTTGGAATTTCATCGTCCATGAAAAGAAGTATTTCTAATACATATAAATTTTACATGCTTGAAATCTAACAATGGGGAGTGTAGTTGAAACTATTTAAATTTTTGTATTTAGAAAATAAAGTGGCAACAAGTTGAATGCAAGCTCTATATTTTTTTTGTAGTCTTGAATTTGAAGAAGAAAAATGTAAACTATGCTTCCCAGTCATCATATGATTTTTAATAAACATTTCAAACTGAAGAAGTTCCTTTATTAGTAACATTTCTAGATATGAATGTTCCGAGTTGTGTCCCACAAACAATGACAACAAAATACTATGATTTCCTGCTCTGCCTGGGTAGGGATATTACACTCGGGGTGATGTAAAATGACAATTTCTTCGAAGTATCTTAGAATAGACTGGATTCAGGTTATCTATTTCAAGAGATGAGAAAAAATGTGGCGCAATTGAAAATTCCCAGAAGCTACGTGGATCCCCACTTATTCCTTCCTTTACACATGTATTGGAGATAACAAATACCCTGCATGGTTTAAAAAATCTATAACTTTGTGAAATTATAGGTAACATCTATGCTTGTTTTGAAAGTTTTTAATTTTTGAAATTATCGGAGTTCCAGGTTCATTGTTTGATGGGGTTTCCCAGAAAACAAACTGTGGCTGTGGAGCATGGATTCTCTTATCTCCAGGATGTCAATATAAACTTTTCTGGAATGGGGGAAGTGGAACCAATATGAAAGCTGAAGTAATGACGTTGTGGGGTCTTTTGTGGTGGGTTTCATATCTTTGTGCTGATAAAATCTGGATTTTGGGGGACTCAAAGGTCTTGATTGATCATTTGAATCACAAAGCAAATATAAATCCTAGAACTCTCTCACATTGGCTTCACAGAATTGATAGATTAAGAAGTGTTTTTGCAACAATTTCCTTCCATCACATTTATAGGGAAAATAATGTTATTGCAGATGGACTTTCAAAACATGGGTTGAATGCAAACTTTGGGAAGCTATATTATCAGCTACATAACGAACATGGACTTGAGGTAGAAGGTTTTGTCCCAATCATCTGAGAAGTTTGAGAATTTCAATGTTTTTGAGTAATATGTATTTTTGGGAAGCTGTTGGTAAATCTCTATATATTGGGTTCTGTTGACAGTTTATATATTTTGGGTTGTAACACACTATTCTATGATGTAGTTCCACTATAGTTACCTTATTGAATAGGCGGCATGGGTTACAACCAATCTTTTTGGTCAAACTGACATGACATTGTAAACTTATCTTGTGATGAATTTTTCCACTATAGTCACTTTTTTTGAACAGGCGGCATGGTATATGGCCGTTCTTTGTGGTCAAACTGATATGACTTTGTAAATGTCTTTGAAGTTTTGTAGTATGTTTCTGGTACTGAATATAAACCAGAGTATTTTTCTTACTGAAAAAAAAGGTTCATTGGAGAAAAAATAACAGAGTAGCAAGGTAGATTGGCTACAGTGCATCAGTTCGAGTCCATGGCCCTATAAGTAGGTTTTCCATTCAATTTTCCCTTTGGTAACCATAAATAAATGGGATATGGAATCCATCATCCCTGAAGATGAGACCCAAGTCACTGTTATCCTAGTCAAACTCAATTTGGCGACCTCAAATGACATCTTTTACATTCATTTTTTGAAGTTTTGATAGAAAATGGAATCAATTAATCTTTGTTGTCAATGAAGTTTTGATAGAAAATGGAATCAATTAATCTTTGTTGTCACCAACAAGTTTCATTTCGTTTAATTTCATGAGACCGAAGTTCTGTATATCTTAAAACAATGGGAAAAGAAAATGTCTATTTAATAATTATGTCTATTTTGTGTTTCCAACAATCTAGGATCCAAAGGGGCATAAAATGAGAAGACATACCTTCTATCACTCTGAGGAATTTTATCATCCCATTGCCAAGACCTAACATGTTTTGTGTTGTTTGACCCATGTACTTGTTTGTTCTTGAATTAGAGTATTTGAGTTACATGCTGGTCCTAATGATTTCTTCTTTCTATTTTTCACAATTTTTTATTTTTTGAAGGATCTTCCATAACCCTCGTGAAGCGATTAAGAACTAAGTAGTTTGAGATTTTTAATTGGCTATTTTATCTATAAAAACAATTAGTCTCTTCATTTGAAGAATATTGACACACCTATAAATTCACATTTCTATAGGATTCTTTGACTTGGTTTTATCCCATGAATGTAGAATAACTTAGCTACAAAAGCATATGAATAATGAAACTTCATGATTCTGTCATTGAATAATAAATTGCATTTTTCGCGGCCCTTCGTAAGGTAAATGTTTCAGAATTTCGTACTTAATGCCAAATTGTCAACATAGTTAGATTTATTGGAAATGTATGCTTTCATGTTTGTTATAGTACTGATCTCATGAAATAAATGATATAAACATTGGACCACCTACTGAACAACTTTCTAATAGCAAGTAGTTTCTTCTGCATGGAAATATCCATTTCCAGGCGGTGTTGTTGATTGATCATATTCCTTCTTAAGTTTGTTCATATTACTCCTTTATGCGGTTTGTACTCGGTAAATATTCCATTCGTGATTAACACTAATTTAGATAGAAAAGAGACTTGACTCGACTAACTTTATGAACTACACAACTCATTATCTATGCCTTTCAGATTCAAAGAGGAGCATTACTTTCATTGTATTTCATTTATTTTCCCTACAAATAAATCCTCAATCTTTCATATATGTGTCAGTTTCTTAGGGCATAAAGTTTAGGATTAAGTCCTTTTGTGATATTCATGGCATTTTTTCGATCATTCTGTTGTATCAAAATTGCTTTGCGAAACACGACTTGAGGAGTTGCAGTGCATATCTAGGGATTTTTTTGGAAGAAGGACCAGGTCTGAGGGACAAGGCTTATGCTAAAATTATATGAGGTAGACCATGCCAAGATTGGAAACATGGTGGATTTTGACCCCATCAGTGAAACGACACGCCATTGAAATGGTAAATTATTTGTTATCTGAATCAATATTTTTGTATATATCTTTTCTTTTATTTCTAGATTTCAAAAATTGTTCATTAAAACAACTGCAATATTGGTTTCCTTTTGCAACCCTTTCAATTTGCAAGGTTCATTTGAGGTTTCACAAATGCTTATTTCCACCCTACAATGTTGAATTATTAAAATTTTACTTTATAGTTGATATTTATTTAGGTTTCTTACTTTTTTATTCTAACATATTATGATTTAAAAACCAAAAAAACTTTGCTTTTGGAATTTATAATGGATTAGGTCACATCCTAACTATGCACATTCTAGAGTTGAGGCTAGTTTGAGCTTTCATACTTGCTATTTATCAAAAAAAGTTGCTTTCTCGATTAACATTGTAATTAGATGTCAAATTTATACAAGAATTTGCTTTCAATTTCCAAGGCCATGTCATATACATTAAGATCCAACTTCAACTTTCAACATCACATTTCACATTTGTTTGATTTAATTATGGGTGATAGGGTATCTCCAACTTTCAACAACACATTTGTTTGATTTGATTATCACCCATTTGTTTGATTTGATTATGGGTGATAGGGTATCTCCAACTTTCAACAACACATCTGTTTGATTTGATTATGGGTGACACGGTAATGACTAAACTATGGTTCACATGGCCTTTTTCATGGACGCGTTTTTGATATGCTTATATTAACATGAATGGGAAAACTAGTGATTATAAGGGTTTAATACAAAAATTAACAAAAAAATATAAATCTAAGACAGCTAACGGTCAAAGATTACACCAGTTTTGCGTCTACCGCCACTATCACACCAAAGATAGTCCAGTGAACGTGAGTAGCGGGGAGAAAGTGTTGGCATGAACTCAAGTAATGGGGTTTACATTATTGTAGCCATTGTAGGGTGCCAGCTATCAAATAACAGTGTATGCCTGATTCTCGGCAAGATTACAAGGTTATATCTCTGATGCCTAGTAAGATCCCAGGGTTATGAAAAAGGTGGTTGATTTGGTGGATTCGATGATGAAATTTGGGGGAAAGAGCAGATTAGCCCATGGGAGTTGGGTAAAAAGAGTGAAGTTATATTTACATGCTCAATAACATTTCTAATGTCTCCGAGGTAATTTCTAGGATGTAAGGGTAGCCCCAAGAGCCATCCATCATTTTCGATATGACCAGCAAAGTTTCCTCGCCTACTAAGGAAATCTGTGAAGAAGCCCAAGATAAAAGATGCAAATTCATGGACGCGTTGGTGTCAAGCAGGGTCAAAGGGGTTACTGAAGGCTCTTTGGCTATCTTGGGGGGGTAATGCCAAAAGTGTGGCAAAGCTGGATTGTTTAGGGCAATGGAATAAATTAATTATCTGCGACCTTCGGCCTCAAGCGAAAGTTACAAGATAGCAAATTAGATTACGGTTGCGGAAATCCTGAAAATTTTGAGTGAGGGCTTGGTAGTTGCTGAAAAAGTTGGGCTCGATGTCTCTGAGAACTTTTCGACTGTTTCCCCGGGAGCAGTGAGTGATGGAACTATTTGGAGTGAGGGTTATCAGCCGAGATTTTGTGCCTAGGGGATTTGCATATTAGATGATTAAAATGAAGAATCACCAAGTTGAGGGCACTACTTCCCTTGATCAACCAAAAAATCATGTCTCTACTGATACACAACAAGTGAAAGAGGAGAATAAAAACAAGGAGGAGATCATTGAAGACATCAATGTAAAGGAAGTTGCCAATGCATACGAAGTTGCCAATGGAATGGAAAAAAAGGATAGGAAGGAAAATAAAAAGGAGAAGAAACAAAATAAGGATAGAGAAGTGATTGTTTCTGTGAAAGGAAGTGAAGACACGAAGTACAGAACACTGAAGTTGTTTAAGAAGGTAGGGCTTCCAGAGAATGTGATGCACTGCTATAAAATATTTACAAAACCATCACCCATTAAAGCACATGCCTGGTCCTTTCTTCTTAATGGCATAGAATTCATTCGCATAGTGGCCACTGGATTAGGTACACCCCTCTTTACTCTCTGTTTCCTCGTTTGTTTTTGTTCTGGTTTGAAATGTCTGCAAATCTTGATTTTTTCTATGGAAAAAATTGGTTGTACTTTCTTATCGTAACTATTGTTTTATTATTTTTCTTTCAATACATTATTACTAACATTTTCCCCTATTTCCTTAATTCAATTATCTTTTGTGATGGCAGAGTGGAAGGCCAAATAATGTAATGTTGTATTTATTAGGCACAACCATATTCCCACGGTAGCTTGTAAGGTATGTAACACATTCTTATGAATTTTCAATCAATCGAGTTTATTTACTTAATTTTAATATTTTTATCATAGTAGCTTTTGTCTCTAGATTGTCTTGACCAAAACGATCTTTTGAATGGTTAGAACCCATTTAAGAAAATCATATGATGTTGTCAGGCATGTTCTAAGTTATTCTCGATAGGCCCCTTACGTGTTTGCATAGTTTGAAACTATGTAGAAAAATCCACAACCTTTTAGCAATAAAAAAGAAAAAGAAATTATTGAGAATTTTGAGCTTGATTAGATATTGACATATCAGAATATAACTGACATTTAAAGAAAATCAGGTCAAATAGAGTGGAATGGGGATGAGATAAGATACTCGAAAGGCATTAGGAAATCCCTAAGGATGTATGACCTTAAATATGATTGTATCATCATAACCTTGCACGAGTGCAAGGGAATTGTTAAAAAATCTTTAACATTGGGAAAATTCTCATCCCTATAATATGGACTGACCAGAGCTCTACAAGCTAGCATCCTTATGCCTCATTTGCGTTTCCTATAAAGAGGCTTTGAAATTTATGATTAAGTGTCTCAATAATAATTATGCAGTTTGCTTATAGACAATTGTTACTATCATCAAGTAAGCTATCATAACACACATACAAAATGAAATCAATTGGAAAAACATATATGTATCTCGTTTAAAACTAGTTCTTTTCTCATCCCTTTGTTATGGTAGTGAGAAATATTTGAGCAGAGCTCTTTAAATATATAAGATATATAATGAGGCATTACACATGAATTTATCATACAAAATCATTAAAATCCACCATATGTGACTTCGTTTAGCCAAAATCCCTTGAAAATCCACTGATTACTATCATGAAATATTTGTTATGCATCCTTAATGTAACATTTTCTGCATTTACAGGAAAAAGTGGATTTATACAATAAAAGAAGGTTTCCTTAGTTGTAAAAGTATAATGCACAAAAATATTAGACATGGTTGACCTCAATATGACAATGCAAATTACATTTAGTGACCTACGTGAGCATAATATATCAAGCTAGAAGGCATGATTGAAAATTGTTAGTACCTTTGGCCTAAAAGTAGGCATAATTTTCACATCATTTCACCACATCCTCTTCTCTTATTCATTGAACACCATTTTATTTTACTTTCAATTTATAGAAAAGTCAAGTCATGTAAATGATAATGCTTTCAACTTGTGACTCTACACATCCTTAACCTCATGATATTATTTTTGTTGGATCGCTCATTTTCTTGTTATTCATAATTGTTGTGATTTTTGACCCTTTATGATACTTTTTGATATTCCACCTTGATTGTTTTTCCATTATAGTATATCTAAGCACGACCATATACGTAGGAACAGGCCACTAGTAAATATCATCAATATGGAAAAATAATTACAAATATACGGCGATGGCATGCATCTAGTCATCCTTTGTCATATAGTTAATACATGCCTTTAATGTTTCTAAGAGTGAAGCAAGTAGGATAACATGGACGGCTTCAATTGCATAATTATTTAGTTTTACAGCTTCATATGGAAATGTAACTCTCCCCATTCACATTTAGAACTATGTTGGGCTTGGCCATACTTACAAATATCTCTTGCTTTGTTTATGTAAAAATGGTTGAAAGTATGCATATATGTCACTTTACACTGTATTGCAATTTCAAAATTGGATATGAAATTATGGTTGTTTATATTAGAGTTACTTTTTTCCTTTTTATCGAGGATGTGTTGAATGTATGCATTGTGTGGTTTGATTTATGATTGGATATTAAGGATTTATGTCTATTTGGAATTTTTTCGGCTTAAAGTCTCGAAGGATCATCTTGTTTCTTTCTACAAGGAGTGAGTCCTTTAAGACTACCTGCACACTTAGGCTGCCAATGGGATTACAATCCTTTTTTTATTTTTAATATACTTTAGAACCATGCTTTTTCATAACTTATTCTTTAATATAGGAATTTATTGTAAATGGACAAATTCTGGACTTATGTTGTTTTCACATCTGGTTGATGAGAATTGAAATCTAAGAAAGAAATTGTTCGATGAATTCATGTATCTATAATATGTATTAGGTAATTGGAAATATTATTCCCTCTCGCGTGAATCCGTCAAGGGTTTTATGAAATTAACTGATTATGTTCAAATACTGAAGGAATTCATTTCAATTGGATGGTTCCAGAACCACTTTTAAATTGGAATCGACATAGTAAGTATTTGTACTCTGCATTGTTTTAATACAAGAAGCATAGTTATATTACGGTGATTTTTTTGGAAATACATGTACATGTAAAATTCTCTGCATTCGAATGATATTTGGGTACTAATTTTTCGAAAGAGAACCAGCAAAGGACACAAAGCCATGGACACAATTTTTGTCTCACTAGGTATCATACCCCATTTTTCCCTTTGCTATTTTATAATGTATACTATGTTGTTGGGGTTTAAGTCCTCTTATTTCTATTTGGCACTTCCATGACTGGAATGGTAACGATTTTATGTCAAAGTTGAATTTATTTGTTGATTGGATGCTTTTCCTGTTTTTTTTTTTTTGGGTCCTAAACAGTGAAAGTCTAGGATTCTATTAGGTTGATTTCATCAACATTTTGTTAAATAAGAATGTTTTTCATCTCAATAATATTTATTTTGTTTTCAAGATTTTTATTCCAGTGGTTCTGTTTTTCTTATATTTTATATTTTCTCATCATTTATTTTCTGTTTCTGTTTTTTTCCAATTGTTTAAGGGGTTTTTGATGCCTGTGAATTTTTTCTTTTGCCTGTTACTACATGTTGTGAATGTTTTCTTTTGTGGCCGCTTTGTTACGAGCCCTATATGCCTCTTGTACAAGTTTTCAAGGATTTTGTGCACTTATTACATCTATTTTGGTTTAAGGTAGCCTTTGGAATTTCCGTTGCATGTGTGTTTTGTCAGTTTGTCACAGAAATTTAGAACAAATGTTGTAATGGACAAAAAAAGGTGGTAAGAAGACGTCTGGTAATAAATATCCCCAATATGAAACTCCTTTGGGCTACAAGATTGAAGACGTTCGACCTCACGGTGGCATCCAGAAGTTCTGCATTGCTGCTTACTCCAACATAAGTTCCTCTAGCTAATGCAAGATTAATGAATACATTTAATTGCAATCATATCCATATACTATCAAATACTGCTACTAAAATGTAAATATGCATCCATTTATTTTAATAGCATGAGGTAATGATATTAAATAATACGATCTAGAAGAATGTGCAATATTCATTATGATGTTTTGTTGATTTCATTTGTTGCAGCATACATTATTTTATCGAATCTGAAATGTGGTTTTGGTTTGTATTTTTGTACAGTGCCTCTAATAACCATATTAATATTTTGTTCTTCTGAGATTCATAGAATAGGAATATAAGGGTTAGGAGTTAGAATTAGATTGCTAGGAGTTAGCCTGTAAGTCTGTTGCACCACTATTGGATTAGCTCTCCATTTCACTATAGTTGCAACTTCTCCTATGACCCTTTAAAAAAATACATTGTTTAAAGTGTTTTATTCTACTACTTTCTCAATTAAGAAAACAAATTCTCACTTAGTAGGTAATTCAAAAAGGGTATGGCTCTTGAGGAAACATTTCCTTTGATGACTGCAATTGGGTTTGATGGATTTGAAAAATGGCTAGAGATTGAGTTCTTTGCATCTTCATTTTCTATTGAATCAAAAGGCAGGGGCTAAGGGAACTCACTTGAGTCCAATTGGATGAAATGCTCAAAGCAGTTGAATGCACCATTGTTTCGAATCTTTAAAATGAACATTTTGATTCATATGTCCTATTAGAATTGAGCCTCATTTTTTAACCATTCAAGATCTTTCTCAAACCTATGGTCCTTGGGACAACCAAGCTTCTGCTTTCCATCACTTTGATATTGAGCAAGCAGCCTCTCGCTCTATATTAAAAATGTTAAATACATGTTAAATACACTTGTGGAACAGTCATCTTAACTAGATCCCAGTCATGTCCTCACTGCAGTTATCTAGATAAGAACTTTAGAACTCTTATACACGGTAGCATGTCATAGGTTGGTGGTTGTTGTTGGTGGCTAACAAAAAAATATTATTTAGGTGGATATAGGGTATAAGACTCAGTGGATGAACAAGGTATAGTAGCATATTTAGTGATGTTACAATTTTTTAAGCCAACATGGTATGGGCGCATGACAAAAAAAGTGTTCAGACAACAAAAAAATCAAGAAATCCATGAAAAAAAGACCACAAATAAAATGGTCACTGAAGTGATCTCAACATGAATGTTGATCTTGGAAATTGTAGGACACAATGAAAAAAAAGTGCCTTCCAAGAGGAGGTAAGGATTTTTGTTTCCAAAATATACTATTTCTATTTCTAACCATGAATTTTTAATGGTGGAATTTCTTATTTCAAAAAATAATTACTTGCAAAGAGTGATGCTTTTTTCCATGTTAGAGGATGAGCTAGTGATTGTTTTATTCTATTTGTTCTTTTCTACATTTAAGAGAGAATACATGCCTTATCCATAGGGCTAATGACTCGTCATTGATTGAAGATTAGGGCTGAATAGCAAAGGAATATTTGTTTTTCAGTTGTGTGTCTCCAAAATAGAAGGTATATCCTATGTGGTGATTTTGTTTAGTGGAAAAATTCTACGTATCAAACATAATTATATTTTTCTTTGTTGATATTTAAGATTTTTCTGTCATACCTAGTGACATGCCTAGTGACAACTTCCAGGTCCACCACCTATAAAGAGACAGGATGTTGTTTACATTGTACAACCACTAAGCCAGACTCAATGGTTCTAAAAAAAGATAAACATTTGCATACACTCAAAAGTTGAGCCAACACAATCACAATTTTTGGATTTCTCTCTTCCTGTAATTGGGCATCCATTCGCCTATGTTTTTTTCATTTCTAATCATATAACATGGTTTAGAATTTTATATCGAAAATGGAATTTCTAGATTAAAGTTTAAGAAAATTTGGAAAATTCAGTGTGATAATGGACTATAGTAACATGTTGTCCATGAGTAAGATATTCCAAAAGGACTGGACACTTATAATTCCCCTCATTTTTTCATATGCCATTCTCTTTCTACTTTTATTTCACCTTGATATTGAATAGAACATCATTTTTACCTTATACAAAAAATAGTCTAAGAACTAACTATTTTCAATGGGGACCTTTCATGAAGTAGCAGTGAATAATAAATTCCTCCCTCCAATATTTGGAGCATTAGAAAAATTGTCTTTCTTGATACTTAAATTGGATATCTTAATGATCTAAATAATAGTGAAATACTTTTCCAAACGAAGTTACCGAATTTCTTGGTTAATTTTTATATGTGTGAATGTTTCAGTTAACCATATAAAAATTCCCATGACTCCTTAATGTTTTCTTATATGTAGGCTTGCATATTGAACCTACATAAGTAAATCTTAGTGCCCACATGCACCTTATTCCTATGGGAGTTGATGTGAGCTTTGCATCATAAAATTCTTTTAACGTGATTAACCAATGCATTTTATGAGATTTGATATGGAGAGGAAGACATGATGGGTGTTTTGTATCATCTTTGCCTTCTCTCTATTATTGGCCTATAACTTGCAAATAATTTAGAGTGTATGGTCATCGGATGATCCACAGATTTTGTGTAAAGATCCAAAGGATCCACTTTTGTGTTTTCTTCTACTTATGTGAAAGATATTTCAAAGGAAGGTACAAGGTGAAAAATTCTGCAACAAAGTGTATTGTTGTGAACAAAGTGCACACCATTATAAGCCACAACAGTTAGGTTGGCTTGGAATAGATATTGGATATTATTTTGTACAATAGTCGCTCTACAAATGAAACCCACCGACCTGTGATACTCCTTAGCAAATATTTTTGGAGTAAGCTAAAACAAAACTGCTTTAAGTGGTTGTCTTGGCCATTTGCAAAACCAAGCATAGAAGAAATATATCTAAAGTAAACTATAAAATGTTCTGGATGGAATTCAGAAAAAAGGATGGTATATGTGATGTAATTATGCATAACTCTTCCGATAACAAGTTCTTCAATACAATTGCACTTGTGCACTGTACTTCTTACACCACAAAGCCCATCAAATGTGACATCCCTTGTAAGGATGGAAAACTAAATGGTGCGAATACCCCAAAAGCCTAACATACACACATTAAATTATCTAAACTAATACATATATGTTGATATATCCAATGCTTTGGAGATGATTGTATGTTGTGTTGTCTCTTGATGGAAATTGTATTATTGACAAAAATGCAAGGCTTAGAAATAATGTTTATTTCAAACAGTGATGTAAGCTTAACATATTGAGCTGAGAAATGTACGATATTATTAGTCCATTTAAAAAAATATCAGTATATTTGATATTAGTGAAAAAAGTTTTCTAAATGATAGTAGCATGAGTATTATATGGACTTAATGGAGATCATAAAATAGAGAATCTCAAGATTCTTATAGCCTACTTGAGATGCAGTGTCCTATGCATAAAGTCGTACAAGTTAGAGCTAATGCAATGTACCACTTGAATTTTCTAGCAAACTTGAGACTTCTTGGATTCCATCTTAGGTTTGATTGTTTGTTTAGAAATCATTGACCACTACATTCCTACTTAGATCGTATTGAATATATTTGGAAGATGTATCTAAAACTATTCTATAGGTCCATCCATGCCAGTTTTATACAGATATTTCAAGTAGAACTAAATGCAAAGCAATGTGTTCCAGTCTGCCTGATCTGGGGGGGGGGGGGCTGGGAGGCCAACACTGTGCAAAGAGCATGTATGGTCACATAAAATTATGGAGGCTACTTATGAGGAATATACTAAATGAGTTGGAGGATGTACACTGCCTCATAGGTTTGAATATATCTGCATCTACGTAGAATTTTCACAACGACATTTACAACCTAGTTCTTCATTTGATCGTTCTAAAAAAATTCCTAAAAAAATATTTAGCCTAATTCTTCCAGCAAAATTTGGCATGTATTCTAATAATTGTATACCCACTTCTCCTTCATGAAATGAGAATCACAAACTATACAACTGCCAAAATGCTCATAACAGTTGTATTCTGAAAAGAGGGATGAATTTTGTATGTCGATAAATATGGTTGTGATTAATTGGCATGTATTCTAATAATTGTATACCCACTTCTCCTTCATGAAATGAGAATCACAAACTATACAACTGCCAAAATGCTCATAACAGTTGTATTCTGAAAAGAGGGATGAATTTTGTATGTCGATGAATATGGTTGTGATTAGATTATGAAAACATAATCATAAGAATGGTTTCAATTCACACTACATAAAAGCATAGGATGAAGGCATTATTGTATAAAATAATGAAATAAATGATCATATCATTGATTTAGAATACCTTCAATGTGTTAAGTAACCCATATTGAGGCAAATAACTACAAAAACATATGTTATATAAGATGAAAATATAGGATGAACAAGTGTGAAGGTGTTAATCAAAGATTAGAGGAGTCATATTTTTTGTAATTTAATTTTGTTATGGGTCTAAACATATTAAATGAACTTTTCACTTGATTAAAAAGGGTTTACAGATTCTCATAAAATTTTATGACTAAGGTTCACATAATTGTAACAACCAAAATTTTGTTGGAGTTTTAGGCATGTTTCAATTATATGGGAAGGATATTGGGTGCTAGTATAACAATCAATTAGGAATTGAAACTGAAATTGCCAAATGCGGATGAAATAAATTTACATAATAAGTCCCCACTCTGTGTTGTGAATCTAGCATATTGGACATGCTTACATGTCCATCCTATGAGTTTGACATACAGGGAAAAGTCTCATGCAGAGAATATGTCTTGTGCATTCCCAACTTGCTGAAAAGAAACCTCCTAATGTGCCAGACCTATGGGCATGAAAAAATCGCTGGAAAGAAGTGTCCTCATTGTTGAAATATTAATTTCAACTGCAGAGCAGAATGACAGATTGTGACAACGTTCTTTTTGTATTTCTTGCATGCCACCATGAATCCTTTAAAACTATGCAATTCCAGTTTTTGGGGTAATGGCCATAGCCATTTTTCTGTGTTTTCAATTTAAATTTTGTGGTTCTGAACCACACAACATTCGCATTTAACTCTCTGCCCTCCGCGCCATAAATTCCACCAACCAACTACCAATTAAAACCCCGCGCCATTTTGACTTTTTGAAATAGCCCACATCACCAACATAGACCCACACTTCCAAGTCAATGACAACAACCAATTAGGAGGCGATCGCGTAGTTTTGGAGTCCAGCCACCCAAGCTCCATTCAGACCCGATAAGGATTTATAAACTCGATTAAATTTTATCGCGCGTCTGGAGGGTGAGGGTGATGTCATCACAGCCAATTTGGAACGCAAATTTTTTTGTGAAAATAAGTTTATTCTTGTTTGAAATCCGTGCGGGCTCCATCTCCGACCAATAGGAGAACGATCGCGTAGGTGCAATGCCCAGTCAGCACAGGCGCAATTGGTATGCGAAATATAAATGAAACAGAGTTTAATTTTTGGTTTAAAGTCTGCAATAAAGGTTTAAAACTTAGGAATTAAGGTTCATGTTTTATTTTATGCCGAGACTTAAAAGTGTATTAAGGTTTCTAAACCTTAGTATAACACTTTATGTTTTATATTGTAAAGGGACCACGAGAAAGTCTTTTGTTAAAAGGATTTTTGAATATGCATATGTATATAAGTTTTAATATATATTATAAACTTATAAAGTTTATAATATATATAAGCATAGTTTTGCTTTTAATTTTTTATAGTTATGTTTAAAATGAAAAAGGCCCTAAGGAAAATGTAATTGTTGTGTATTTTTTTTAAATACAGTGTGTGTGAAAATAGAGCGAGACTCTGTATGGAAAAATAGAGAGTGTGGATTGTGTGTAATTTTTCCAGAAGGCAAGAAAATTAAAAAGACAGAGAGAGCAGTTTAATGAAGGAGAACACTGTGTCTGTAGCAGTTGTAATTTTTTTTTGTAAATTCCAGAACAACACTTCTGTGGAATTTTTGTAATAGCTTTTTAAGTTTAATGAAAGAAGTAATTTTGTACCATCTCTGTCCAGAATTTTACACTAAATCTCTATGTTGAAGTTGGGGAATTTTTATTTCTCTATTTGTTTTGGAATACTCAGAAATTCCAACATGGTATCAAAGCTAGTCCAGGCTCTTTGAAGTTTGTTAAATAAGCTGAAGGAAGGAGTTGTTGAACCAGTTATCCAATAGTGTGAAGGCTCATCGAAGTCCAGGTATTTTACAAAAACAGATTTTTGTTTTGTTTAAAAGGTGTAGTCCTTAGAGACATAATTTATCTCTCAAGCAGTGAGAAGGTTTGTTTAAAAACATAGTCAAGTTTTTTTAAGCATAGTTCTGTAAGCTAGCCATGGCAGGAGCCAACACAAGTGCAAGTATTGGAAATACTCAACTCCCACAGTTCAATGGGAAGAACTATGACTATTGGGAAATCACAATGAGAGCTTTGTTTGCCTCTCAAGATTTATGGGAGCTTGTTGAAGATGGTCTAGAAGAACCAATAGATGAAAATGCATTTAACGCCTTAACACATGCATAGAAGGATTTGCTGAAGAGAAATAGGAAGAAGGACTCAAAATCTATCTTCTATCTCTATCAAGAAGTGCATGAAAGTGTATTTCCAAGGACAACAACATCCAAGAGGTCCAAGGATACATGGGATACCCTCCAGACAACCTACCAAGGTATGGAGAAGGTAAAGACTGTAAAGCTTCAATTAATGAGAAGGGATTTTGAAGTTATTTTCTTGAAGGATTCTGATACAATAGACTCATTCTTTACTCTACTAATTGGGTTGGTTACCCAAATGAGATCTCATGGAGAGACAGTAGAAGAAAGAAGAATAGTGGAGAAAGTATTGGGGAGCTTACCCTCAAGATTTGATGTGATAGTCACAACCATTGAAGAGACAAAAGATCTCTTAAAGTTTACAGTTGAAGAGCTTCATGCATCATTGATGACTCATGAACAGAGATTGGGTAGAACAAAAAACTCATCTTTGGAGCATGCCTTCAAGACCTAAATGTCCTTTGAAAAAGGAAGAGGTCAAGGCAGAGGAAACTGTAGAGGAAACAGAAGAGGCAGAAGCCAAAACAGAGGAGGAAGAAGCATCCCTGCAAATATTCATGGAAGGGGCATCAACCAAAATCAGAACCAAGGCCAAAGCAGCAACCAACAAGGAGGACAACATCAAGCACATGGAAAAAGGTATGATAAATCCCAAGTCTAATTTCATTACTGTAAGAAGTATGGGCATTATGCCAATGAATGTAGGAAGAAACAGAGTAACATGGGTAATAGACCTAGTGCTAACTTTACTAAGGAAAATATCAGTCAAGAGAAGTTGTTTTTAGCATGTAATATGGCTCAAGAGAAGAGTGAAGATATATGGTTTCTAGATTCAGGATGTATCAACCATATGGCTGCAAACATTTCCATGTTTTCCATGTTAGATGAAAATGTGAAGTCTCAAGTAACATTAGGGACAGATAATAAGGTCTCTATCATGGGAAAAGACAGAGTAAGTGTTTTTACAAAGAAAGGAGAAGGAAGATCCATATCAGATGTATACTATGTTCCTGGTATGAAGTGTAACCTCTTGAGCATTAGACAACTCATTCAAAAGGGGTACAATGTTTTCTTTGAAGATGATGTATGAACCATCATGGATAAACCACCAAGCAAGGAATGCATTGCACAAGTAAAGATGACAAGGAACATAATGTTCCCTCTCAAGATGAGAGAAGATTTGAAGAAAGGAGTTGAAATGACAACAGTGGCATAAGAGAAATTCCAAAGAGAAGAAAAAATATGAAAACTGGTTATGGCACTTGAGATTTGGACATCTCAACTTTGGAGGTCTGAATTTTTTGCATAGGAAAGGAATGGTAAAGGGACTACCATTGATTGAGAAACCGAACAACCTATGTAAAGGCTGCATCTTGGGAAAACAAAACAGAGAAAACTTTCCATCAGGAAAGAGCATAAGGGCAAAGGCACCCTTAGAAATTTTCCATTCAGATTTGTGTGGACCAATGCAAATGCCATCATTAGCAGGCAGCCATTATATGTTGACCTTCATTGATGATTTCACAAGAAAAACATGGGTTTATTTCTTGAAATATAAGAGTGAAGTGTTTGAGAAATTCTGCCACTTTAAGGCACTTGTTGAGAAACAAAGTGGGTAACATATAAAATTTTTAAGAACTGATAGAGGAGGTGAGTATACCTCAAAATAATTTCTGCGTTTTTGCATAGAAAATGGCATACACAAGCAATTCACAGCGAGGTACACACTGTAGCAAAATGGAGTTGCTGAAAGGAAAAATAGAACCATCATGGACATGGTAAGAAGTATGCCGAAGGTAAAACATTTTCCAAATGAATATTCGGCTGAAACTATACATTGTGCAACATACATATTGAATAGATGCCCAACCAAAGCTGTAATGAACAGAATTTCGGAAGAAGCATGGAGTGGCATAAAACAATTTGTCACCCACATGAGATTTTTTGGTTGTGTGGCTTATGCACACATTCCAGATCAGCTAAGGAAGAAGTTGGACATAAGGGGGAGAAGTGCATATTTATTGGATACAATGAAGAATCCAAGGCATACAGGTTATATAACCCATCCACCAAGAAGTTTTTTATAAGCAGAGATGTGCAGTGCATTGAGGAAGAAGCTTGGGATGGAAGCGTTGAGAAAACAGTGAACGTTAAAAGATTTTTGTCTCATGATGATAATGAGGAAGAGATGGCTGAAATACATCCCTCATTAGCAGCACCACCTCCACCAACACAAGGACAACAAGGGACACCACAAGCAGGTATGAGAACACCCTTGAGAAGTGATGTCAGTGCTTCTCCAAGCACACCACAAGGAGCAGATTTGAGTGCTTCTACAAGCACAAGTTCAACAAGTGAAACAGGAACCAAATTCAGAATTTTGAATGAGATTTATGAACAAGAGGCAGAAAATGAAGGTATGAACTATTTATTTGGATTATATTGTCATGTAGAGGATCCTATTCATTTTGAAGAAGCTGTGAAAGATAAGAAATGGATAGATGATATGGATGAATAAATGAATGCCATAAAGAAGAATAAGACATAGGAACTAGTTGATCTCCCAAAAGGCAAAGAAGTGATTGGAGTAAAATGGGTTTATAAAGCCAAAAGCAACGTTGAAGGTAATATTGAAAGGCACACGGCCATACTTGTTGTCAAAGGCTACAAGCAGCAACAAGGAAGAGATTATGATGAAACTTTTGCATCGGTTGCAAGAATGGAAATAGTAAGAGCAGTGTTGTCCATAGCAACGCAACACAATGGAAGTTTTACCAAATCGATGTGAAATCAAAATTCCTAAATGGAGTATTGATGGAAGAGGTTTATGTTGAAAAACCTCTGGGCTATGAGAAAGAAGGCCAAGAGCACAAAGTTTGCAGATTTAAGAAAGCTCTTTATGGGCTGAAACAAGCACCAAGAGCATGGTACAGTAGGATAGATGCCTATCTACTAGAAAATGGGTTTGAAAAATGTGAAGGAGAACCCACATTATACATCAAAGAAAAAGATGGTAAGATGTTGATTGTTGTTTTGTATGTTGATGATGTGATCTTTACAGGTAATAATGCTTACCTCATTGAGAATTTTAAGACAGTCATGAAGGATGAATTTGAGATGACTGATATGGGATTGTTGAAATACCTCTTAGGAATAGAAGTAGATAAAAATGAAAATAAAATTTTTATCTCTCAAGCTAAATATGTAAATGAAATTTTGGAAAAATTTAATATGCAGTATTGCAAGGCGGCAATTACTCCTACAATGATGGGATTGAAACTGAGCAAAGAAGATAGCAGCAAGGATTTTGATCCAAGTTTGTACAAGAGTGTTACACCATTTTTTGGTCATCTAACCTTTTATCATTAGATGAAACCAAATACACCATATAAGACCAATTTTACCCTAAGTAAAATTGCTTTCACTATGTGAAATAACTTAGTAAAACGCCTTTATTAAGTTGTTTATGGTCTAAACAGGAAACCCCAAAAGGAAATAATAAACAAATCTACATTTGTTTATATTTCCTAGTCATATTTAACCCAAAACAATGAAATTAATTAAATAAATCATTAATTATTTGATTATTTCCTAGGAATAAGTTATTTAAATCATTATTTAAATAATATTCCTAGTTAAATTTGACTAAATCATTATTTATTTAATTATATTCCCACCATTTCCCTAAAATAATAAATAAATCATTTATTTATTGTTTATAAATAAGGAATTGACCCAAGTCAGAAATCATTTTCCCTCCAACAAATATAATAAAATATTCCTAAAGGGTGGTTCTAGAATTTGATTAATAATATTTTATTCATGCACCAAGTTCTAGATAGCCCTAATATTTTGTTATAAATAGAAGGGTTTTCCCCATTCATTAGTCACCTTCCATTGTATTAGATCACTTTGGATCTATACTTGGTCACATTCTCCATTTTTTCCTTGTGAGCTCCCTTTGAGTTCTATGTTTGTCTGGGTTTTCTACACCAACAAGAGAGAGAAATTTTAGATCTGAAATGCTGAGAACTTTCAAGAACCCATCCCATTGAGGAGAACTGGAAAACACATTTTTTGTTTTCCTCTCAGGTGCCCCTTTTTAATATAATGTAAAATTCTTTCAAATACATTTTTTTGTCTTGTCTATTGGATGCATGGAGCCACATTTTACTTTATCTGCTTAATGTCTTTTATGCTTAGATCTAGATTTGTGCAGCATTATTTGGATCACCTAATTGCAGATTTAAAGATATTTGGCAGCCATAATCGATGTTAGGGCTATTTGTTATGCGTAGCTAAAGAGGTCTTTTACAATGAAAGATTCATACTAACAATTGGTGACTCCACACGGGTTTTCTTTTGCGACCTCTGTCCTTTTATCTATTCCTGCATATCCAGCTATTTCAGACCCTAGGGTTTCTCTTCAGTTTTTTGTTTATCCTATTTTTATGGTGTTTTTCACCTCTAAAACCCTTAAACATTAAAATTTTTAACTTCTGTGTGCTTCTGGCACTATTGCGCAGGTGATAGACATCAATCGCAGTTGAGACGACAATCTTTTTCTGAAATCTGTTGTCGAGATTGCTGGAAGTGAAAGTCACACTTTTTGGCCCAAAAACTATGTCCTGGAGCTTTAGGTAGTGGAAAACAACCCAAAAACTGCGACCTGAGCGAAAAACAGGTCAAAAACTGCGACCTGGACTTTTTTCTGGAATTTTTCTGAAAATTTTCTGGGTTTTGTCTGAACCTCTATTAGAGTCGTCTGACCTCTGTATTCGCCCGTTTAGACCTATTATTGCCCTGTTTTACTCAACTACGTGGGAATATAGCCCCCTAGGGCTATATTCAGTACCCTCCACTTTTTGTGGAAGAGTTTTAGCTGCTATAAGTGTCTAAATTTTCAGAGTTTCCGCCATTTCTGATACCTCATCTTCAGATCCCTTTAAGATCAGCTACTTTTCCTTTCAAATCACCTCATATAGTTTTGTTTGGGTTTGCCTCTAGGGTCACCTCCTTGTCCCTTCTACCTTTAGCTAATTCCCCCCTTTGTTGTAGCAACCTTGCCTCTGCCTCTTTGCTGTTTTCTGCACCTCTTTTCAGCAGATTTCTCCTTTAGATCCCTGTCCCTTCCGACCTTAGATCTATTGGCATCTTCTTAGTGTGTTTTGATTAGATTTTTTCCCTCTTTTAGACTAGTTTTCAAAGACCCGCCTTCTTGGGTTAGATCGCTGCATTGTTAGCTGTTAATTTTCTGTTATTTCAGCCTTATTTATTGCTCTCTGCAGATTTATTTTCAGTTACGCAGCACACTTTTTCTTTTACTCTCAAAACGTCTGGGTTTAAAAATTAAAATTAACACATGCCACACACTGACCCTAAGTGAAGAAGAGCCTGGTTAACACCGCTTGGTAAAGACTTTAAAATCAATTGACACTGCACCTCTCTGCCCTTGTTTCGACATTGACATCACTTGATTTTGCACCTCCCTCCCTTTGTCGATTATTATTCTTCCCTTTGTGCCATCATCATTGCGCCCCCAAGGCGTATATCTCGGAGATTTCTTGGCCTTCACCCTCAGTTTTCAGTTGGTAGACTTTCTCCTTCCCACAATCATCGAGTTATTCCTCCCCGAGTCCGCACTCCGACTCATCTTCTGATTCTTTGGGTCCTCCCCCTACTTCTGGTTCTCCCCCTGTTACCTTCACCATGTATGGTCTAGGGCCTAACGCTAGCGGCAACCCTGGCCCTAATGCTGGGACTGTTACTAGCAGAACCACCACAATAACTACCTCAACTGCTCCCTTGCTCCCCTTCATGGCAGGCCTCAATCTCCCAGATTTCAATCAGTTGATCAATGATCCTATCCGCCACGATGTTAGTTGGCCTGCTATGCCAACCAAGCTCCCCTCCGACATTCCCAAGTTCGAAGGCCTTGCTGGAGAGGATCCCTCCAACCATATCCGATCTTTCCGCATGTGGTGTTCATCCCATTCCATTATTGATGATTGCATCCGTCTTAGATTGTTCCAACGCATGCTTACAGGCGAAGCCTCTAAGTGGTGTGTTGATCAGCCCACTTCCTCTCATACCACCTTTGCGACTCTTGCCCGGGCTTTTTTTATCTTACTTCCAGATTCCCCTTCATTATGACACTGGTATCGAACTTTTGACTTCTTTCTGTCAATCATCTGCGACCCGCCTATCCGATCATGTCTAGGAATTGCGGAGAAGAAAGAGCCTATGTCAATCTCCTACCTTCGAAGATCGTGTCTACATGGACTGGTTCCTTATATCTCTCTTGCCCCCTATCGGGAAAGATGTCGCATCACATTTTCCTCAAACCGAAGAAGCTGCCCTCCAAATGGCATTAAAATATGACCTGATATATGCTCAGACAGGTTATGTTTATAATGTTCTACCTGATCTCCCCAGACCCGGTGATGCCAATGCACCGGGGGCACCTCATGCCGCCAATGGTAACGTTGGAGCTATCTCTCATACATGTGCCAAACCTCCCATGGGTTATGGTTTTCCTGGGGGGGGAGGCAGCACCTCCCGCACTTTTTCCCCTCCCGGTAGCATGTCTCTAGGATACAGCATGCCCCCTATTTTGGCCCAACCTCCTACTTACCACACTGCTACCCAACCCCCTTATTATTTGTATATGTAGCTTGGTGCTCCAGCTCCTCCAACATCAGCACCTCCGCCTCCCTTGCCTTCTCAACCCCTGCAACAGCAGTCACCGCCCCCTCAAGAGCAGGTGGATGCACAGCAGGGGTTGGTGGCTACCCAACCACCTGATGGACAGGCGGCCACTCAACCTTCCCCTTCTGGTTCCTTCGATTACCAGATTCTCATGATGAACTCTGATCAACCTTTATCTGTTGACCTTAACCTTCAAACTTGGTCTCGCCAGTACTCCACGCCTCCCGCTCCGTCTGTCCCCGAGTCCCCATCTTCAGGTCCTACAGAGCCTCTATCGACACCCAATGGTCCCTTGCAAATCCCTCCGCCTAAAGCTGAGGTTCATACCAAGATTCCTAAGGGCCCATTATGCCGAAATGCTGCCTCTGGTCGGGCTGCCCATTCATATAGCATAGTAGATGATTTGGCACAATCTCCTGCTGCCATTTCAACACTGGAACTCCTCCAGTCGTGTCCTTCTCAAAATAAGGATTTACTGTCTGCCATGGGTGCTGTAGATCCTGCTGATGACCAATTGATTTTTTTCTATGCCCGTTAGTTAAACCATCCCCCCCTTCCTACTTCTGTTTCTTTCCAAATCCTAGTCAAAATCCGAAATGCCAACGTCGCTCGGTGTATTATTGATGAGGGGGCATCTACATGTGTGATGTCTGCTTCAGTTTGGAAACAACTCGGATCTCCTGAGCTAGCCCCTTCCACAACACCCTTCGTGCGTGGGATGGCCATGCCTCCCATCCCATTGGCCTATTCCGTAACTGTCCTATCACCCTTGGGGGTAAGACTGTTTGCGTTGACGTTGAAGTTATCGACGCCCCTCTTGACTATAACATTCTTTTGGGGCGTAGCTACACCTATGCCATGTCTGCCATCCCATCCGCTGTCCACCGCAAGATTTTTTTCCCTCATAATGGGAAGATTGTCACCATCGACCAATTGTCATATCATGAACCAAAATCTCAGACCTCCCCTGAGTCCACCATCTCTACTGTCACCAATAAGCAAACTGTTGATTCTTTGACCAGTGTTTCCCCTGGCGTCTACAAAGACTCCTCCTTGCTTGGAATCTTCCTAGGTCCCCCCCCTCCTCCTTTCTATGATCCCAGCTTAGCGAATGTTTGCATGATGCAATCGTCTCAGTCTAACCTTCCATAGCCTACTTCGACTAGTCAGCAACCTTCATCTCGCCCGCCGCAACATCAGCTGACCGAACCTCTTCCGCCTGGACCATCCCATCCACCTAGAAATTAGGAACCTCCTAAGTCAGTTCCCCTAGGTCTCCACCATATGGGATCCATCCCTCTTGGCCATTACCCCGTCGGAAAGATACCTTTCCTTGCTCCCCCTCCCAGAGTCTATTCGGTTCCCATCATGGCCACCCTCTCCCTCCCCAATTTGACCCTGAGCATACCCGTCTGGTACCTTGACCCTTCAGCCACTACCCCACCTGGTCAACCCAAACCTTATCTTTCTTTGACCCCGGTTCAACCGGTCCCCATGACTTCTCTTGCTGCAACAGTGCCTCAGTCACCTCAACAGGAACCACCTCCTGTTGCAATCGCTTCGGGTAAGAATGGAAAAGCTCGCAGGGGGGCATCAAAGGACAAGGCTACCCTGAAAAAACCTGCCCCTCCTCGGCCTCCAAAGCATACCATCTAGTGTGCTTTGTGTGCTGTTGTTGGTCACGCCACCCATACCTGTCCTGAATTGCCTCATCTCAAGCCCATGGTTAATGTTGTGTTCCCTGAGTCCACGGTCCTGGAAGCCTTTGTTCCTTCTGCGACCGTGGCCAAGAACCCCAAGAATATTCACACCAACCACCCCTATGCTTTGTGTGATCTCCATGGCCATTACACCCACCTTTGTCCCCGCCTCAAGGACTTCCGCACCTTTCTAGCCGCGGTCCGCCAATTCGAGGCCAAGCGTAACGAGTCCACCTCTCCCCTATTTGCGCGTTTTGCTTCGGCAGAACTACTAGACATGATGACTCCCATTGACATTCCCCCTCCTGATGTCAAGATGACGGAGCCTTCGTCCACCATATTTTACCTATCATCATCCATGCGACCCTCGGGGAACATTCCCTCTGAATCCTCCCCTGTTGTTTCGATTGACCTTCCTTCAGCGATCACCCTGGGCTCAACATCGGTAGATCCTTTATCTGCTTACTCTTCTGTCACCCCTTGTGATGATGCGCATGTGAACCTCTCTTCTCATGATGATGAGTCAGGTAGTTTCGCCGTGTCAGGTGGTCTTTCTTCCACCAGTCACCCCATCTTTTATCATGATGACGACATTATGGAAAAAATCCCTACCCCTGACTTTATCTATTGCCCCTTACATCGAACCCATGCGTTCGCACCACATACACCTCGTGGCCATTACATTGAAACTCCATGTTTGGGTAAGGGGGCACCCATATTTGAGAGACCAGGAGAAGCAATTCTCCACAACTCTCCTAGTGTATCTAGTCATGTCGACTTTAGTACCATTATTCTTCCACATTTTGACGAACCTCTAGCATCCCATATCACTTCAGATCACTCTAGGGATGATACGCCTTATCGTTCGTTCATCTTGCATCAGAAACCCAGTCTCTTAGACATTTTTGTTGACCAACCTATGGGTTTTCTAGGAGAGCATCAGTTCATTATCTCCAAATCCTCTCTTTGGGATAGTGACACCAGGTATGCCAACCTGAAAACTTAAAGTCCATTTGATTCATATATGCAGTAGTAAAATAGATTGGTAATCCTCCCTTTCCTTTCTCATACTGCATAACCATAACGAAAACAAATGGCGCACCACATCATTAAAATGTGTTTAGATTCCCCTTTATACATTTTGGAATGACCACAACATGCTTGGGGGAACCTATGCCCCTCAACCATAACCCTCCTCAAAATCGGATTTTCTCACTTACAACACTTTTCCTTGGGGCACCGCTTTGCCTCCATAGTCATTCTTGTTCGTGTCGATTTCCGTCATGAGATACCATTTTGTACTCATGTTTTTATAGTCCCCTATGGATCTTCCCCCATTTCATCATCATCATTAGTGTCCGTCTGTTAGTCTCTCTACTATTTTCTCTCGTGCCTTAGTTGGGGATCCCTTATTGCCTTACCTATGGCGGACCTCCTTCTGTCGACATCAGCTCATTTACTCCAGAAGCCAGGTTTAGAGGGCGGTGTACCTTGCTTCGAGCTCCTTTCAACATGATCGTGATCTGTATACTTGATGGTCCAGTGATGCAGCTGCAGCTATTGGTCATTCCCGGGTGTGTGCGAGATGTCTTAACCCTCATGAGGGGGTGGCCCTGTAGGTAGCCCCCCACATGCCCGGATGACTTCTTCATTTCAGCCCTTGATGCAGCTCCTTCCATTTGATGATATCGGTCTCAGCCGCTTGCAGCGCCTCTTCGACATGCATGTATCAGTCAGATTTTGCGAGCCCTTCCTCGTGTGTAGGGGGCATTTGGGTTGTATTTTTATCTCATGTACTCAAATATTATTGTATAAGTCTTGATTGTTATTCCAGGCACAACTTGTATGTGGGATTCATCCTTCTATTTTTCTGGCTCGTATTTATGCCAGCATGTACTTTATGGTTCGGTTCCTTGTTTACTGGACTTCCTATTCTTTTGTACTTTGTCTCGGCAGGCATAGGTATGCATCCCTCGCCGCCTTTAGCACAGGTACCACTTCATAAACTAGAGACTTGTTGAACCTGTAAGTCTCGTCTTCCCAGGGTCTAGTCCTTTAGCACATTAGACTACCTTACATTTCTCTCTCTGACTTCCCTCTTGATGTCTAGTGAATGAGTTCTTACAACGTACTTCGATCATACAATTTGCTCCTAACACTTGTACGTTGGGGGGCAATCTGTTACACCATTTTTTGGTCATCTAACCTTTTATCATTAGATGAAACCAATTACACCATGTAAGACCAATTTTACCCTAAGTAAAATTGCTTTCACTATGTGAAATAACTTAGTAAAACACCTTTATTAAGTTGTTTATGGTCTAAACAGGAAACCCCAAAAGGAAATAATAAACAAATCTACATTTGTTTATATTTCCTGGTCATATTTAACCCAAAACAAGGAGATTAATTAAATAAATCCTTATTTATTTGATTATTTCCTAGGAATAAGTTATTTAAATCTTTATTTAAATAATATTCCTAGTTAAATTTGACTAAATCATTTTTAAATAATTAAATAAATCATTATTTATTTAATTATATTCCCACCATTTCCCTAAAATAATAAATAAATCAATTATTTATTTATTGTTTATAAATAAAGGAATTGACCCAAGTCAGAAATCCTTTTCCCTCCAACAAATATAATAAAATATTCTTAAAGGGTGGTTCTAGAATTTGATTAATAATATTTTATTCATGCACCAAGTTCTAGATCGCCCTAATATTTTGTTATAAATAGAAGGGTTTTCCCCATTCATTAGTCACCTTCCATTGTATTAGATCACTCGGGATCTATACTTGGTCATATTCTCCATTTTTTCCTTGTGAGCTCCCTTTGAGTTCTATGTTTGTTTGGGTTTTCTACAGCAACAAGAGAGAAATTTTAGATCTGAAATGCTGAGGACTTTCAAGAACCCATCCCATTGAGGAGAACTAGAAAAAACCTTTCTTGTTTTCCTCTCAGGTGCCCCTTTTTAATATAATATAAAATTATTTCAAATACATTGTTCTTCTCTTGTCTATTGGATGCATGGAGCCACATTTTACTTTATCTGTTTAATGTCTTTTATGCTTAGATCTGGATTTATGCAGCATTATTTGGATCACCTAATTACAGATTTAAAGATATTTGGCAGCCATAATCGATGTTAGGGCTATTTGTTATGCGTAGCTAAAATTTTGGAAAGATTTAATATGTAGTATTGCAAGGCAGCAATTACTCCTACAATGATGGGATTGAAATTGAGCAAAGAAGATAGCAACAAGGATTTTGATCCAAGTTTGTACAAGAGCATAGTTGGCAGCCTGATGTATTTGACCGCAACTAGGCTGGATATTATGCATGCTGTGAGTTTAATTTCCAGATTTATGGAAAGGCCAAAGGAGGCACATTGGCAAGCAACAAAAAGAATTATGAGGTATGTGAAAGGAACAAAAATGTATGGTATTTTATACACCACTTCAGAAAATTCTGAATTGATTGGATATACTGACAATGATTGGGATGGATGTATAGATGACAGGAAAAGCATCTCTAGTTATGTTTTTCATATGGGTTCAGGAGCCATTACATGGGCTTCTAAGAAACAGCCAATTGTGGCTTTATCTACAGCAGAGGCAGAGTATGTGGCAGCTATAGTAGCAGCATGTCAAGCAGTTTTGATAAAAAGAATGTTGAGGAGTTGGTGTCATGAATAGGTAAAAGGCACAACAATCTATTGTGGTAATAGCTCAGCAATAGCATTGTCAAAGAATTCAGTGTTTCACAAAAGAATGAAACACATTGATGCCAAGTATCACTACATCAGAGAGCTAGTGAAAAATGGGGAAATTGTTTTGAAACATTGTAGAACTGAGGAGTAGTTTGTTGACATATTAACAAAGCCATTGGGGCAGAAAATCTTCAATTATTTGAAAAAGTGTTTCGGTATGGAAGAGAACTCAGCAGTTGAATTTAAGGGGGAGTGTTGAAATATTAATTTCAACTGCAGAGCAGAATGACAGATTGAGCAACGTTCTTTTTGTATTGCTTGCATGCCACCATGAATCCTTTAAAACTCTGCAATTCTAGTTTTTGGGTTAATGGCCGTAGCCATTTTTCTGTGTCTGTAATTTAAATTTTATGGTTCTAAACCACACAACATTCGCATTTAACTCTCTATCCTCCATGCCATAAATTCCACCAACCAACTGTCAATTAAAAGCCCGCACCATTTTGATTTTTTGAAATAGCCCACGTCACCAGCATGGACCCACATTGCCAAGTTAATGACAGCGACCAATCAAGAGGCAATCACGTAGTTTTGGAATCCGATCACCCAAGCTCCATTCGGACCCGATAAGGATTTATAAACTCGATTAAATTTTATCGTGTGTCCGGAGGGTGATGTCATCACAGCCAATTTGGAATGTGAAATTTTTTATGCAAATAAGTTTATTCTTGTTTTAAATTCGTGCAGGCTCCACCACCGACCAATAGGAGAACGATCGCGTAGGTCCGATGCCCAGTCAGCATAGGGGAAATTGGTATGCGAAATATTTATGCAATGGAGTTTAATTTTTGGTTTAAAGTCCGCAATAAAGGTTTAAAACTTAGGAATTAAGCTTCATGTTTTATTTTATGCCGAGACTTAAAAGTATATTAAGGTTTCTAAACCTTAGTATAACGCTTTATGTTTTATATTGTAAAGGGACCACGGAAAAGTCTTTTGTTAAAAGGATTTTTGAATATGCATATATATATAAGTTTTAATATATATTATAAACTTGTAAAGTTTATAATATATATAAGCATGTTTTTTTTTTTTAATTTTTTATAGTTATGTATAAAAAGAAAAAGGCTCGAAGGCAAATGTAACTTTTGTGTATTTTTTTTTTAAATACAGTGTGTGTGAAAACAGAGCGAGACTTTGTATGGAAAAACAGAGAGTGTGGATTGCGTGTAATTTTTTTCCAGAAGGCAAGAAAACTAAAAATACAGAGAGAGCATTTTAATGAAGGAGAACACTGTGTCTGCAGCAGTTGTATTTTTTTTTTGTAAATGCCAGAACATTAGTTCTGTGGAATCTTTGTAATAAATTTTTAAGTTTAATGAAAGAAGTAATTCTGTGCCATCTTTGTCCAAAATTTTACACTGAATCTCTATGTTGAAGTTGGGGAATTTTTATCTCTCTGTTTGTTTTGGAATACTCAGAAATTCCAACACTGATTTGTTAGACCTGTGGGATAAGAAAAGGTGGGCCAATGCCAATAAAATAGAAAAATAAAGAGGCTTTTTTTAGTGACACTATGCCTTCATGGAAATCTGAGTAGACGTTATGCAAAGAAGGTAAATGTAGGTTTCTTACAATGGTGCCTCTACAGGTTGCCATTATTTTGTTGAGTTCATCATTTCTCAATCAACAATGTTTTTTTTTCTATATATGTATTCTGTTAATTTTTAGAAATAAGATACTTTGTCTTTTTTATGTCTATATGTGCATGATCTGTTTAGTATTTACATGTCCCTTCATGTCCCATTTTTGGAGTCTACGAGATCCCTATAAATTACTCAAGTTTGTATATCCCTTTATCTCCATGTCGCGTGAGATAGGGCTGGTGGCATTTTCACTAGTGGAAAGCACCATTGAAAGTTTGAATTTTTTTCTGGTTGATATAGATACACTTTGAATAGGCATCAAAGAAAGCTCAAACATGTGGTCACTCCAATTTTCAAACAAATTTGTAGGGCTATAGGCTTTGTGGAAAATTCAAAACCCTTGAATTAAACTTTCAGAGATTACATGCTTTTTAAAGCAGGTTGGTGTTTTTAGAAATCTATTTTGTCCATGAATTTAATGTGGTTGGATTGTTCTAGTTGGAAGGATGGGTAGCCTGCTGATTGAAATAGTGGTAACAAGAGATTCAAAGAGATAGAACCTCCCCATACCTAAAATAAATAGGTCTTTATAGTGAAAAAGTGTTGAATTTGACTGGAAATGCTTCCATTATAGTATAATTCATGGTTTCATGTCTTGGATGAAAAAAAAAATAATGTCCACTCATGCTGGCAGATGGATGGATAACATCCCTTGGATCATCCCTTGGACCCAAGGACACACATATATTAATTGGCCTTTTGGGAGAACATCCTTGAGAATGTTGATTATTTCCTATGAATTTTTCCCTTCAACCATCCTTTTTCCCAATTAAAAAAGAATCCATTCATCAAATTTCAAAATTTTAAACCAACTATATTAAAAAAAATTGCTCAGTAGCCAAGGGTGAATCAGGGAAGTAATAATTGAAGACATGATGTGGAAATTGAATGAAGAATTAATATAAAAGTGAAATAGAGAATTTGAAATATGAAAATATGAATGGTGAAGCTGAAACTAAACACTAAAAACAATGGAAATATAAGTCACTGAAGAATGAAGTTTTAAATTGAGTACTTCTACCGTTCGATAGGTAATGCTAGCCACCACTTCCTTGTAAGAAAAACATTACAGTAAACCTTAAATTTTTCTTATGAGAGATGTTAAGGGTTTTTTCACAAATATAATAGGCCCCACAATGATACCATAGGGATTCTTATTGGGGCCATCCATATCCTTTTCTATTTTCTTCCTTTTTAAAGTAATGGCAAGTTTATTTATTTAAAATAAATTCAGTTTGGATGTCCTCTACTGTAGGAGATGTTCCTTGATTTTCTGAAAATGTTTCTGGGGACGTCCCACATCAGTTTGGTGTGTGTCCCTAGTATATGGGTGTTTCTTTGGATCCTATTTTCATGATGGGATATGTGCCCTCATCACTAGGATTATCCCCTACAGAAGGGGATGCTCCTATAAAAATTTTGGAATTTTGACTTTAGTGCAATTCTGAAATTTCACCTCACCTCACACTTAAGGTTTCCTGATTCCAAAAATTATGAATATTTTTCCTTAATGCTGATCTGAAATATAACTTATAGCAACTAGGAACAAACAATATTTCAATTCATTTCAACCTTAATCCACCAAATGGAAGGATACCAAACATATGCCAACAAGTTTCAGTCCTTAGGGAACACTTTCTAGGCATAAAATCAAATGATTTAGATCTAGACCATTTCAAAAAATAGATATTTACAAGTGTAAATATATCTTATTATCTTCTTAAGTTCTATATTAATGTTAAGTAACTTAACAATTTCTAACTTGTCAAATTAGCATGAAAACTAGTGCTAGGAATGACAAAACCAAGAAGATAATGAATGTTGAAAATCAAATATGCAACAAAGAAAATTTTGAACAGTTGAAAACTTCATGTGTATAAAGACAAAGTATCTATATATATATTGTATCTTGATCCCAAGGTTACCACGAGCCTCTAGCTCTCCAAAATCCTACCTAGGGAAAACCATGAAAAACCTGAGCTCCACGGAAGGTCCTCCATAAATGAGTATCATTCTTGCATTATTCCTTGTTTCCAAGAAAGATGTATCCTCACTTTTCTTCAACTCACGTCTTGTTATGGGCTCTAATCACTTTAGCACTTGATCATATATCTTTTGTGTAGCGACACTTGAATCAACAACTAGAACACATTGTACAAATCTCTCTCTCTCTCTCTCTCTCTCTCTCTCTCTCAATATATATATATATATATATATATAATGATACAATTTTATTTTTAAGCTATATAATTTAAATAGATATTTGATATATAAGCCTAAATTTTATAAAATAACATATATACTAACTAGATATAAATATTTGTATAACATTTATAATGTAATACTATTATATATAAATTTAGTGACTCTATAATATTACATAGGATATAACATTTGCGACTTATACTTGTTTCTTATAAATGCTAAAATTTGTAAGGTGGAGATAATAGAAGTTGAGAATTATGACATGAAAAATTGTCATTGTATTTGAGAAGCCACCTGCAATATGTAGAGAACTGCATGATTTTGATTGTGTAGACCTTGGTGTTCAAATATTCCCATGAAGGTGTGTTTTTCTTTCCATTATTTCCATGAAGGTGCACCAATATTCTCGTGATGGCATTTTGGCACATGTTTCAGCGTGAAAATTGTTAATTCTGCACACTATGGTGTGCGAGTATTTCCTCTAAGATGGATTGTTCACTATGGTCTTCGATGAATCCAAGAATATTGTAATATTCATGACTAGAAATATGTGGTAGTGGACTAGTTCAACAAGATGGATTTGTTGATTTAATGCAAGTAGACATCATTGGCCAAGAGGCAATGATGTTGATCTTGGCATAGTCATGACTAGCAATATGTGGTATTGGATTATTTCAACAAGATGGATTTATTGATTTCATGCAAGTAGACCATCATTGGCCAAGAGACAATGATGTTATTTCTCCAAAATGTATCGGATGCAGTTTGAACTTCTACAATCCATAATCTTAGATAGATACAATAGCCATTTTTGGAAGGCATTGTGTAATGTGATGGATACTAAAAAAAATTAATGCATTCCTTTTCACCCTCCAATGAATGGTTAGACATAGATTGTTTATATGACCCTTGTTCATTTGCTTAGGGAATTTAACTATGACCCTAAGACTTGAGATGAAAATCTTACATATATTCAACATTGTTATAATCAAGCTGCTTATTGTTTGAACAAGTCACCACTTGAGACTTTTTTGGACTTTTTCTTTGAACCCCATTTGATATTTCATTTTCCAAGGCTATTAAATATAAGCCTAATGCACATGGCAGTGAACAAAAAAATTCCATTCAGTTTATGGCATGGATTCAATATATTCCAACACTAGTGGAAGAGCAACTAGAAATGGCTCAACAAAGAATCTGTAGAGATCGACATGAGCAACACAATTCCTTGTGTGGGAAGCACTAAGGCTGCAGCTAAGTAAGAAATGGACATAAGTTCAACAAAAGATTTTTAATCCCCCATTAGGTATGCTCCTTTAAAAATTATGTTGTAGGTGAATGAAAATTATTTTCATTTGTATTTGCTGCCATACATGGGCACTTACTCTGTCATTAATGCATAGAAATTAGAGATATGTAAGACTATTCTAATTAATTAGGATTAAGAGGAATTGAAATTGTTGCATTCATTTGAAAACTTAGTGTTGAAGCTTAGTTTTAGTTGGATGAAGACACCATTTAGTAACAAAAACTATGGGAGACTAGTAGAAGTAAGAAAGAGTTGTTGCAAGTTGGTTTTAAAGGTCAAGTTTCTTCAAATATTAAGTGGTATGGGATTTAAGAGGTTAAGTTTCTTCACCTAATTCCAAGTTGATTAAGTTTTTGGTGACCAAAATTACTCCAAAGGGACAGGTCAAATTTCAAATCAAATCGGAATTTGGGTTGTAAGGCCAAATAAGAAAAAACTAGTTAATTGTGTGCAAATATGTTTCTATGTGCTTCTACAGGAAAATGTGCCAATCCCTCTCACACACATCCCCCAAAAGGGAGAGGTGTGATCCAAAAATATATTGTAATTTCAGTTAAGGTCAAATAAGCAAAAATTGGCTAAGTATGTTGAAGTATGAGCTTATGTATAGAAAGGCTCCAAGGCTGACTATGGTGGAATGTGAATGTTGTCATGAGGGTTCCGCAAGTCAACAGAACTTGATAGAAGTTTAAAGGGGATGCTTCATGAGAGAATTTTAATTATTGCAGAATTCATGGCGATCTAGAATTTATTTGTCATTTATTGACAAGGATTTTTCTAATTAAAATCTCTTTCCTCACATTGTGTAAATATTTGTGTTTGATCAATGATTTTTGTTTATGGTCGATTTTTCTGAGTAATTTTAGGAATTCTTGGCATATGTTTCCTTTTTTTATTTTCCCGGGGAAAACCTCTGGAACTTGTTCCATGGTCGTTACAATGTGAAGCTTTTGGTTCCAATTACAACATCTAACCTGGTAGGGATGTTGAGTGAGACACATAATGGAGGTAGTCAACCCAGGGGATTGATTCCAAGACCTCCTCCATGAAGTTTGAGGCACTTATCCACTTGTGATATCCCAATGAACTTGAAATTTTTTTGAACATCTTGTACCCTCTCAAAGCACTTAATTAAGATTAATATTATTGGTGCCTTGCTAACCCCATGAAGTCCATGATTGGAAAACATTTCCCAAGTGATATTTGAATCAAGGTGGAGAGGTAACACCAACTTCTCCTCTTAATCATTCAATATGAATCCTATTGATAGGACTACGTGCACATATAAATGCACCTTTGAATGATGTCATAATTTTAAGAATTCTAACTTCATTGAATTACAAATCAGATCTTAACTTCAATCTTCACCTATCTTGTCTTTCATCTTTGTAGAAAGGTATGAAAAAATTAGTTGCCAAATCTGCTTTGATCAAAGGGTCAAAGTGGATCTAGGGCTTGGAAAAGACTGAGGATTCAGCCCAGAAAGGCCTAGGCAAGTACAAAATATAAAACTTATAAAACCTCCAAATATATATATATATATATATATATATATATATATATATATATATTGAATTTTGATATGAAAGTTTACACCTGCATAAAATGGAAATTTAATCTGTTTGGATGTCTTCATACTTTTATTATGAAGTACATGATGCATAAAGGATGTGATGAACCATGGTAAGAAGAAATAACAAAAAACTGTTGATTATAAATCATATGAGCCATATCTCAAAATTTTCAAATATGAAAATGATGGAGTACCACCTAATATTTTTGAAATATATCACGATTGAGGGCCAAATGAGGGCTCTTCTCTTGCTTAGAATATCATATATGAAAATGAGTTATTGCAACTCAAAAAATGATCTCAGAAACTTGACAAAAATGGTTCCCTGGCAATGAAAAACTTGGTTGTCAATATGGGCTTTGATATGTTCCATTTCTAGACTAGATGTTAAGAAACCAACTCTAAAAATACACTTAAAGTGTATTGTTCTCCCTACTGGTGAAAAATAAAGTCTGAAAGTGTTCTCTAGCTGCCATAATAGTGATAAGATGAAGCCTAAATATTTTAAAATCATCTCTTAAAGTTATGCATTAATAGCTAGATGCTGAAAATGAGGTTGAGAAGTACGAATTTGTTCCCTAGCTCCTCAAATTAGTTTAGAAAAAAACACAAAATATTCTCTAGATGTTATTTCTTTTGAAATGTATTTACCCTAAAAATGCTAGAGATATGTTGTAGTTGTGCCCTATATGCTTGTTGGAGTTGGTCTCACCATGCAAAAATCCCTTAAAAAAACAGGAAAAATAGCTGAAATGGACAACTTTGGAATTCTAGTGGAGAGTGTATAGTTGACACTCGTTTGCGGGTCAAACTAAATATGTCTTGACTTGCAGGCTTTGAGGTCATGTGTGTTTGAGACTGCCAACTATGGTTTGTTTTTTTGAATGGCTTATATATCATTGGAGGGAGGAATTGATGATAAAACTCTAGATACTAAGTTTGTGACCTTCCACGGAAGAGATAAAGGTATTTCACCTCATGAAAATTGAAGCTCCATTGAAACTTCCAAAAATAGAAACATTTATTCGCCTGTGAACCCTCGATCAAGGGTTTCTAAAATACCTCGATTAGGGGATTTTATAAACCCTTTATTAAGGTCTTATTTTACTTTAAACATCGATTATGGTTTTATACTCTCAATCAAGGTTTTAAGCCTTCAGTTGAGGCTTAAAATATTGATTGAGCTCTTAAAAACTAGTTTGATATTATTCATTGGTAGAGGATTTGTGGAGACAATTTTAACTTGCCTCACTTGCTAAAATAGTAAAAACAGAGACATGGTTTCATGCATTTATCCTTCTTGGTTATGATTATGATAACGTTTAGGGCAGAACATCAACCAATACTTGATTAAGACCTTATTGGTAGTAGGCTTGTCAGAGGCTAGACTATTCAAATATTTCAAAACGTTTAAGACTTGGATGAAAACCTCACTTGAATCAAGTCAAAGAGTTTTTGAAAATGCTCAAATTTTAAAGCACCTTCACTTATCAAGATTGTTTTTCCAAATAAAAAAACCTTTATATCGATATTTCAGAGTTTCAAATAAAAAATGTATATACTTTCCATAAATCACTTTGACATAAATAGTTCATAGTACCCCAATAATATGTGTCCTCTTCTCTAAAATGAATACAATTCCCCAGGGATAATTTACATCATCAAATCCTTTATAAAAAAAATAGAGTTGTTGGACCTATAAAGGTCTTCATTACATCCATTAACCTTGTATTTTGAGCTAAAAATAACCCAATGAATCACTTAATTAATATAAAAAAATTTCTATAGCTCAGAGGAGAGTGCCTCCATTGAAAGTTGGTTTAATAGAACTACCATCTTGCTAAAGTAATGCTTCTTTTGATAAGTGATCCACCTGATTGTTGAATTCTCAATAAATATGCATAAAAGGAAGGATAAATATGATTGTTTTTCACCTCTTGAATTATATTCATAATGGTAATTAGTTCTAAATTTTCAATGTTAAATGTTGATTTTCCCACTCGATCATAAGCTTGAAATCTGCTAGAACATATATTTGATTCAACTCTTTCCCATATGATGTTCTCAGCAGAATCCAAAGTGCATATAGTTCTGAATTACCGTTTATCCCTTTGCATACCTTAAGCAGAAATAGTATTGAGTATTCATGAAAGAGATCAGTAATCCTCAACATGCTTTGTTGAAAAATCCACATGGCTTTCGTTTATTAATACATGACAATGAGAATTTCATAAACCTTCTTTTTCTTATAAAGGCTTGTTTATTCTCCATGCAGCATATATCACAACATTTTCTATGTAGTGGAATATAAAGTGTTTGAGGAGAGTGAAGGCTAAGTCAATCATAGGTTGATTGGGAAGCCCATTTATCAGAGTTTTATAAGTAACCACATTAGGAAATAATCCAAAGGCCAAGATGCAAGTAAAAATATTAAACCAATTTTTGACATATATTTTTTGTAGAGAGAATTGATGATTTCATTATATGAGATGAGATAAGGGTCCATCTCATTCAAATTGGAAACAAAATTATTAGAATCCATCTAGCAAGGTTAGCTTTTACATGGACAATTTGCTCAAAATTCCAGTTGTAGTAATTACATGTTGTCATCGTGCATTTAGTTTGAGTAACTGGAGTAATGTTTGGAATTTATTTGACAGACTACAAAAAATTCTCAAACACAGTTGTGGCAACCTCCAGATGGGTTCCTTGTGAAAATTTCACCAATGAAGAAAGTTCAGAAGTTGTTCCTTGCATGGCTTTGTCAAATAATAATGCATATCTAATGTCTTCATCTGGTGATCAAGTGTCTTTGTTCAAGATGAATACATTTTAGGTAAGGTATTATTTTCTTAATCAATAGGTTATTTGCATTTATTTTTTGTTTTCTTTAGTGACTAATATTGTCATGTTGTTTTTATATATGACTATTGGTTAGTAAATGTTATTATCCTAATGCTTCCATCTAGACACATCTTTCTCTTAAATTCATGACCTTCTATCATGTAGTGTTGTAAAGCATGCATGACATGGATGAAAACTACCTTGATTTTGAGCCTTGAGGTTTATAGAGAAATAGATTTATATTAGCATATATGTTTTTATGACTTCTAAATCTGTTAGTGGCGTCCATGTAAAAATGGGTCATAGCAAAGTGCATGGCCCCATCCTCTCGCAGAAATGTTTATCGATTTCCACCCTTTAGGTAATAACATTGTTTCTGTTGGAATGGAGGATTCAATAATCCAATTTTTCAATGTTCTTGACAATCAAGTTCTGTGCACTACAAGCAAAATATCTTCTAGAAGAGGTTATAAAGGAGGTTTTTAGTGTTATAAAATTGGCCAAAATTGTCAAAAACACATGTACTACAACATCTGTTTATGGTTACGGAGGTTTTGGTGGAGCTTTTAACGGAATTTCAACACAACTTAAAAACCTGGGCGGTTGGAGGTTATTACGGATTTTTTTTCATCGGTGCGCTACCAAGGTGTCAACGTACCAGTGCGTGTCATCTAGATGGTGGCCTGGGGCGGTCGAAGGTCCATGCACCGGGTCGTCAAGGTCTAAAACCACACCGGGCGCACTGTTGGCGATACAATGCATGGGGCCGTTCTAATTGGTCTTGGGATTTGTGCGTTGCCATAGGTCGTATCAACGCACTAGTACGTAGTCTTATAGAAACGCATCGGTGCGTAATATCAGACAAACGTACCAATTGTTCTAATTTGTAAAGGTATTTGTGTGGTGTCCATAGGTCGTACAAACTTATCGCTGCATAGTCTCACATAAAGGCACCAGTGCGCAATAACGCACAAACGCACCGAGATTTATAATTCATATTGGTATTTGTGCGGTGCCCATAGGTCATAGAAACACACCAGTGCTCATTATCATACAAATGCACCGGTGTACAATAAATGACATGCACCGGTGTTCATTTTGTATTTTTTAGAAACATCAACCTGTGACCGTTCAATTATTGTGATTTTTTAAAATTCATTATTCATCAAAAGTCAACACATTTTATAACAATATTCATATTAATTAAATTTTTATTAATGCATTTGAATGTGATGTTTGGATTAATTTGTTATATTATATCATAATTATTGTGATTTTTTAAAATTCATTATTCATCAAAAGATGACACATATCTTATAATAGTATTCATATCAATTAAATTATTATTAGTGCATTTGAATGTGATGTTTTGATTAATTTTTTATATCATATCATCAGATTTCAAATCTCTTCATTATAATATTTAATCATCCATAAATTTAATCAGTGTTGTTACATTTCACAGCGACAATGTAGAGCGCAATAGAATAAATTAAAACATATTGTATATATATATATATATATATATATATATATATATATATATATATATATATATATATATATATAAGGCAATCTTTTTCATATAAAATGGGATAGTTATTGGTATCCCTTTGTCTTTCAATTGGGACACTATGTCCATTACATTAAACAAAATGTTTCATTTCATAGACAAATATTTAAAAAATACAATGCATTGCTGTGATATCAGAACATAATGATCATCATTCTTCTCTTGAACTGTTGTCATTGCTTAAGCTACTTCCATGACTTGCGTTATTTTCAGGAATGTTTTTTTCACGGTGTTGATTGTTTTCTTCTTCTTGACGTTCCATATACAAACATAAAAATAAACTGTAATGAGTGTATATACATTGGTGAGAATAATGAAAATTGAAATATTAAATAATATATATCAATGTAAATCGAAAATAAATGATGTACCATAGCAACAATTGACTCATAAACTATACACATTCTTTCAAAACCATGTACTATGCCATCTTGCAAGATTTCATCTGTTGGCGCAGTTCCATACTTTGTTTTCTGCAAGTTTTATACCACATAACAAATAATATATTTAATATACAAGATTTGTTTGTTCTATTAATTATAGATAGATCTAAGTAAAACAAGATCGATAGATGCTTACAAATTCCACATTTAATTTCTGATATGCCAGCATATACTCACAACCCATAATTAACAAAATGTCAATCAATTCGTCTGATGGTTCTTCTTTGTATGTTAGCTCCCGTTTAAGACATTCGATGATGATTTTTGTAAAACAACTGAAAATATAAAAAAATGAAATCTAGTTAAGTTGTTATAAGGAAGTAACAATTACTCACAAACTTAGATATCAACCCTTTTCTTCCTTGTTATCCTGTTTTATGTGTTGAATGGGTTCCATTTTCTTTTCTTTTCTGCAAGAAAATACTTGAAAATTAAGATTTAATGCTAAATTTTTTATTTATTGTACCTAATGATCGAAAAATTCAATGATTACATATTACATTTGAAGCACGTTGTTGTTGAGATGGCTCCTCCTATGATGCAATTTTGTCAAGTTCTTTGACCATCTCCTTGTACACATTTTTGGACATTCCTATTGGCATATTTCTAATATCAGCTCGTTCATCTTCTGATATTTTCATAATCTTCCTGAAAATGTAACATGACAATAAACTATTTAATTTTTATATTGATATATGAAAAGAAAATATAACAAAAGCGATATTTATAAATGATATTTATAAATAATTCTAGAAAAACATTTAAAGTAAAATTAATTTTTCATTCCTCCTTTTTTGTTGTTGTACGTTTTTGCTATTAAAAGTTTGACATGTCTCAATGACCAATTCTCTAGAAACTCTTCTTGTAGTTTAGATAAAATTTGGTTCTTGGAATCATTTGATTGATTTTTGTATTGTAAGTGGAAAGGTCTATACATTCGTTCCACTAGATCCCTCAAACTTTTGTAAAAAATTTTCCCCTTTCGTTAACCTCCAACACCACTCTAGATGAGCTAAGGGGCAATTCATTTTCATTTGCATGGTCTATTTTTTTTCTTTTCTTAGAATATTCCATTTATGAGTTGTTGGTCCCTGTAGAACATTAAACATATGTGAATTAATAGATGGTTTGAAACATGTTATATAATAATTTTAAGTATATTATTAATGAAAATTAAAAAAATAAACTCATATTGGATCAATAGTATTTTTTCATTCACCTGATTCATCCTTTTGCAATTTTTCCATGAAGATTTTACATTCTTTGGTCCTAGATCACAAATAATCCTATCGAGCTTCGTCATTTTGTGGCTCTGCATGATACATAGTAAACAATACATATTAGTTAAAGTTAAATATAGTTCAAAAATAATATTTTTTGTAAATAATTTACAAAGAACTTGTATTTTTTTCTTTTCTTGATTTGGTATCAGTATTTTTGTTACTTGAGCTCTTGTCAACCATTTCTTTATCAATATGAAACCTATACCATATCATTCATTGATATATTTTATAAATAAATTGTCAACTTTTCAGGTTAAAATATATATATCAAGAAACCGATGCGCTTTTCATGGTGTATGCACCGACGTCGGTACGTGGTAGTCTTATAAACGCGTCACCCAAATAGTATAAAACACTGTACGGTGCTCTATTGCAACAAGGAGCACCGATGCATTACATGTCAACCATCGCACCGATTAACATAGAAAAAATAATAAAAATCATCTAGTATTAGTTTTTGTAGCATATGGTGTCATGGAGGGGGCAATGCGGCCTATTCTTATAAACGCCCCACGCAAACAAGGGACCACCGTATGGTGCTTTCTTTCAACTAAAATACCAGGTGCGGTGCGTTATATGTTACATGGCGCACCAATTAACACAATAAAAACTTTTTTTTACGAAACAATACATTCGCGGTGCGCCATAATGAAATAGCGCATTGGCGTCCTATTTTACATATGTCGCATGGATTAAAAAAAAAAAACGTTGCGTGGTGCGCTGAGATAATCTAGCGCACCGGTGCGCTAGGTTACGTCGGGCGCACCGATTAAAAAAATCTGTTTTTTTGAATTCACGCAAGGGTGGACATGGATTGTGATCCGACTATGCAAGTCATCCCGTGGGTTGGATGTCGTAGGCCTATATAGAGAAATAAAAACCCTATAAATCTAAAATGAAAAGCCCTAATTCTAAAATCACAGAAACAGGGAGAAGAAAGAGCAGAAACAAAAAGAATGAAGGGTTTAGCATACAAATGGTTTTTTTTTTTGTTTATGAAAATGAATAAAAAATTGAAATTTTTTACTTACTGCATAAAAATAACTGCAGGAAAAAAGTAAAAATAAAATAAAATTTAATCACGAGATCATTTGAAATTCTATGCTACAGGGTATGAATCACCAAAGGTTTGGAATTATAATAGTCTGGATACTTCTGTTCGAACGCATTTCGCTGCTCCACAGTGCTCTCATCCTCTCTTGCTCCATCTATGTCTCTTGCAAATCTCTTGCTGAAATGTTTTGCAAAAACAGTGAAATAATGAAAAGTGTTTAGTATTTAAAGAATTGTTTCATGAAATTAGATTTTTTAAAATATTTTTCCACTCATTTTTCAATTTACCTCTTTTTTTTTCACTTAAAAAAATAGAGTTGTGTTTTTTTTAATTTGCGGTTATTCGTCACCGGTGCGTCTGTTGATAACATGACACCGGTGCAAAGTAACTAAAACACACCAGTGTGGTTATCTGTACATTAGTATCAATAACAAGAAGTCCATTTTTAAGGCACCGAAATTACTTTAGGTGTGTACCCCAAAATTTATTGTTGATTTTGCACAAATGCAGGGAGAAAATATCATAATTATATCGAAAGGACAATTCTTCAAAATCTAGCTCATTCCATAATATTTCTCAAAGTCCATCGTGGAGTTCTCCCTATCCATCTCGAGATGTAATATTTACTTCAAATTTTATTTATATTTTCATTATCTAATTGAATTTATGTTTTTTATCCATGTCAATCATGCACATCTTAATTAAATTTATAATGTCTACAAATTTTCAGGTTCATGCAGATTCAAAATCAAGTTCAAATGCACAAAATATTCAAACAATTCCAAAACGTCAGAAGCTCTTATCAAGAGCAACATACCACAAGGTGCATTTGGTAGATGAAAATGAACAGTCACTTCATCCTACCAATTATAAAAATATTGCATCTTTTAGCCACAATCCTGGGACAATGATGGTAATAATTATAATTGTTTGGTATATTGATGAATTTAATTATTTCAATGTCAAACCAATTAATCATGCAATATTGTCAACGTGATTACTAATTGATATCATAAATTTTGTACTAATCATATTCAAATATATTTTTTTAAATTATTAGGACTCTAGTGATGATGAGCGACCTACCTGTCATCTTCTGTTGCACCCCACGACAATGTAAAATTGAGAGAAGACTAAATTAAGAGAAAAAATCAGAGAGGAACGATACCAATAATGGTTGAATCAACCACCGATTCAATTCCCGCTGCGTCCAAATTCACCAATTAGGAATGACTACAAAAATAGTAATTCTTCACGAGTTGGAAATGGATGAAATCAAATAGAGGTTGGTATGGATGATTACTTAAGGGATATGACTGCCATGGAGACAATGTTGTTAGATGCAATTAAAAATGATGATCAACTAGTGGGTGATGCTCATATCGTTGACACCTTTTTCGAAAGCCTTAAAGTTTCTTCCATCACCCCTCTCTTTGGACCTAGCGGTCAGTCAAATTCTACCCAGTTGGGGAAAACGGTGTTACTATACAGCTTGAAAGAAAATTTTGGCTTGTGGAATGCATGTTTCTCAGAAATTTTGAGGTAAGTTACCATAAAGTCCTCCCTTGTATAAATTTAAAAAATATAATCAATACACAATGAAAATTACAAATGGTCAATTTTATGAATGTTAATAATTATATCGACATTAATGTACATTTATGAATATTTTTCATGATCAACAAATACAGGTTATTCAAAGATAAGGTTCTTCCGAGTGATAATGTCTTGCTCAGTAGCTGCGAAGAGGCAAAGAAATTGTTGAAAATGTTGGTTATTGAGTACATATCATATCATTCATTTCCAAATGATTGTATTTAATATATAGGAGAATATGCATACAAAGAGATATGTCCGAAATGTAGGCATGACATGTATGATAAATAAAAAAAGAAGGGTAAATCATGTGGTCCTCCTTTTAACATATTGAGACACATGCCTATAATCCCAAGGATTCAAAGGCTCTTTTGTTGCAAATAATTAGCTATGTTGTAGGGCTGGCATGCCTCACACAGAAGTGAGTTGGGAATTATGCGAATCCCAACTGATTCAATAGCCATGAAGCATATAGATGATACATGGCCCAAAAAATTCAAGGATGAAGTACGAAGTCTACGACTCAGCATATCCATGGATGGCGTCAACCCATATTCCCTCCAGAACACCAAATATTGTGTTTGGCCTGAAGTAGTGATAAATAAAAATATGCCCCCATGGTTGTCCCCGAAGAATGAACATCTTATGTTGGCTCTCATAGTCCCTGGTAGAAGACAAGTGAATAATATCGATGTATACTTACAACCACTGGTAGATGAATTGAAGGAATTATGGGATGGGATAAATGTATATGATGTATCAAGACCCATTGTAGCAGAGAGGATTTTTACGTTGTATGGCATATGTGCTTACACGACACATGATTATCCAGGCTTAGGAGTTTTCTCTGGTAAATTACATGTTTATTGATTTGTTTATATACGTAACAATATTATTTCACATATTAGTTATTTAATTCGTTGTAATTGTTCTGATATTCATGATATTCTTTGATTTACCATGCATATAAATTGTATACAATAATATCATAGGTCTTGTAACAAAAGGGTATTTTGGATGTAAATGTTGTGGACCTTCTCTGAAAGCTAGATGGTTTAAGGACCTACAAAAGCCAGTATATGGTTACTCCAGGGTATTCCTCCCAGAAGAACACCCTTACAAAAGAGCAGTGTCCGCCTTCAATGGTAAACGAGAGATAACCCAAAGTCCTCCAATAACGACACCAGCTGAATGGTTTAGAGCATATGAGAGAGAGAAGGAGAAGGAGTTCATGGAAATGTTCGATTGAAATGGGGAGCCTATGTTCGATGATCCAGAATTCTTCGACACCTATGTTGAGAAATTTCCCATTGGGATGAAAAGGAAATCTATCTTTTATAACCTCCCATATTGGGAGCATCTTAAGATTACCCACTTATTAGATCCCATGCATATATTTAAAAAAAATTCATCTTCCTTATGGAGGAACATATAATCGAAACAAAGTGACACATTGGTTGTTAGGAAATATCTTATTATTTCCATAACTAAAAAGAAACATTGGCCAAGATGATTAGAAAGTACAGGATCAGAGGTAGGTGCTAGCCCCTATAATTCATGGTATTTTAAAGAAGGTGATGTCCCATGGATTTCAAAAAAAAAAAAAATCTTTCTTTGGCAAAGGAAGTTATACTGGGTGTGAGCATGCCATCTTCATATGGGTCTTCACTACTGCGTCGCTTCACCATGGATAACCATTTGTTGGGGTTGAAATCGCATGACCATTTGAATCTTTTAAGAGTACGTATAATGTCAAAAGCATGATTTTATTATTTTTTATATTAATAAATTTTATCCCATGTAGGGATCATAAAACATAACTAATTTTGTACGTTATTGCACGTGTTTATAAATTTGCAATGTCATTATCCTTTGTTCATGTGTGGGTGTGTGAAACATGAATTCCCTTAAGACTTAGGACGTGCCATAACTAAATTATCTGCATTTGTACATTGGATCACATCAAAGGAGATTCATGTGGCTAGCATTCCACGGTGTCATCAAGAGATAGTTGAGATTGTTTGTATGTTTGAGAAGGAACTACAGACGAGTTTCATGGAATTTAAGGTTCATCTTCTAATCCACCTAGTAGATGAGGTTGAATTAGTTGGGGTGGTTTAATGTCTTTGGATTTTATTCTTAGAGAAGTACATGAAAAAATTGAAAGGTTTTGTTCGACAAAGGGAAAAACTGGAGGGGTCTATGGCAGAGGGGTACATATCATATGAGTTTTTCTATTATGCTAGTGAGTACATCAAGCAGATCGACAATAGAACAGGTGTGGCGATTTGGGACGATGAAAGGGATGAAGACAAAAGAGAAGGGGAGTTGCTCTAAACGAGTGGAAAAAAGCGCTTCATAAAGAGTAAGCGACTTATAACTTTTCAAATTTACAGAATGTAAATATTCATGTTTAACTTTGATATAATGTATATTTTGATCTCTATGTACTATATAATGTTAGTTTGATTTCATCAGTGAATGCAAAAATTGAAGAAATCAATAAATTCGTTCTTTACAATTCCGAAGCGACACAACCATGGGTCGCATTGTATGAAAAAATTAAGAGGATGAAATGGGATAGTGACATGAAAGAATTTAGATGGTTGAATGGTAGAAGTGTGCTTTATCCTGATCATTTAAAAGAAAATATGCCAAAAATATGCCCCAACAGTTGTCTTGTTGACCAAGTCAGAGAGAAATATGGTGCAACCAGTAGTTACCCGCGTGCTGAAGAGGATGCGCTAAATGTAGGGATTGGGTGAAGCAACTCATTAATAATCTATTTAATTTATATGTACATTTGAAATTTAATAATGCACCTTTCAAATGTAATTACATCTATATTCCATATTTTAACTGTTGGGTTATTATAAGACACATGACACTATGATTTTTAAAATTTTTTATAATAGGTGAATTTGTTTCCATCTATGTGGGCATATGGACACCATTTTTGCCAGAAAATGCCGATGATGGACACATCACACAAGACTATGGAGTGGAAGTCGAGGTCGATCAATCTAATCGATCTAGCCACCGTGATCAAAACCTAGTACGAGGGACGTTAGGTTACGTCAAAAAGATACAAGAGATCATTGAAGTGGATTTCTCTTCTTTCCAATGTGCTATTTCTAGGTGCAAGTGGTGGGAAACCTTTGATTAGAATAATGTAAAGGAAGATCATGATAGTATGCTGATATGTATCAACTCTAGAAAGATGTGGGATGAAGCTAAGAAGCCCTATGTTTTCCCCAAACGCTGCAACCAAGTGTTTTATCCAGATGTGTTGGATAGGGATTGGTGGTTCGTATTGAGACATGACCTTAGATCAAAACATATTTTTGAGAACAATAGTGTTTACGAGCTGGAAGATAATGAGGGTGATCATGAGAATCGACATAGATATGGTACATGTGTTATTTCATTAATTTTTATAATTTTTAGGATGGGTTTTTCGAAACATTATAATATGTATTTTGAATTAATTGGTAATTTGCATTTTGTTAATGTTAAAATCAATATTTCACTTGATAATTTGCAATTATGTTGATAAAAAAAACAACGACGTACTGTATAAATTTCTTTTTTTTTGTATGTAAGATCATAATAAAATAATGATAATTATAAAGTACATGAATTTATTTGCATTATTTTCTAAACTTTATTACGTTACAAAAATTCATATTATTTTAGATTTATTATTTTATAATTATTTAAAATTTTACAAATTTAAAAATTTTAATAAAATCATTTCATATTAATACAATTAAAATTTTACAAATATTTTACATACAATTACAATTAGAATTACAATTTTACAATTTCACATATAATTACAATTTTAGAATTTTACATATAATTACAATTACAATAATTTTGTAGTAATACAATTAAAATTTTACGAATATTTTACATACAATTAGAATTACAATTACAATTTTAGAATTTACATACAAATAGAATTAGAATTAGAATTTTACAATTTTACATATATACAATTACAATTAAAATATTACAAATATTTACATACAATTACAATTACAATTTTACAATATCATGATCATTTAATATTAAATTAATTAATAAATATCACGATCATGATAACCATCATACAGACATCATATTCTCCTAAAAAACATATTCAAATTTGCTAACATCATCGTGATCATGATCATCTAACAAAACACAATTAGCATTGTATAATATCATCACAACTCAAACATCAAATATACATCTCATGTCAAATAACTTCTATCACATACGCATCTATCTGCAAGATGCACATTAAATGAACATATCTAACATGACCTAACAATATACACATCATGATGATCACCAATATGTAAATTAAGTACAACTGCAACACAAACAGAAAATACATGGCCCATATATATCTATATATATATATATATATATATATATATATATATATATATATATATATATATATATATATATATATATATAATGTCAAAAATATACAACTGTAATATAAATGTCATATATTAGCTGGTGGTATATCATCAATAGCAGTACTAGTTGAGGCCTGCTCAGTCAATGGTGTAGCCCCGACAAGCTTAGATACATGATGATCATCACATGCTTGTTGATCTGGTACTAGTGCCTCATGCTGATCAGGATCAACTGTCGGCTGCTCATCGTGATGACTCGACATGGTCTATGGTCCAACCTACTCATAATCATGAGTACTAATGGATGCTACAGGATGCTGACTCGACGTGGCCGATGGTCCATCTTGCTCTCCATGATGACTATTTTTCAATGCTGCAGTCTGCTCATCTGACGCGGCGCGAGGTGAACGATGATCACTCCCTTGATCATGATCATCATATGATGTGTTGCTGCTCACGGATTGTCGATCACATGATGTGTCTAGACCATGCCTATAACGTGCAAGGGCCCTCCTCAATCACGTAGCTAAGGTAATATCTCCTACGACATGTCGCATCAGGCTGTACATGTCACGCGACATGCCTCTCCACATATGCACCGGCCTACCATCGACCTATATGTCTCTCATAGTAGCTGGCCTGACTCTCACCCCAAAAAACAATGCACAGAGTTGGTCACCCAACTCCATCCTCAATCTACTATCAAGCCTATCGCGCCTAGCAAAAGGCAATACTGACATACCAGCAGGAGCAGGTTGGCCTGCACCGACCTCATGATCTTCGGCATCTGCAATATCTTGATCGTCATCAGGATCCACACTGGATCATTTGGTGGCGCTGACATGTCATCGCCATCAAAATACCCAAATTTTACAAAATATATACAAGCGCACAACAATAATTAGACAATTTCATTAAACAATTTAATAAAAACAAGTTAAAGAACATGTTAGAATAAATTTAAATAAAACAGTAATATTACCTCTATCATCCGACTGCTCATCATCTATGAAGAGGATGTTGGCACACCCTCGCCAATCCAAAATAGCATAAGGACAGAGGACCATAATGAAGGGAAGCTCATCAACACTGGCTAGAAAATCGAGTGCATCATGGGATATCCTCGCGGAAAACTCAGTCTGGCTCCTTTTCGGCATCATATGTCCCCACATGTGCATCCGTGCTTTCAACATCGGCCTATGAGGCTGCCGAACAAAAGAAGGCCTCGTCTCTGGAAACTTATCAAAAAATAAACAAAATATCTTAGAAGAAAAAGGGAAGTTGACCCTCCCTTGTGCATGAGCACGACATCTATCTAAGGTTGTACATAACTGCCGCAAAAAAAATGGCAGACCACCTGACAAGTCGTGGCTTTTGTATTAAAGAATCAACATAATACAGAAGCAGACAACTAATGCATTGCCTATCGCTGGTGTTGTGTGAAATGGTTGAAATCAAAAGTGAAATGCACCTCACCTCCTCACTACCAAATGCAGCAATATGTAACTGACCTCCGGAGACCTGTAAATTTGAAGGAGACATTATATCTGTGCTAATGTATCTCTGGGAGTACACCAACTGACTCCTTGCTGCATAGCCAGCTAGAACCTCTGGGAATGAGGGAAAATCCACCCCTCTCCTCGATAGCCCTGTAATGAAACATATTTTCTCCTCAGTGGGTGTGTACCACTGGTTAGGACCAACCCAAAAAGCCTGTAGGTGGGCATTCCACCTGCAGATAAGATGTCGCAAAAACAAACCATGGCCATTTAGGGAAGTAGCCTCCTCATAGAACTTGAGGAGGCCTACCTGCCTTAGGAGCCCCTGGGTAGCTGTTGTAATAGGGAAAAGGTATGCATCTCTCTCCCTCTCTCATGCCACCCACATGCGAACCATGGTATATTGGTCTACCTGTTGTTGATGTTGTTCTCTCTCTTCTCTCCTTTCACATCTCTGAATAATTGACATATTAAATAAAAATTTTTTATTAAAGGATAAATGTATTATATATATATATATATATATATATAATTTTTTTTGAAAAAAAAATAACAAATATTCGGTGTGCCACAAAAAACAGGCATGCACCAGTCACGGTGCATATTTTATTATCGCGCACCGGAGGAGGTGCACCTAAAAATTTTCAGCGCACTGAAGGCAGTGCTCCTAAAAATTTTAAGTGCACTTCCCTCTTGTTATTGTTCCAAATTCAACGATGCGGTGGTATAACAGCCCACACCGTTAAATCTGGACCAGTGTCGGGAGGGTAGTGTGCTGACCAAACTATATGCCCCGGGGCATAGGCATATAGTTTGGTCAGCGCACCGCCATCCTGACATTAGTACATAGTCAACGGTGCAGTCTTTAACCAAGATACACCGTTTACCAAGTCGAAATGTCAAAATGCGATGCGCTGAAAAAATTACCCGCCCTGAGGTAGATATTTCCATCAATGCACCGCATTCCCGTTATTTGACAGGGTCGATGGTGCGGCTGGGTAACCGACAACACCGCACTTTTTTTTAATTTTAAAAAATCCCAGTGCACCTTTAGGTACCGCCCCGGAACCGGTGCAGATGCCATTAGCACCAATCGCGGTGTGACATGTAAATTTATAGGCAGCATCGCGAACAGACTGCGTGATATTTTTTTTTTTTAAAGGTTAATTTTAAGCTAATTTACAATTCTAATCCACTAAAAGGCTTAATTATGGAAAAATAAGAAAAATACATGTACGTTTGGCCGTCAAGGAGGCATATTCGCTGTAGAATTTTCAAAACTAAATTTGACCATCGTTTTGCAAAATTCAAAATGGAGATGGTGGGCAATGCACAACAGCATTGCGTGTAATGGGAGCACCGATGTCAGGGCACCTCAGACAAGGAAAAGTTGCATCGGTGCTTGAGAGCTCTGGAGCACTGAAAAGTGAAAAATGCGGTTTTTTTTACTGTAATTTGTTTTTTATTTAACCATGTACTAGTGTGCGAAGTTTTATAGGCGCACCGGTGCGGTTTCTTAACACCGCACTGGACTATTTCAGTTTTGGCGTTGTGTTTTAGGACACACTGGTGTGAAATATTTGTAAAGTACCAGTGTGCTATAGTAATAAGACATACCGGGCGAGTTTGTACAGAGCGCACGTTGTCCTAGTGTGCCAATGTTTTTTGCGCACTAGTGCTTTCTCTAGTTGAACGCACCGGTGCAGTTTAGGATTATAAGCGCACCGGAGGAAAAACATCCACAAAACCTCCACCGGCCAACCTCTTATAGTAACCTCCACTAAAAATGGATGTCTAGGGTATTTTTATAAAGTGTTTCTCAAAAACATCCGCTAGAGGGCCCTTTCCTTGCAGTGGTGGGTTTACAATTTTCCTGCTAGGTTCTAGTATTTTCGCTTGCCACTTTATGCAGGTAATAGAATGCCACTAAATATGTTTTGATCATAGGTAACATCCGAACATAAAGGGCACTAGAAGATAATAACTAGTTTGGTATTTTCTACAAATTTAAATGTTTTGGTATTATGTTGAGCTTCAGAGTACAAGTAGCATCATAACTTAATGGGCATTAGAAGAGAATAAACAATTTGGTATTTTCTAAAAATTTAAATGAGTTGGTATTATTTGGAATTGTTACAAAAAAGAAAATGAATGATCTATAGGTTATAAAAGAGAGATGGAAAGAAATAACAATATCTTTGAAAATCCCTAGCCCAGTTATAAGTTACTTGTTTATGCTTCTCAAACATTCATAGATCATCTGTACCACTTTGATCACGTTCACTACTTTGGAGGATGCGACAACTTACTCCTCGTCATGGTATTCATATTTTAATCATTAATAGTTAGATGTACAATTATTTTTCAACTCTACTGCTTTAAAAATATATTTAAAAAGTGTAATTTGAATCTTATTTTTTCATGTGCTACTTAGAAAATGTGCATATGTCCACTGCTTTCTCCTCATCCTTCTATTGAGTCTATGGATAATGGCATCACATACGAAATTCTGGTTGATCCAAAGCAAAATCATGGTTGATCCTGCTCAACTGTTTGGAGGTGAGATTCTAAAATTTGAGGAAGACCTCAACAACTCTCCAACATTGTTCTAGATTCAATATATTTTGTTTCTATATTCTTCTTACATGCATATGTCTTCTCTAGATTTTTTCTTTAATATTCTTTTCTATTCGGTTTCCCCTCTAGTGAATGCAAGTGCGTATGTTAAGAAAACTATGGTAGGTACATTCAATGAGAGATGATTGACTTGATAATGGCTGCTTGGTTACTGTGGTGGGAGTCTCAAAAAAAATTCAGGGGATTGCAGTCTCACATGCTATTAACATGTTTACTACTCCTACAGGTGTCATCCCCCATGTTGCATCTGCTGCCACCATGGGTGTTGCTGCCTCCCCTTCCTGTCCCTGTGCAACACTTTTATTTTGTTCATCATCTGCAAATTAATTCTCAGAAAACAATCCACTATTTAAATTCCTATCAGTAGTGACATACTCCTCCAGTATACTAGTAAACAGAATTTGATTCTGCAAGCTAGTATCTACTCCTCTCTTCTTCACAGCTTCAGGCATCCTTGCTCCAGGGTCTGCAATCCCTTTCTCTTCTTCAAGTGCTCCCAGCAAACAACTCAGCCAATTCTCCTGTGTTTGTTTTACATCTTCAACATGCTGGAAGTTAGCTCCAACATCTCTTCCTTCCTCTTAGGCAATCTTCAACAACTTCCTCTCATCCTCTTGATGGATTCTAGAAATCCAATCAAGTTCTCGGAGCTTTTATTTCTCATATTCTGTCATCATGGAATGTTGATTCCTCCTCACTTCAGCAGCTTTTAAAATCTACTCTCTAGTCTGCTCTTGGCCCATCAGTCTAGCCAATTCTTCTCTGTCAGTGACAAATGCCTGCATATGAGACATGGTTGTCTCATCCTCCTTCAACAAAAATTTTTCTTCTCTCAAGACAATTTCAAAAGATGAATTGTCTTCTGCATCACCTGTACACATAAACAAACTGTCAGTGTTAAAACCATGAGACCTAATGGTCTCAATTGATGACCTGGTCACCAATTCTTCTCCTGGCAATTCTAAGTCTGGTTCAAGGCTCAGAAATTCTTCATCATCTTTCTCTGCATGATTAGCACATGGATCATCAGCAATAAAGTTCCAATGCTTCAATGCCTCCTTTTCCTATGAAAACACATCAGTATGTTGTGCAGAACTCCTTTCCAAACCTTCTATCAACACCTCAACATGTTGATCTGCATCCTTCATGAGACTGTCAGCTAGTCTCACTTTTCTTCCATCATTTGCTTCATAAACTCCATCCATGAAGATCTTCCTGCCTTGATTTCCCAGCAACTTATCCAGTGCATAGGTCCTCTGCTCCTCCAATTCTCTTCTCTGAGAATCTAACCTCCTATATAACTCAAAAACTTCCATAGGAGTAGATTTAGGGAACCTTACACAACATTTTATGCCTCTGCTTGTTCTTGACCAATCCTCTGTTGGCCCTTCTCTCTCAGCTTCAACGTTCTGCTGGATATCTTCATTTGACCCTTCTGTCTTTGTCTCTTTCGGAGACCTCACTATCTCAGCATTGATCTAAACAGATTTTAGATTCAATGTCTCCTCCTCATCAACAAATTCTGAAGCTTGTTCATCTTCCAGTAGTGTACCTGCAAACACACACAACTTTTTAGTTTTCAGATCACAAGACCTTTCAGCCTTGGCTGCTTCCTCAAGCACTTCTTCTTGAACAGGTTTGCACATGGGATCTTCAATTCCCATCCTTGCCTCGAGAACTCTGGGTTCTTCTTCCTCTGTGGAGTCTGTCATCACTTCACATTTGTCCGACTCAAGAACACAAGCCCTCACATCATCTGGACTTGTCCAATAACTCAGGAATTCCTCAATGAATTCCTCTTCAGCAAGACAATATTCTTACTGCCTCAAGTCTTCACTATGTTTCACAAGATCTCCTGCAGGTCTCCACTCTTCACCTGTGCTCTGTTCAGCTTCACAAGCAGAAATTTCTTCTTTCAACTCAGCTGCTCTGAGTTCTTCTCTCAACAAGGCAATATTATTTTGCCTCAACCTCATCTGTAATGGTTTCCATTTCACATTCTTCCTCATGAGCCAACCAACTCTCTGGCTTTCTTCTATCCTTAGATTCAATCTGTTGAACTCTTCCTTGATCTCAGCAAATTCCTTCCAATATTCTTCATCTGTGAGTATCTTCCTCAGGCCAACTGCTTTGGCATCTTCCGTCATTCTTCTGTTGTGGCCTCTCTCAGAACCTCTGCAACCTCTGCAGTCTCTGCTATGGCTCTCAGTAGCCATTTTCTTTTCTAGGAGTTCTTCACTCACAAGCTGCACTAAGCCTCTGCAACAGCAAGCTCTCTTGTTGCAACTCACCTCACCAATCCTTCCCTCTGGATCCGGCTTTTGGCAAGTACTGGTCCCCTCTCTGTAGGAACGTTCTGAGCACTCTCTTCTACTCTCTAGGCTTCACTCTGCAACTTCTCTCAAGAACACCTCTTTTCTTCTGTCATCCAACCTCAGTTGGGAATCTTCCAGGTTCTGTCACACTCTTTCTGCACTCAGAATCCCTCGGGATTCTTCTATCACTGCTCTCAAAGCTGTGATCTACTTCTGCTGAGATTTCTTCAATTGTCTACACTCTGATTTCTGCAAACAATCCTCCAACTAGAGTTAAACACTGCTCATATTCTCTTGGGAACACCGCAATTGTCCTCCTTATCCAGCCTTCAGCTGAATACCAGGCTCACTACCTTCACTATCAAAATCTGTCTTTAATTTTCCGCAACCACAATTTTGCAACTACAATTTCAAATCAAGTTAATTACCTGCAAGATCATGATCCTGTCCTCCACTCACTCTGCAAATCCTGTTCACTATGATTCTGTGTACTTTGCTGCCTGATCTTCCTTCTTCAAATCTGCAGTCTTCAAAACTCTTGTCCTCCAATTGGACTCTGCAATTCTGTAATCACCTTCACTGTATCTTTTTAGGCTACAATCTTATCAGTTTCCACAAGTCTGGTTTCCTTGCATCCACCAAGCTTGGAATTTTCAAAAAGAGCTATTCCTGAAGCTCTGATACCACTTGATAGTGGGGTCATCCACAGTCCCGTTTTGCTCAACCTTTTAACAAAGATGTGTGTACAATTGCATTCAAAATTTCATGCCCAATCATCTCCCCAATCCGGCAATCTCACAACCTTCCTTTATTCTAGGCTGGAAAATTCAACACTTACATCTGAGAGTGTTAATATCTCAAATCTATGAGATTTGAGATATTAATTCTAAGCCCTTATGTTATCCCTCGGCAGACGCATATATTAAATCATGTTCACTGCATCACATATTTCATATGATGTCACTAGCGGAGGTGCCATCTCTATCCTATGTTCAAATCATTATAATACCATCTCTTTACATGTGCACTCAATACATATATATATGCACATTCGCTAATACAAATAACCCGACATCCATAAAAGACTGGCCGCCACCTATAAATGTCATACCTTTGTTAAACCCACGGACCTTAACAACGAGCAATATAATTTAAATTGGGGCCCAACGCTAACGATCGTCTCCATCCAACGACGGAGAGCACGTCGCTTGGCTTCAGATGATCCGACGGCCCTAATCAAATCTCGCGTGGCTTATGTGCACGAACGATAGTGACTAACCATCGACCCGATTAGAGGGCTCGTATTCCATCGCGCCGCAACATCTGATCGAACGGATATCGCATGGGTTACTTGCACGAACAATAACGCGCGATGGCGCGTTGTGGAAGCGGTTTTCTTAGGTCCTGTCTATGCCACGCGTCGGCTGCTATATGGAATCACTCTGATTTCATAAATACCGCTTACCCCTTCAAAAGTGGTGCGATCAAACCCAAAAACCACCTTCACTATTCATCTCGGTCATGGTTCCGCTCTTTCCACGCTCCAGGTTCCATTTAACTCCATCAACGCTCTATTCCGTTGCGCTCAGGTTCCTCCGCCTTTCACTTAAGGTTCCATCGAGCACCATTCTATTACCACCATCCGACTTCGCCCAGTCCAATTCGATCAATGGTTCGATTGCAACGTGATCTCGTTTAGCTACGCAGCAATCATCCACCGTTCCTCGACGCCAACTCGCCAGTTTATACACACACGGTTCTCTGAAACCTTCCATCTGTAGTTCAAGTCCAAGACTCTAACATCTCCGCAGAGCCTATTCATGATGGTTCTTATACTTCGGGTCGGTTTAATTACGCAGAACTCAGTTCAGTCAAGGCACATACAATCTCAAATTGCAGAGTACATACTTACACATTCTTATACAATTAGTTTCGAGATACGGAAGTTATTCACACAGCAATTAATGCAACAATGCCCTTCTCACAGAATTCAAACACAATTCTTTTATACGTATCCAAAGGTAACCATTGAAATTCGAAGACATTCAAACAGGGTTTAATCCCATCCAAACACACTTAATTCAAAGATATTTCTTCCATAAACAGATATATATATATATATACAGGCGATCAATCTCAAAAGAAATCGCTTACAAACTCATGACAGGCTAGATATTCAGTTCAGTGGCCATTATCCTCCTACTCTGTTGCTGAAGAAGTTCTCTACCTCTAACTCTCTCCCTCTCTATCTCCTATCTAAACTCTTGAGGATTACATTTATACCACAAGGATGACCTGAATCGATTCAGGTCTCCAAACAGTTCAGCAACTCTTAGCATTCCCAATTCCTAAAATCAGACTCAATAACTGAACTAATCATAAAATGACTCTTCGTATTCCTATCTTAACCAATTTCTCATGTTCTCAAAATGACTTGAGAATGATTACAATTCCCTACCAAATTTATCTAATATTTTCAAGAATATTTAAGAACATGGGACCCCCTATGTCTACTTATTTACAAAGTAACTTTTGAGCCTAATGCCCTTGCATCAATTTATATCATGTTCATACAAAAAGCATTGTTAAGCAGTATGAAATGGTTCCACTCTTTAGCAATATGCAATGGCTCCATATTTAATGAAAAATTTAAGCTATGATTCCCATAGGCTGGAGGTGTAGGTCACGAAGAAGAGGAGAGAAAGGGTACCTATGTTAGATCTCAATGCTCTAGATTTATCAAAAAATGGTTACAAATTATTTTTTGTCAAATATTCTGGAATGTTACAATGTATAAACAGACCATGAAATTGTTACAATGGTGAATGATTCGTGGAACAGGCTTTCAAATAATGAGAAAATGGTATGCAATCCTGCTATCTTTTCTTGGTAACCTTTATGAGTGAAATTAACCTAGAATACAATTTCAAGGATTTTCATAATTTCTCATATAATTATTTAAAGGGTCCTAGCTTAGTGAAGAGCACCTGTCTTATAAGTAGGAGGTTACTAGTTTAATTCCACTGTGCCCTAACATGAATTAATCAATGACATTGTAGTTTATTTTTAATTAAATATTTTTTATTAATTTATTTCAATGGTGAGATATTTTTGTAGATTCATTGTTTTATAGTCTTTCTAAAGAGACAAAAGTGATATTGTATTGTCTTTAAATATATATTTTTTATCGTCTCCTAGGAGACAATAATGTTTTTATATATTGTCTTTATAAAGAATTCATTAAGACAATAATTTGAGACACCCGCTTAAAACTGATATTGTATTTTCTTTAAATACAATTTTTTATTGTCTCTAAAGAGACAATAGCTAGGATTAAAGACATATTGTCTCTATAAAGGCACTATGTCTTTAATTCCAAATATTATCTTTGGAGGGACAAAAATTAAATTGTCTTGTAAGAGACAATAATGTTTGTGTTATATATTGCCTTTAAAAAGATATTTTTTTAAGACAATAATTTGAGACACCCACTTAAAGACAATACTTAAGACAATAAACAAGTTTTTTTTTGTCTCAAGTTAAGACAATTAGCCAAAATATTGTCTTAAATATTTTCTTAAAGCCCCACTATGTGTTGTAGTGAGTGATGACGTTAGATCTCATATCCTCATTAGCAGCACAAATGTGATGTTCCACATTTCTCCAGCGGTAAGTAATCTTTGAAGACTATGAGCATCTCACTCTACACCTCAATCTCGATCATCATTACGAGTTGAAGCCTCTATCACAATTTCTAGCATTCGGTTCTTCATCCTTATCATGATTAGTAATTTTCGCCAGCTTTCGATTAGAACCAACCACTGGAACTGTACAAAGGGAGGCTACATGGAATCAGTTTCAATCACGATATAATAAGATATTTGAGGAGAACACATAGTGCTCACAAAACTATTTGTAGATTCAACTAAAAGCCAAATCCCAAGCCACATAAATAGCACTCATGAGATCCAACAGTTTCTAAGACAACTAAATACTATTGAGAAAATCTCTCAACAAACAAAATCTTCCTAAACAAAATCTGCCTACATTCTAATGTAAGCATTATTCCAAGTGTCCCCTTTGATGATTATATTTACATCATTACAAATATTAATACAAAAAATGAAAAATTACATGTCACATATGCGTTTCTAGTCTTCCTCAACACTCATCCCCACTCTGAAGTCTCGTGGACAATGCTCTTTTCACCACCACAATTTTTGAGCTTCTCATTCAACTCATTTAAGACATAACCGTCTATGACAATCTTTGATGAACTTTGTATAATTGAAATTTCTCTATATTGCGAAGGAAAATCCTTATAATGGACCACCTTATGGATAAAATCTCATTTATCAAAATGAAGAGAACTACACTTTCGATAGTTGTATAAGTGAGTTGCCTAAATACTAGGCATATTCAATAGTCAAATATGCAACTGACCTTTCTACACACATGGATGCTATAACATACCCTGTAACTAACACTCTTAAGCCTAAGAAATAACAAAACTCATCAACATATAACATAGTCAAACAATCAAAATTTGTAAATTAGATACCTTTACAAACAAATATAAATATAACATACTCATCACAATGAGAAACTCAATTCTAAAATATTTACAGAATTTACTTGACCATGCACATGTAGGCTGCAATACTGACACTATACCTTTGAGGTACAAACGTCCATTGGCCATCTTCTTCACACAATTATCCAGGTTGATGGTGCATGTAGGATTTTCTTTCACATTTCCCGTGCAAGAATTCCAAGTTGGAAGACTGGAAACTTGAACGACAAAATGGCCTTCCACGTTGATCTATGGTTTGATTTGGAGGCAGTCGAATCCTTCACAACTGATTGTGCAGATCCCTGCAAATATACATAATTAATACACATAATTCTATAGAATATATCTCTGTTTGTCTTCTTCACACGTTTAAGCAAAACTCCAAAACTATTTTCCGTTCATTGCATCAATTCTACGTTTTTCTGCTGCATGAAAAGTACCAAGAGAGGTTCCTATCCATGACCTCAAAGCCGACACCGCGTCTTATATCGAAAAAATACTTGTAAAGTACCACAGAGGTTCCTATACATGACCTTAAAGCCGACACCGCGTCCTATCTCGACAAACTGCTTGTAGTTATGGATTTGGGGCAATGCATCACGATTCTCGATTCCATGAATGATCTCAACATGCTCAGGATTGTCAACCCTAAATTTGGGCGAAGTCATAATTCAAAACTCGGTACATCTCGGTGTACACATACTAGAGCACCGAGGCATGGCAGCAGGCCTACCGTTTCATTTGGACAAAAAAAAATGCGGGCTATGTATCGAATTCGGGTTCAAAGATATAGCACGGTTAAGGATCAAATTTGACCCGCCACAAACACAACAGCTCCCTCTCTCTTGTCCGTGAGTGAACCGACATTAACACATAAATCTCAATAAAACAATGCACATAAATCGTTTGATTCTTTATAGGCAGCGGTGCTCTTGACAAACGCACCACATCACATGGAAAACACGTTCAACACTCCATACGCAGCATATACAGTCCGCCCCACACGCTCAAAACAAAGGTTGCTCCTCATACACTGTTTGCTGGCATTTTCTGAGATCAAATATTACAAACACAGATCCGTAGGTCCTCCGGGTGGAAATACTCAATTCCAGTGGGTGAGCTATGATAAGACGAATTTGACAAAGACCTTTTCTATCCATCAGTCCACGGTATTAGTGCGGCCCTTTTCATTGTAAAGCACCGCGGCTACAAAAATCATACACAATCACAACAAACTAACAGTTCTCTTGTTGGAAAGGCAGAGGATTCATTCACACATATAACACAAAGATTTCACACAAGAACAATGAGCTGCGGCTCTTCAATTAATCTAAAACTCTGAATCATAAAACTCTCTTTTTTAAAACAATGAACCCGTGAAGGGTATTTAATCTAATTGACATGCACACACTCTCACACATAACTGAACTTGATCAACTCGCTTAACTCACTCTTTAACTCACTCTTCAAATCTAACTGTAACTCAACTCAACTAATTCAGTTAATTGATTTTATAATTCACTCAACTCTAACTCTGCATGCGGAAGTAATTATATATTTTAACACTCCCCCTTAATTACGACCGCTAAACTAAAACATAACTCATGAAAAATAAAATATGCCTGCTAGTCTATGTCTCAGCTAGGCTTACAACTCCCAAGTTTCTTTTGTGAAACTCAAACAAATCTACTACTAATGGCTTCGTAAAGATATCATCCAATTGATCACTCATTCTACACGGCTTCAAGTGAACTTCTCCATTGCTCACAAGTTCTCGAATAAAGTGATATATAGTATCAATATGCTTGCTCTTTTGATGAAACACACTATTCTTGGATAGTGCAATCGCCGATGTGTTGTCACAGTATATTGATGTTGATCCTTGTTGTTTCTACTTGAGTCCATCCAATACTCTTCTTAACCATACTGCTTGGCATGCTGCTTAAGTTGCTGCTACATATTCTGCTTCTACTGATGATAGTGTAACAATAGGTTGTTTCTTAGATTCCCATGCTATCACTCCTGAACCGAGATGGAAAACATAACCAGATGTGCTCTTCCGATCATCCAAACTTCCTGCAAAATCACTATCTGTATATCCAATCAATTCTTTATTTTCTGTACTTGCATACATTATGCCATAATCTTTGGTTCCTACTATGTATCTCAGAATTATTTTTCCAACACTCCAATGTGTGTCTTTTGGAGTCTCCATGAATCTAGAAATCAGAATCACTCCCTACATAATATCTGGTCTTGTCGCTGTGAGATACATGAGGCTGCCAACCAATCTTTTGAATAGAGTTGGATTGACATTTGCCCCTTCATCATCCTTACTTAACTTTGTACCTGTTGCAACTGGTGTAGGTATAGGTTTGGAATTATCCATCCTGAATCTTTTCAGCAAATCTGTTGCATACTTATTTTGACAAATAAAAATTCCTTTTTCAGATTGCTCAACTTCAATGCCAAGAAAATATTTCATGAGACCTAGATCTGTCATCTCAAATTCATTCATCATGGCTGCTTTAAATTCATCTATTTCAAGATCACCTGTAAAAATCATATCATCAACATATAAGCAAACTATCAAAATATGTCCATGCTCATTTACCTTTGTGTATAAGGTAGGCTCAATGCTGCTTCTGCAAAATCCATTCTTGATCATATAACTGTCGATTCTTCTATACCATGCTCTAGGTGCTTGCTTCAGTCCATAAAGTGCTTTCTTCAATTTGTAAACTTTATCTTCTTGTCCTTCAACTTCATAACCTGGAGGCTGCTGCACATAAATTTCTTCTTCTAAAATTCCATTCAAGAAGGCTGATTTGACATCCATCTGATATACTTTCCACTTGTTTTGAGCTGTTGTCGCTAGAACTGCTCTTACAGTATCCAATCTGGCGACCGGAGAAAAAATTTCTCCAAATTCTATTCCCGGTTGCTGCAAGAATCCTTTTGCTACAAGTCTTGCTTTAAATCTGTCAATCTCACCTTTCTCATTCACTTTGGTCTTGTATACCCACTTCACACCAATGATATTTTTATCATTTGGTAAATCAACCAAATCCCATGTATCATTCTTTTCAATTGAATTCATCTCTTCATCCATGGCTTGCACCCAATTGTCATCTCTGATTTCTTCTTAAAATGAAGAAGGTTGGAATGCCAACAATGCAAAATTTGAACTAACATCCAAATCATCATAAATATCTTTCAAACTTTTCATCTTTTTCTTACCTGATTCACTGCTTGGAGAATTCTGATCTGTGGATTTTCTTGAAGATCCATGCTGCTCTGAAAATCTGGGAGTCCTTGCTAGTGTGACTCTGTTTGGTGTCCGCTCTTTTGGTTCTTGTAGCTCCTCTTCTTCTACAAGAGCATCCTCCTTCAATGGTTTTTGAGCATCGGTTAGTGTGTCTACAGTCCCATTCCATGAATCTTGTTCTTTGAACATAACATCTCTGCTAATGATTGTCTTCTTTGTGACAGGGTTATACAATTTGTAAGCTTTTGATTGCTCACTATAACCAGTAAAAATGTATTTTTCACTTTGATCATCTAATTTGCCTCTTATTTGCTTAGGAACATGTGCATAGGCTACACATCCAAAAACTCTGAAATGAGATACACTGCAAGACATACCTAACCATGCTTCTTCTGGAACTCTGTTCATCACGCTCTTTGTAGGAGATCTATTTATCACATAAACAACACATGCAACTGCTTCTGCCCAATACTCGTTAGACAGGTGTCTTGCTTTCAACATGCTTCTTGTCATGTTCATGATTGTTCGGTTCTTCCTCTCTACAACACCATTCTGTTGTGGTGTGTATCTGGTTGTACACTGTCTTTTGATTCCATGTTGTTTGCAGTACTCATGGAATGCCTTCGAATCGTATTCTCCACCACGATTTGATCTCAATACCTTGATCTGTTGATCACTTTTTTTCTCCACCAAAGCTTTGAACTCTTTGAACTTTGCAAAAGTTTCAGACTTCTGCTTCAAAAAGTAAACCCAAGTCTTCCTACTATAATCATCAATAAAGGTGAGGAAGTAACAACTTCCACCAATCGACTGTGTCCTCATAGGTCCACACAAGTCAGTATGCACCAATTCAAGTGGTTTCTTTGCTCTGTAAGAAACTCCTTTTGGAAAACTTTCACGGTGTTGCTTTCCAAACATGCAACACTCACAAGTGCTAGCAGTTTCTTTGATGGGAGGTAAACCTCTGACCATCTGTTTCTGCTGCAACAATATTAAACCGGAAAAATGCAAGTGTCCAAACTGAAAGTGCCATAACCAGTATGCATCAGAACATGCAGTTGTAAAAGAACTAACCTGATCATTGTAGTTCATAATGAGAGGAAAGAGTCTGTTCCTCGTCATCTGCACCTTTGCAATCAGCTACTTGCTTGCGGATTTGTCGTAAATAACACATTGTTGCCCCTGAAAGATAACTTTGTATCCTTTCTGAATCAATTGACCAACACTAATCAAATTGTGTTTGAGTCCAGGGACATAGTATACCTCTGATATGGTCTTCGGCTCCCCCTGCTTGGTCACAATGTTGACCACTCCTTTGCCATCTACAGCCACAGTCTTGTCAGTCCCCAAATTTACCTCTGTCTGCACTGAGACATCCAAATTAGCAACCAAATCCTTGTTGCATGTCATGTGGTTACTGCAACCACTGTCTAATAGCTAGACCTTATCAGACGGTGCATGCATGGAGTTACATGCTAGAAACATAGAGTCAGTATTTTATGTACTAACATTAGCTCTTTGATTGCCTTGATCTGCAATATTATTCCTACAATCACAAGCATAATGACGAAATCTATTGCAGTAATAGCACTTTACCTTTGATTTGTCAGACCTTTGATTGTTATGAAAGCTTCTACTGCTACTGCTTCCACTTTGATGCTCATGATCATCTCGACCATCTCTGTGACCACCATAGTTGCTACCTCGTCCTTTGCCTCTTGATCGACCTCTACCTCGACCTCTTGAAATATAGACTTGACTTTGGAAAGCAGTTTCCAAAGTGGAATCCTTATTTCTATCTATCCTTGCTTCATGCGATAGAAGGGATCCCATCAACTCATAAATTGTGAGTTTTTCCAAGTCCTTTGCTTCTTCTATGGCTGCTACCACAACATCAAATTTGGTAGACAGGGATCAAAGAACATTCTCAATCACTGTTCGATATTTAATATCTTTGCCATATATTTTTAACTGATTGACGACATACATGACCCTATTCATGAAGGAATCAATGTCCTCTGTCTCCTTCATCTGCAGAATTTTGAAATCTCTCCTAGTATTCTGCAATTTAACAATATTAACTTTGGCCATACCTTGATAGCTTGTCGCCAAGGTGTCCCATGCCTCTTTTGCTGATGAGGTTATCATGATCTTCTGGAACACGGCTCGATCTACTCCCTGCTGGATCAGAAGCAATGCTTGTGCATTCTTTCGCTTATCTTTCTTCCACTGTTCCCTCTCTACATTACTGAGGGCTCATTCTTCTGCATTGTCTTGAGGTTCTACAAACCCATACTTGACATGATCCCAGACATCATGTGCTTTTAGCATATTCTCCATCTTAATGGCCCACATATCGTAATCTTTCCCATCGAAAGAAAGAAATTGTGGCTAAAAACTTGATGTGGCCATTTAGCCTAAAAGAAATTCTCTGATAAAACCCTAAAAAAGTTGATATGCTTTGCAAAGCTCAAAAAAACAACCTTATAATAAAACCCTAGGTTTTATTATTTTTTATTATTTATATACAAATTTCTTTATTAAAAAAATCTTTATATAAAAAAATCATTTCTTAAAAAAAACTTATGATAAAAACTCCACCTTTTAAAGCCTCTTTGTAATACGCTTATGAAAGGCCGCTTTAAAAAATACTTTATTATAATCCCACTTTAAACAAATATTTGAAAGTTCCCTTTTCGAATTTGAAAAAGAACACCTCACGTGCTTTATGTAAGGCCCTTTTAAATAATCATTCTCATTAAATTTTAACACGAAAAATTTTCAAACCTTTTAAAATTTAATACGAATGGTCAACGGCGTGCTAATGCGCTTGTTGCTTGTTTGCCTTGCGTTCAAACGCAGTTCCCGATACTCTTGTGCTACGTTAGTTCCTTAACGCACTGGAAATTGAGGATACATGTGTGCCTCAAAATCGACGTAAGTTTTCCATTTTTAATGCGGTTCTCTACAGTGGGAACCAACGTTATAATGCTCTGTCTTTAATTTACAGTGGCATTATAACGTAAAAATGCGGAAAAAAAAATTTCCTTCTCACACACGGATGATTGTTAATCCGTTTTTCCTACGTTTTCTGTGACCTCACTCTGATACCAGTCTGTTGGAAAGGCAGAGGATTAAATCACATATATAATATAATTGACATGCACACACTCTCACACATAACTGAACTTGATCAACTAGCTTAACTCACTCTTTAACTCACTCACCAAATCTAACTGTAACTCAACTCAATTAATTCAGTTAACTAATTGTATAATTCACTCAACTCTAACTCTGCATGCTAGAAGTAATTATATATTTTAACATCTCTTACTAATAAAACCTCTAATATTTTCCATTCCATATCGCTGGGCATCTCTAATATTTTCCATTCTGTGGGCTATGATGCGAAATAAGATATTTGAGAAAAACACATAGTGAACACATAATTATTTGTATATTTGATTGAAAGTCAAATTACAAGCCACAATGAAATCTCTCAACAAACTTTAAGTCTTTAATCACTCACAAACAAAATCATTATTCCAAGTGATATACATCTTAACCTAAAGACGGGAGATGTTAGAAAGTCAACACGAGCTGTATATGCCCCTGGAATTGGAGCTGTTGAATAAATTGAAAGAACAAAGGGCAGTTCGTCCTGCTGGCTGTTCCCCTCCTTCGTCAGCCTTACTTTATTGCCAGGCTTCGGTGCTCACTAGTGCATTCAAATACCAGACCCGTCTCCTAAGAGAACGCAACTGCTGTTTTCAATACTCCACGCACTTATACACTAACAAGATAAAAATCCTCATACAAGGAATTACCTACAAAACAATTTATTTTAACACAATCTATTCTATTCTAATCAGATAGCAAAATAATTCTCTCATTATACTAGGGCTCCCGACTTACCAATATAGTAGCTACCAAGTTGAAAAAGAATTTTCACACCAAAAATTAAATTACATCAAATTAATTATATATATAAATATATTAATTATACATTAATTAATCAGATTAATTATATATATATATATATATATATATATATATATATATATATTAAAGATAGAATTTTTATTAATCACACAAGTAATTAATTGAGAAAATATACTAGCCAAAAGCAAACAACACAATAAGAATTATATTATTTTTCCGATCTAATTAATTAATAATAACAAAATAGAAATTATATTAATTGAATTAAATCTCTCATATCTAATTAAATAATTACATTTGTTACCAAAAATCTATTTCAATATACACAAGATTGATTAATTAATAATTACATTTATTATAAAGAATCTCAGAGTCAATATGCACAAGACAAGTTAGAGAGATAAATCAAGTTAGAGAGATAAATATCCAAGTAATAAAAATAATAAGGCTCACGGGTGGGTGACTCTGAAAATGATATAAAATTTTATGCAGACAAGTTTGAAAATGATCTACTATCTTGACAGAGCATACAATACATTTGTCAAAGCTTGAAGGATGATATGAGATTTGATATTTCTATGATTGTTAATTTGTTAAGTATTATTGTTGATTTGAGAATTATTGATGTTTCGAACCTTTAGTAAGGTTCATCATAAGAATATAATGGTATATAAAAAAATGAACTAACTTCGATGAATAAAGTCTAATTTTTTATTCAAAATTATGAATTTTGGAATTGATCGATATTGATCTACAATTTTAACAGAGAATCATAAGTTATTTATTCACATATCTAATTTGTTGGAATTAATGGAGAAAGCTAGATTTAGATGTCTGTTGTGATGAGGATAGGATTGAGACTCTAAATTAGATCTCAGATCCTACTATCGAGGGAGTGGTTCAAACCATCCTCGTTGTGTCCAAATCTATATGTACGAGGTTCTTCTGCATGAAGGATCAGCTCATTTTGTGTGGAGTGCTTGGGCACTCTCCAAGTATCTCACCTGGAGATCCCATTTAGATTAATAGAATTCAGTTTTTAGCATGGTATCGGAGCTTCAGGTGGAAGTTGAGTGAGCTCGTTTAGTGAGTAGAGAGACCGGATCGCTGATTGAAAAATTGTTTGCAAATTTGTGTGGCATGTGGATGTTCTGCACCGCGGTTGGAGAAACGCAACACAAATTTGTTTGCAGCATATTAATGTTATCAAAATTCCGTGGAGTGGAGTCCATGAAGGCGAATTTCAAGGCGTGTTGGAGCAGCCTGGATGCACATTCGGCGTGCATGCTTAGATTAGCCCAAGGTGTAGAGACAATGCATATTCGGAGAGACAACGCTTTGTGAAGCGTGGGAAGAGGGAAGTGTTACGCCAGAAATACATCAAACATGGATATGAGCAGCGTGCAGTGCTATGTGAGACCGTGAGCGACTCGAAGATGCATGCATGGATCGCTGTGGAGCGCTTAATGGATTGAGTAGACTTTTGTATGGCGAGCTATATGCGCAGGCCAATTCCCCAGTCCGGTTGCGTGGATCTTTGAAATTGCGTGAGAGAACTGCAGATAAAAATATTCTTGCCGTCATGTTCATTTTTTTATTTCTGAAATCAATCTACAATTTCGAGGATTTTTTTTTAAGATTCCAAGATTCTTACGATGCCCTTCATTGATCCGACGAAGGAAGACCGTGGGGTCCTCTGTTGAGGACGACGTTGCTAATGAGCAAACGATTGACTGGAGAAGCCTCACTATTATGAGTAGGTTGAAGTACAAAGGAGTGGATTGAAGTTTGATGCAATCGGGGTGCATTGTAGAAAGTGCTGAGGTAGTGTTAGACCGTGCAGCAAGGTGCAGTTTGGCCAGTGCATTGGTTTTTTGCTTCAGATTTCTTTTGTGGCAGAGAAGCTACAATCCAAAAGGTTCTACAGTTGAAGAGCTACCAAAGGGAAAAGTTTCTCGCTTGCATGGTAACGGGGTTATTAGAGCTCCTGAGAGGATTGAGGTGAGTCAGAAAGAAATCCGGAAGCAAGACAAAGCTAGAGTTTTCTAATATGGCTGCACTTTTAGACATATTTGACCCTAATGATATTTTCTTCATGAGGCTTGGTGGTTTTATTAATGACCACGATTACGAAGAGTTAATATATGTTCTGCAACAGCATGAGATTGAAGACTCACGAGTTGTTGCTCAGGAAGGATGTAAAGAAGAACATATGGTTAAAGATCAAGAAGACCGAGTAGTCATTCTTGAGGAAGGAAGTAAAGAGAAACATATTGTTGAAGATCAATTGGACGAGCCATATGAAACTGATTGCAAAGACTTGGCAGAAGAAGACAAAGCTGGAGAGTGTTCAAACTATGATTATCTCATGAATATTTCTGTGTGTGCAGATGTTAGAAACAACAACGAGGAAAAAAAAACAAAGTTTGAAGAGGAATTGAAGTTTCTTGAAGCATGGCTTGAAACACCATGTCTTTATGAAGTCAAAACAGAAGTTCCATCCATAAATGTTGAAGACAACATCGCTGAAGTTCATATGCTTGACACTAGAAATAGTAAGGGAAAACATTCTTCTATCAAGCCTGTCATAATTTTGAGAAGGGTGAGGATAAGAGTTCAAGAATTCTGTCATTGGGGAAGAAATGAGTTGAAGATCTATCACTACCTCATGGCAAGGAAAGTGAAGATGAAGCCTCGCCTGGGAATGAACAAGTATGGACTCACAAGCAAAAAGACCAAAATGAAAACCTTTGTTACCAAGTTTCTCATGTTTTTATGTAAGCCTAGCTGAGACTGAGACCAACAGGTGTATGTTATTTTTTAGTACCCTTTCTTCATTAAGGGGGAGTGTTGGAATTAATGGAGAAAGCTAGATTTAGATGTCTGTTGTGAAGAGGATAGGATTGAGACTCTAAATTAGATCTCAGATTCTACTATCTAGGGAGTGGTTAAAATGACCCTCTTTCTATGCAAATCTATATGTACGAGGTTCTTCTGCATGAAGGGAACTCTCCAGGTATCTCACATGGAGATCCCATTTAGATTCATAGAATTCAGTTTTAACATAATTTTCTAAAATGACGTGCACATTTTGCGGCCACAGTTTGATTTTTTATTAAAAATGTTCAAGGCATTAGTGACAAAATAAAAATCCTTAGAAGACTGTCCAGATCCAACATAAAATGTTCCTAAATCTACAGCAAGCCTTTTCACAATGGCCTTTCTCGTTTCATTTTATTTGACCAGCAAAATAGAGTTACAGTAACAACTACTAGAAAATCAGACTTCATATTGTTGATGAAGGATCTCCAAACGTGATGTGTTTAAAATGTGGGAGATCTACAAAGAGGACAATTATAATTTTGATAACCAATCCACTTGTCCAAACATTCCATATGAAAAACATTCCCACATTTAGCAAGCTGACGGATTTGATCAATGACGCAGAAATCAGTGAGACAAACAACACATGTAATATCTTCGTGGCAATTTTCTCTTAAACTGCGGTATTCAGCAACGGTCGGTAGATTCTCATGGAGAGTGTGTAGAGGGATGTCACTTGGGGACGAAATAGAAGAGAATATGAGGCAGGAATTAGAATCAACAGAAGGATGAGGAGTAGGACGAGCGTTAAAAGGGGCGAGGGGCCAAAGAGTGAGGGGTTCATCGGAAGGATAATGACAGAAGGGTTCTTCCAAAATTCTAATAGTACGAAGAGGAGCGAGAAACCAATCGAAAAAACTCCTGGTGAACGTCAATACAAAAACAAAGATGAGTAGTAGCGTAGGAACAACGTGGACGGAGCTGCTATATGCATTGCCCCAAAAGCGGAGAGCGAGGGAATGCATGGTGTCGCTGAGCCACTGAATATTTTTGGGGAGGAGCTCTGAGATGTGGGATGTCGATGTCAAGCCTCTTTATCACAATCAATCGTTTGGACTAATTCCGGTCTCGCTAGTCACATGAATGGTTAGGTGAGTGTATTAAGTGGAATTGCACTATTTATATTACAAGGGTTGCTTCAATGATTGAAATTGACTGCGAAATCTCCACAACATGGCTTTAATGAACATAAATTTTTGAATTATAATAAAACACAGTTTTGTCACTTTCTTATCAACTTTGTTTTTGTGTACTTCACGGAGAAATTTTCTATATTGTACATCACACCTCATCATTAACAAGAAGATTTCATTTGCTTCTCAAATTTGTTATGGTGTAAATCAAGTTTGATATTTAACAAGGTCTCATAGTTAGCATTCCTGTCACTTAGTTTAATTGTTAAATTTTGAATGGTATGAATGAATGTCTAGATTTGAACAAGGACTTTTTTAAATATATTAAATTAAAGTAAAAACCAATAAATTTATAATGGAAATTGGCCCATTTTACAAGAAAATCTCACGTGCAATAATGTTTGGGTGAAAGAGGGAGAGAGGAGCGCGTCGGAGGGAGTGAAAAGGCTTTGGAATGTTTTGAGCATTTGAAGGATTCTTAAGCCTTAATGCTTGTGATTGAAAGAAAACATCTGCATATGGAGGTAGCACCATTGCTGGGGCACTGCACGAGGCCCAGTCTGTGAGATAATGGATGTTGGTGGGTGTGAGACAGGGGACTATTTGAGCGCTTTGTGTTTTTTGTAATACTGCTCAATGGGAATGGTGGTTTCCCTTGTGATTTGAGTGTCTAAGCACTCCTATGCCTATATGGGTAATTTCATATGGGGACATCTCACAAACCTCGCACATCCAGATTGAGGCGGGAAGAGGGGGGTTTAGAAGTGGATATATGTGTTGTTGTTGTGGATAGCCACTGCATTGGCTTTTGGGTGTCTTCCATGTTTTTGCTGGACTGCATGTGTCAGACTGAACTTTCTGGTTAAGTTCTAATCAGAATCCGCTTACCTCCAGTGGTCGGGAAATTTAAATCTCATCGCTGGTGGCTGGTGATGGTGGTGGGTCTTATCAATAAAGTCCCTTTCATTAATGGGCTTTTACTGACATTTGATCATTGGGATTGAGATTTTTGGCAGGTGGTATAGTTATTTGTGGGGAGTAGATTCATTGGGATTGATGTGGTAAATGTGTGAAGTTTTTTGAAAATTTTCCGGGGTAACTAAGAGGTTTATTATGTGAATTGCTGAAGTGCGAAGTGGTGAAGGGCCGAAGTACTGAAGGAAAGACTAGAGAGTAAGGTGGATTCTGGTTTGAAATTCGAGTGTGCATGGAGCGGATGGTTTGCAAAGACATCTAGACTTAATGGATTTAGGAATCTTCTCAGTTTGATCGCAACTTGAGTGGTGTTGCATTTTGGCCAATTCCCATGTTTCTTTGATTGCATCGCACATCGTCGCCTTATGTCTTATATCGCATCGCAGATGTTTTAAGTTGTGAATTATTGCATCACATCGATATTAATTTGCACATCGCAATCGACATTATAAATGTTTTTGATAAAATTATATGTTATTTGCTGCGATACGCGATAAGTTAAGTTTGTGTTGTATGTGATTATGTTGTTAGTTTATGGCAGTCGTCTATGTTCATTGATTATCATTAGTCCTTCGTATTTATACACCTATCATCTGAATGTCCCTTGTTTGATCAAGTGGGACACATGGCGGATCTTACGCATTTTCTGCAAGAAGTTGATGGTTTGGAGGCTACGGAAGCCTTACTGCATGCAACTAAGGTGGTGGACGACAATGTAACTCATTCATTTCTCTCTGATGGTCCGCCACCCTGGCTCTTATTGGGTGGTAAATGCGATAATCACCAGAACACCATCGGATATTCTGAAAATCACTTGGATGATGGCTATGGTGTTAAGATAGTCATGGTTTCTGTGGGTGACGGGGAGGATTGTCGCAACCGTCCAACCAGAAGGGGAAAACCATTTAAACCTGCATCGGAAGGCCGACTGCTTAGTTTTGGACATGATATTATGGTGGACAGAGCTGAGAGTTTGCATACGCGTACTCTAGTGGGGCACTGGGTGTATGAGCATATGTGTAACACAGATCTCCTTCAATGGTTGACGGAGGCCTGGATTAAACTTCTAGGTTAGCCATCAAAGATAAGAAAACTCCAAAATGGATGGTGGAGTTTCCATTTCATTAAGTCAAAGGATTTGGGGGAACTTTATCACCAAAAATGGGTACATGGGTGGGTTTTTTTGGTTCTATGATGGTATATCAGTATCAATCCTCAAAGAGACATACCATCTAATTACCTGGTGTGGGTGAAACTCCCTGGTCTCCCATTGGAGTTCTGGTCATCAAAGACTCAGGCGACTATCGAAAACATCATTAGAACTTGTAGGTATGTGGATCCGAAGTGTGTGGGTATTTTTGATAAAAGAGTGGCGTGGCTTCTGGTTGAGTTATCCTTCTCGGGGGGGGGGAATTCTGGCTTTTGTCGACCTGGAGTGGGAGAATTGGGTTCACAGACAACTGATAGATTATTGGCATTTTCCATTCCACTGTCACAACTGCCACCAGACCAAGCATCTTCGTCGGCATTTCTCTATGGGGAAGCTGACTGGTAACCAGAGGCTGGCGCAGTAGGAGACGGGGATGGGCAGGCGTCCTAGTGACTCCAGAAACAATTCTTCCATGTGTCCGCATTCCATGAGTAAGAAATAATCCAATGTATTATCACCTTCAATACCTTTTGAATTGAATGTGATCGAGGGATTGCATATGTTTGTCGGTTTAGAGAATAGGAATTCAAAAATACCTGTAATTGATAGGATAATGGGGGATGATTTTATGTCAAAAATTGTAATTCCTCCTCTGATGGGGTCGGAGTCCAGCCCTGATGATCTATGTATGGATCCTCCTGTATCTCTGTCGCCTCCTGTAATTTCCCCATATATGCCGAAATCTTCAGTCCCTATTCCTTCTCCGCTAAGAGATTATCCTCTTTCTCCCCGGAATTCTGTGGGAAGTGACATTAAACTTCTTCTCTCCAACCCAGAAGCGGGTTTGATCCCACTCCAGATCCTCCAGGGCCGCCTTTCAACTCCTCCTATTAATATTAGTCCTCACTCGGCCTCTAATGTGACGGTTTGAAAGGGTCGTGGTCAACCTCGTCATAAAAAGAAGTCCATTAATGCTGATGACTTTGTTGATGATATCCAGTGCGACAATTTCAGGGGCATCTCAGTAACTCATTCTTTGGATATGGTGTTTAGAGCCTTGGAGCCCTTGCAGACAATGTCCAAATGATTTTTGGCTCCTATAATATTACAGGACTGGGGGGTAGGGGGAATTTTTGACTCTAAGGGAGTTTTTTAGGAATCTACATCCGTGTTTGATTTTTATTCAAGAAACTATTTCTATTACTGATAGGGTTGTATCCTATTTCCATGACACGTTTTCAAACTGGAATATGACTGCGAAGGATGCAGATGGTCGGTCTGGGGGTCTGGCTGTGCTATGGAACCTGAGATGGGCGTCCTTCACCGCTTTTACCTTTTTTGGGGGCATCTTGCTCACAGGTTATTTGAGAGGATCCAATATCAGGATGAAGATGATTAACCTATTTGATTCATATAACAACAGAGAATAATTTTGGTGTAGATTGGATAGATGTGGGTTTCTTGCATTGAACCACACAATGATTATTGGGGATTTAAATTGCACTTTAAGCAGTAATGAGATCTGGGGAGCCGACAACTTGGATCCTCTATCAGATCTTCTGAATGATTTGTTGCATGAAAATCACTTAAAGGATATAAAGATTATCTGTCTAGGACCTACATGGTATAATGGCAGAGCCGATGGGGATTATATTGCTAAAAGGCTGGACAGGGTGCTCATTCAGAAGGATATTATAGCGTTTTTAGATGGTATCTCTGTGAGGGTGATAGATATTATGATATCTAATCACATCCGCTTAGTGGTTGAATGGAATGTTGAATCCAAACGAGGGAACCACCCTTTTAAATTCAACAAGGCATGGTTACAAGACGAAGATTTGAACAGTTTGGACCAAGACTTTCTTAAGGAACATACAAGGGAGGTTGGGTCATCGCCAATGGACTTCCTTTAAAAAAAAATGAGTATGTTGAAGAAAAAAGTTAAAAAATTGGAGAGAATGAAAAAGAATAATATGAACTTAAGATTGGATCAGATAGAGGATCAGGTTGGGTTATTACTCTGACACAGATTGTGGCCATTGGATTGATGAAGTTTTGGATTGGATAAAAAAACTAGAGGCAGAAAAAAATAGATACTTCTCTTTCAGGAGAATACTTGGAGACTGAAGAGCGGAGAATTATGGCTCAAAGAAGGTGACCAAAACTTAAAATATTTCCACGCATTAAAAAATGGGATGAAGGTTCAGAATGCAATCTGGAAAATATCACATGAAAGAAATGAGCACTTCACAACATAAAATATCCAAAGGGAGGCTGTCAAATATTTTGAGAATTTATTCAAGGAAAGGGAAGGCTCATTCATTGAAGACCAAATCTAGGTTGTGTAGGAATTTCCTTTAATGTTCTCAGCGGAGGACAATGATAAATTAAATAAGGAAGCTAGTATGGAGGAGGTGGAGGGTATCTTGAATCTTTTCAAACTGGATAAGAGTCTTGGGTCGGACGGCTGGACACCTGACTTCCTTTTACATTTCTTAGACTTGTTTCTCTAGGACCTGATTGCTATGGTAGAGGAAATTAGAATGAAAGTGTAGACAATGGGGTCTATCAATTCCAATTTCTTGACACTGATTCCAAATAAGAAAAGTGCTTCGACTTTCGAAGACTTCCATCTGATATATTTATGCAACACACTTTACAAAATATCATCCAAGCTGATTGTGGAACATATAAAATGTTAAGTCCCTATATTAATTGTGTAGTCCCTTATTATGCTACTGTAGCTCCCCTTATTGTTATTGTTTTAGCCCTGTAACCCCCATATTGTTATTATTGTGCCCTTACATTATTATTGTTAGGTCAGCTAAGATTACATTGTGGCCCCACTAGGATTACACTGTGGGCCCATGGACTCCAATATATAGAAAGGAGGTTTTGTCATTTGTATCATCCAAGAACTATTCATTCATGTAATGTATTGGAGGTTTCTCCCTCGAAGTGGCTTATTTATAAGGTGTTGATATCTCTTTTATTTTATTTTTGGAGCTGGTTTCACATCATTTGGTATCACAGCTTCAGATTCTAGGGTTTCGCTGCTCCAAACAGGTCATCGTGGAATTTTTACTATAACGTTTTTGCAACGAAGGTTCAGAAGCTTAAATTTTTAGAGTGCGGAGCCGAAATCCTGAGGAACATCGTCGCAAAATTTCAGAGCTTGGTTCGCAATATTTTTAGAGATATGATCTATGGAAGTTAGGTATTTTTCAGGCTCCCGAATTTCATCTCAAAGAGGTGATCGTGGGAAAATCTTTATAACTATCTCTCTAAGCATCGAATTGAAATTCTGTAAAAGTGACTAGAAGTACATGGACTGTAGTTTCTTGTCTATCAATTTTAGAGTCGAAGGATCAAACAGTGACACGTGGCAATTCGTACAAATTTTCTCTACTGAACTAGTCCATAATTAGGTCATCATAGGAGATTGGACACAACTTTGTCTTCAAGAATCTAAATCAAGTCAAACCTGTGGCATTTGAAAGAAGCTTCAGAGGACTACTATAGTGCCAAATTTCAGATATTGAAGATCCGAAATCACAAAGATAATTTAGTTTCAATATCGAGCTTCTCAAAAGCAAGAAATAGGTCCTCAAATGCAAGAAATAGGTGTGTATTTGGTTTTTAAAATTGCATAACGTTTGTTTGAAAAAACCTCCAAAAAATAATTCCATACCCATTAAGCCCTAGAAAAGCTATACTATGATGCATGAAGAGGAAGAATTACAGTATGAGATATCAAAACTACGGTACCAAGTGCAACAAATTTTGATCTTATGAAGAACAACCGAAGATGACATAGATGTTTTAAAAGCAGAAATGGAGGCTAAGTTGGATGGTTTGAAGGATCAAATAATAGCTAATATGGATGATAAATTAGTGGAAGATCACATCAAGCATAAAAAATAATTTCTCCAACTCTCAAAGGATAACCTAAGTTTGGTGCAGAATCTAATGAAACAACAGGAAGATCAACATCACATCGAAAGAAGTTCTGAAGCAGTCGCAGAAACAAGAACTCGACAAGTACGATCAATTTCAGAGTATCTTAGAAAGTGGAAGAAATTTCCTATAGAAGATTCCACATGGGAGGATGAGAATTTTATATAGAAGCATCAAGAAATAATCAAGCGGTGAGGACAACACTTGTTTGAAGGAGAGGGGCATGTTAAGTCCCTATATTAATAGTGTAGTCCCTTATTATGTTAGTGTAGCCCCCCTTATTGTTATTGTTTTACCCCTATAACCCCCATATTGTTATTATTGTGCCCTTACATTATTATTTTTAGGTCGTCAAAGATTACATTGTGGCCCCACTAGGATTACACTATGGCCCCATGGACTCCTATATATAGAAAGGAGGTTTTTTCATTTGTATCATCTAAGAACTATTCATTCATGTAATGTATTGGAGGTTTCCCCCTCGAAGTGGCATATTTCTAAGGTGTTGATATCTCTTTTATTTTATTTTTTGGAGCTGGTAGAGAAAATTAGAATGAAAGTGCAGATAATGGGGTCTATCAATTCCACATTCTTGACACTGATTCTAAAGAAGAAAGGTGCTTTGACTTTCGAGGACTTCCATCCGATATCTTTGTGCAACACACTTTACAAAATATCATCCAAGCTGATTGCGGAACATATAAAAGGAGTATTAGCGATCCATATTACACAAGAACAATCAAATTTGATATATAATAGGATTATTCATGATGCAGTGGCGACTATACAAGAGGTGATCCATACGATTCACAGTAGGAAGACAAAGGTGATCATTATTAAAGTGGATTTAAGTAAAGCATATTACCGTATTGACTGGGCTTCCTTAAGAATAATTCTACATAAGGTCAGGATGCACAGGGATGTGGTTGAGTGGATCATGGAATGTGTCTGCAATTCAGCCATGGCCATTATTATTAATGGATCGGCCTCTAGATTATTTAAACTGAGGAGGGGACTGAGATAGGGTTGTGCTTTGTCACCCCTTATCTTTCTCTTGGTCATGGATGCACTCAGCAGAAAGATCTCCATGGCAAATTTAGTGGGAACATTTAAAGGAATTAAGCTCACACACAACCGAGATGTCACACACATATATTCATTGATGATGTGGTGTTATGTGGTATGTTGATTAGATAATGTTGGGCTACTCTTTTTCACATCTTCCATCGATTTATCAATGCATCAGGCATGATTTCTAATGAGCTAAAATCGTGCTTATATTTCTCTAAAGGGGATCCTGCTTGTATTGTGGATATCGATGATTTATTCAAATTCCAAAGGAAACCTCTCTCGGAGGGGGTGACTTATCTGGGCTTTCACCTAAAGCCAGGACAGTACAGAACTAAATATTAGCAATGGATCATAGATAAATTCCATAAATGGATTCAAGGGTGGTCTCATAAATGTTTGTCAAAAGGAAGAGAGTTTATTCTCATTAAGGCAGTATTACAACAAATTACAGTTTTCTAAGCACATTGTTTTATGATTCTGTCCTCTATCCTTGATAGGGTTAAATATTTAATGACTAAGTTCTTGTGGGATGGGAGGAATGGTGAAAATAAATATCATCTGGCCCATTGGGACCTTCTTTCCATTCCAAAGGACAGAGGTGGTTGGGGCATATTAAATATTGACACTTTTGGGAGATCACTTCTTATGAAGTATTTTGGAGAAGTATAAATCAAGATGAGATGTGGAGAGAAATTATGCGGTACAATTATTTCAAAAATAGTTGATGATGATTTCTTCTTAGGTTGGAGGAAATTTGATAGTGGTTCACTGATATGGAGAGGTTTCATAAAAATATGGCTTGAATTTAGAAATTACCTCAAATGGAATTTTGGGAATGGCGATATAATCATGCTGGGTGAGAGGAACATAAGAGGCTTTCTGGTGGAAATTGGTCTTGGGGAGAATATTTTACGATGCTTACATGGTTGAGGGATCCTTAATATTGCTCAGGGAATAAACTATTGGCACGATGACATACCGAGATGGCATGATGTTGTAGGCTCGAGGTTACAGGGTCATATGATCAAGGAATGGAAGTATTATATAGAAGAGGTAAGTGATATGGGCTGGCACAGGAAAGCTGAAGGTGATATGATCACATGGGGAGGTATTTTGCGGAAATATAGTTATTAAAGAAACATGTATGGCCAACATGGACAACAAACTTGGACGAAAAGGTAAGTGCTAGTTCAATGCATTTTGGAAAGTAAAGACACAAATTAAAATAATCATTTACATGTGGTGCCTGTGGAAGGAGAAAAAATTAACATGGATGAATCTGATGAAAAGAGGTAAGATTGGCCCGGGTATCTGTAGTCTCTGCATGAACAATGATGAGGATAAAAATCATATTTTCTAAAACCGTGTATTTACAAAGGATATTAGATCCTTATTATGCAGTCACTTCAATTTCCAGGATTCAGATTACCAAACTGTTGAAGAGTGTACCAAATGGTCACTGGAAAAAGGTAGAGGTTTTATTATCATCCCACTAATATATCATTAGTATATATGGAAAAGTAGGAATCAGAAATTTTTTGATGATAAATCCATTAATCCGACATGTATTGTATCTCATATTATTAAAAGCTGGGATGGTATGAAATTTCAACTCAAACCACCCAGAGATCTATCAATCAGAATACGACCTCATGAGATTAAATTTCTTGCGTGGTTTTTTGATGGGGCAACATAGAATGGTATATGTGGTTGCAAGGCTTGGTTGATGATCTCCCCTACTTGCCACTATAAACTACACTGGTGTGGTGGACTGTGATCGAATACCAGGGTTGAGATGTTGGCACTCTGGGGTTTTCTATGGTTTACCAAACACTTATACATTGGCACCATATGGATATTTGGGGATTCAAAAGTGTTAATTTATTTTCTAAATCATTGAAATCGGATGTCCCCCCTAAATTTAAATTCATGGATTGAACGTATCTCAAATTTGGTCAGTACTTTCTCTAGCATTCACTCATATTTATTGAGAGAAGAACTCTACAGTAAATCGGTTGTCTAAAAACGGCCTAGAGGGGTCTTTTGGGGAAATTTGATATGGATTATTTGAAGCAGAAAGGGCTGGGACAAGTGGAATTGTAAGATTTTACTGATTAAGTTCCTGAATGTGGTTTTTTTTGTTTTTTATCTGATTTTTTACACTGCCTTTAGTGCAGGGGGGATGTAAGAGAAAACACATAGATGCGAAGGAGTCCATTAGAAGAAGGCTTAGTTTTTGTGCTACCAAGTATGGCAAGCACATATGCATTTTTGGTATTTTATGTAAGGGTGGAAATTTTAGACTTTATCGGATATTCCAGACAAATGTTACAGGAAGAAGGGGAAGGCTACCTTGGCGGCACCCTTTCCAGCTATTAAGGATCGAAGACAGTATAAGGAAAGACATGTGTTATTGGTTGCACAATCTGTGGACACGCTAATAGCTTAATCAGTACATGAAGGGAACAAAGTTGATAGATATATGGAATAATAAATTGTAATGGGTTTAATTAATAATGTTATGGTTTTATTATTGATGTTGTATATTTGTCAGAAATATTTTGCAACACTGTTGCAACTTTGTGCTGGTACATTAATATATACTAGGCGTTTTTCATGCTGAAAAAATATGCTCATAAAGTAGTATTTATGGTGTGGCCCTATTACAAGAGAACATATTAAAAATGGTCAGTGATAGCAAACAACTCAGTCAAAGATGGTTCACTAGTTTGAAATTGTCACCATAATTTTATTTTTGGGATTATATACATAGAATAAGTCATTAATTTAAGACCCATGCCCATGACTATTAGTTGCAAATGAACAATTTCTCATGATTTTGAATAGTCCTCTTAGCACAAATTGCATGAAGGGATGCTCACAAGGGTGAAGAGGTGAGATTAAGCCAAAGGTGGTTCACTAGTTTGAAATTGCCACTACAATATTAGTTTTGGGATTATATACATAGAGTAAGTCATTAATTTAAGATCCATGTCCATGAATATTAGTTGCAAATGATCAAATTTTCATGTTTTTGAATAGGCCTCTTAGCACAAATTGCATGAAGGGATGCTCACAAGGGTGAAGAGGTGAGATTCAAACTAGAAAAATGAATAATGTAGCATCGATCATCGCTTTTGGGACTTGCACGTGATAACTAAGACTTCTTGGTAAGTCACCCATCCCAATACTCCTTTGGCTCAAGTGCACTTAACTTTGAAGTTTTCTTGATACTCAAACTTACTTAACTTGCTACCCTATTTGTAAAACGTTAGCAAGTATTGTGCTAGATATGAATTATTCAATTATAACTTCCTAGATCCTTTATTTATTGAGAAACGTCTATAATTCAACATATAAAAAATAATATTTTAACTTAAATATACACATCTTTAAGAAAGTATTTAATAACTACTAATCAATTTATTTTGCTAAATATAATATGTCGCAAAAAAAATACTAACAATATTGTTTTAAAGTTTTTATTAATCATAATAATGAATTACCTTATAGTTTAAAAAATATTCTAAAATAATTAATAGAATATTTTTATGAATGAGAAGGCTTTTTATGTAAACACTTGATACGATGCTGACTCGTTTACTTGAGAATGAGAAAGCATAGGGAAACGAAGTCTCACAATTTTCTAATATATAATTTTCTAATACACACTCATTAGGGGAATTTTGAGGTCTAAAATGGGCCTGCTAAGGAAATTATAAAATAATAGTGGAAATAATAGAATAAGATTTGATGACATCATCAAATTTTAGAGGGAAAAATGAAAAAACTACCTCTTCAACTCATTTTTTCAACTTATCTCCCAAATGTTTTACTCAAATTTCGAGTGGGAGTACTAGTTGGATGTAAAATTTAATTCCTCATCCAAAGATTACCCATGTTGCATACTTTCGATGAGTCCTACTACATGAAAAATTAGAAATACATGAAAAACATGATTGTAATCACGTTTTTTTATGTATTTCTCACTTTTCGTGTAACAGGGTCCATCAAAAGTATGCAACATGGGTACTCCTTGGATGAGGAATTAAATTTTTCATCCAACAAGTACTCCCACTCGAAATTTGAGTAAAAACTTTGGGAGATAAGTTGAAAATATAAGTTGAAAAAGTAGTTTTTATTATTTTATTATTTTTTAATATTTTTACCCTTTTAACTAAAAAATGGTGAATCATCCCCCATGTTTGATATCATCATCTTGAATCCTATTAGTTCTTATAAAGTTTTTTTTTCTTGTACATTTTTCTTAGGAGGCCCATTTTAGACCTCAAAATTCCCCTAATGATCGGTTACATTACAATTATCAATGATGACATCTATCCATTGCTCAACTAGTATTCTCCTATTCAATGTCTAGTTTTCGATGGTGACTATCGAAACTTAATGGGCTTGCATGATGTTCAGTACTACGGGTGTTTTTTGAATTTTGATTCCTGTTATAGCTTGCAGTCTGGTTTTTTTTATTTGCATGGCCCTAAATCAAGGGGATTTATGGTTTATTGCTTTTTTGTCTCTCTTCTTAAGTCAATTATCCTATGTTTTAATGACTCTTGCCTTGTCGGCCTCTGCTGTCAAACCTTTCTTCCAAATTCTCAGTCACGATGGTTCCCAATCTGTATGTGCCCCGAATGTGGTATGTAATGACGGGACACAGGCTTCAACGTCTCAGATCTATGAGTTAGAATGTATGGCTAAGCAGGACCACCCTATTAATGGTGCTCACCATAATTCTGTCTCTATATCCACTCTCCCTGAATTATTTTGTCAAGTGACTGGCTCTCTGTTGGGTCCGTGAGATAATTTTTGTGTTTTAAGGCCTTAATATACTGTTAATGGCTCCGAATCTAGTTATAGAATTTTTTGGGAGGGTTATACGAGCCTTTGTTTAACTGGGTTGTGCCCTTGTCCTCATTGTTTGTGGGTCTGGGAGTTGTGAAGTCTAAATTATTCCCCTTCACTGCCTAAGCTCAAGTGTTGTAATTTAATCCAGCATTTCAATATTTATAAGATCGCTTGTAATTTTACCACCCTCAGAAGGAAGAGCAGGGTTGGCTATTACTTTGTAATGACGGCTGTTGTAGGACCTATTTATTGTTGCATGCAAACAATTATTAACTTTTTGTTCCAATATACAGGCCTCTCTAAATTAACAACAGGTGTTTCCAAATCACTATCCAAGGATTTGCAACAACACAATCAATTTTTTGTACTTTTGCATACAAATATGGTTAAACACTGTTACTGATGAAATAGGTAACCTGACCTCAAAACGGGAACTCTAGCCCAAAAATTCTCAAAAAACATGAAAAAACACCCCAAAAACAAAAAGTGTGTCTTCCAGAATGCACTTGTTTTTTTTTAAGGTCAAATTTCAACATTTTATAAAATTATGCTAAAAACAAAATTGTTTGTTGAAAAAGGGATTGAAAAAACACCCTCAAAACAAAACCAGTTGATGCTGGAATAACAAAAAAAAAAATTGTGTCATAATTTTGACACTTGTAACAATGGAATTAAAGACAACATATTAGGACATTTTTTAAAATCGTAAATTTCTAACAATTTTGATAGATGATGTTAAAGATAAACAAATACATGTGTGAAGGGCTTATCATTTCGAACAATTTTCATCCATGTTGTTAAACATAAAATATCTTGACTTTAAACAACCCCAAAATTGTAATTATTGTCAACCATAACCTTAAAGATAAAATTTAGTAGCGCATAAAAACCTTAATGACAAGTTGTAAATCTAAAGTTTTTCAATCTTAAGTGTTCAACATACTTGAACAATGAAATTATGGAGAAATTATAAGACTTAACAATTTAAAAAAATGAACAAGTAAATAAAAAAATTATCATTGAACAGAAACAAGTAAGAGTAATTTTAATTTTAAAGGATAAAAACTTATCTTTTTTAAAATCTTAGCATAAGACAAATTTAAATATAATTTCAACCAAAACCTAAAAATCAAGCATCAAAACAAAGTGTTCTGTTTCAATGACGCATATAATTATTAAAATTTTTAAAAGTATCTTATACCAAATGGTAACAATACATAATATCATGGTAATATCACTGCATAATCTAAAAATTCAACATTAGTTTCTATTTTTTATTTTACTTATAATTAAAATATTAGCATTGGTACATTGAATACAACATAAATTATTTTTTTAATTCATTGTTACATTGTCGATATTCTAAAGAAATGAATTCTTCAAAATTAAAACATATAATCCAACAAACATAGAAATGTCTGATAACTTCATGAAAAATGAGATGGAAGTCAAAATTTTTATTTCAAGTTACCATGCAAACATCAATTACATAAAAGTGTCTTAGATAGTTATTCAAAATCAGCCATAGGTTATGGCACACCATCATAATCTACATCTTCAGATGAATGGCTCGATGCAGATGAAGATGATCCATATTCTTCTCTTTCATCAACTAGTGCTCCATCTGAGTCAACATGCATGCCCACCATTTCAAAGTTCAAAAGTCTTGTAGATCTACGTCTACATTCTGCAGAGTCCCATTTCAACAGTAATTGTTCTGGTAGAAATTTCTTCAAAATATTTATGGTCTGCAACCGAAGAGTTTCTCTCTTTGTCAAATTGAAGTCATACACAAGTATGTCAACATCCTCCAATTTTAAGACATCTGTGCGGCGACGATTTATATTTGTGCCCTTTCTTTTTCTCTTTCTGCCAATTTTTTTTTCCACTACCTCTGGCTTGTACACACCATTGAAAGGGTAGGTACTTGTGGCATACCAATGTACATCAATAGCTGTAATCTCTTCATTTTAATTAATGACCTTTATAACCTTGGAAATCCAGAATGGATAGCCAAGTGGATCTTCATCTGCTAACACTGCTATCATGAAACCCTCCTTAAGATCCTGCATAGAACCCTTGTAAAGGTCTTCCATGGCTTCACGTTGTGCACGTGATCTTCTAGAACCAATATAGATTTCTCTTTCCTCTACCTGTGGGGAATTAATAATAGCTTGAGGCTGTTGTTGTTCAACATTGTGTGTTTCCTGATGTTCATGTTCATTTGGAATATTTTGTGGCAAAAGAAAAGGAGTCTTCAGAAGCGTATCCCCATTTACTGATCTTGAAATCATATCACTTTGATTACTGAAAAAAGACTCCCACCAAACTGAATCAGCAACATCGAAGTATTCATATGTATCTCTAATACATCTTTTAATTTCCTCTCGACATTCAAAATAATTTATCTCTCTCTTCTGCCTTCGTGCATTATGGAGTTCGGAAACTGACTGTAATAACAATATCTTTGATGAAAACATTGGACGCTCTAGAATGAACTTCAAAAATGCTAAACCTGATGATAGTCCCCATTCTTCAATAGTTGAATACTTCTTGCCCCATATAAGTGTTATCCCATCAATTTTTTTGATACGAAATTGATGCTGGAAGCTAATGTCGTTAAGTTTTTCAATGCATTTCTCCTCACCATGCGATCCAAAAATAAACCTTCGCATGTCGATAGTTTCTTCAAACCTTCCATAACGGGCTCTAGAATGTAATTTCAGCAATACATACGATTAATGATGGTGGGCTCCCAAAAACTTTCCTCCTCAGTATTCGGCAGTAAAATTTGGTCATTATGATCATGAGTATGCCCAACAAGAAGGAAACCAACCTTTATCTTTTTAAAAATCCCCAATTCAACAAGCATGTTTAGATACCCAAAAAGAACTTGATTTTTGTTCTCACGACTTGTGTTGTCTAATTGTAAATACAAAACTTCAGGAAGAATCCCAAACCAATGAGTAACCACATCATGGATTATAGTTATGGTCAGATTTGCATCATTGTGAATATTTGGAGTTGTGAAGAAAACTCTTAGAAACATCTTCTCATTAAATACCATACAACCAACCAAGTGAAACTGAATGAAATTTTCCTCCTGTAATTTTTTTGGCGTGCGGACAAAATGTGGAAGAAGTGTTTTATTTTGGTCCATACCATCAATTATCAATCCCAGATATTTATTTTGATGATCATAACACTTCTTTCGATGTTTATACAACTTTTGTCTTTCACTTGTTTGCTGATTGCGATGGTCTTGAAGTTCTTTGACAATGGAATCTGTACATAAAATAAAAGAAACATATGAATAAATATATTTTCATAGTTGATAAGTATCAAATTTTAGAAAACAATGTTTTGAACACAAACCTCTTTCTGCCCCTTGACATTTATCTCTTTTTTCTTTAAGAGAAGCACATGTGCTGCAAATCCCCATCCTTGTCTTCTTAGGAATACGAACATTGTTGAATTCAGTTTTCCATATCCTTGTAAAATAAGAATATGTAATAAAATTACCAATTCCTTCAACAAATTTTGCATAATCTTTGTATTACATGAATATTTCTCGTCTCGAGAAATTATCCGAAATGTGTATTGTGTCTTTATTTGGCATACACTCTCCATGATTTGAAAGAAGTCTTTCATCCATGTCTTAGCAGTATTTGCAAACGGCCCCACCTCCCGTTTATAACGTGCTTCTGAATAATATGTGGGATCCCTTTCCAATCTATCCTGGATTCTTGACAAACGACAATTACCAATTGAATACAACATTTTGAACGCCTTTCTGCAAAGCAATACATTCCCAATATGATAATCATAACATGCTAGTGTAGATTGCATGCAACCCACTAAATATGAATTTTGCATGCTTTTATTCATTGACATATATGTTTTCCTTTTCTCCAAAGCAAAGTTGAAATCCATATTTTTCAAGCAATCCCTTCGACAACATTCACTTGAAATCAAATGAACGACATAACTTCTTGTCGTGAGATATTTTTTCCTCGCCCTTGTATAACTGGAATGCTTTGGATTGATATGAAAAGGTCTACTCCTACTCCTAGTTGCAATATTTGCTTGCAACGGCTTCATCATTCCATCATCCTTTGCAAAAGTAGTTTCATCACCATTAGAAGGAATATTATCCCCACTATCATCATCCTCAACATAGTTAAGAAATTCATCAACATCATTGCGTGGAAAATTTTCTTTACCATCATCAGTTGAAGAAAACATTTCACAAGAATCATCAACACTTTTGTAACCCTGACTCAAAAGAAATTCTTCACCATCTTGACCCATGCTTTCAAATTCTTCCTTAGGAGGATTCAATTCTTCATCACCATGAGTGTCTTTGAAATGGTCAATTGGAGAAAATGCAATATTCATATCTGTGCCTCTAAAATTATCATTTGCAAGAAACTCTTCATCCTCCCCTTCCTCAGTGGTGCTCTCATAATCCTTGGGATTAGGCATAAGTGGAAGCTTTGAATTTGTATTCACTAGAATTTCTTCATCCTGCCCCTTCCCTTCCTCACTGAAGCTCTCATAATTCTTAAGATTAGGAATAAGTGAATGCCTTGAATCTATATTTATTGGAAATTCTTCATCCCCCCCTTCATCAGTGGTTAAATTATAATCGTTATGATTAGGATGAAGTGAAAATTTTAGCTTTGGAAATTCATCCCCATCTTCATCAGTGGTGCTGGCATAATCCTTAAGATTAGGACGAAGTGGATATTTTGACGCTGCAAATTCTTCATTCCCCTCTTCCTCAGTGGTGCTGACATAATCCTTAGGATTAGGATGAAGTGCATATTTTGACTTTGCAAATTGTTCATTCCTTAGGATTAAGACGAAGTGGAAATTTTGACTCTGGAATTTTTTCGTCCCCCTCTTCATCAGTGGTGCTTGCATAATCCTTAGGATTATGACGGAGTGGAAATTTTGACGCTGTAAATTTTTCATTTCCCTCTTCATCAGTGGTGCTGACATAATCCTTAGGATTGGGACGAAATGGATGTTTTGAATCTGAAACATTATTATTCCCCTCTTCATCAGTGGTGCTCGCGTAATCCTTACGATTAAGATGAATTTGATATTTTGACTCTGGAAATTTTATATCTCCCTTTTCATCAGTGGTGCTGGCATACTCCTCAGGATTAGGACAGAGTGGATATTTTGACTCTACAGATTCTTCATTCCCCTCTTCATTTTTTGTTCTCACATAATCCTTAGGATTAAGCTGAAGTGGATATTATTCATCTCCCTCTTCATCAATGGTGTCCTCATAATCCTTGGGATTAGGACGAAGTGAAACTTTTGACTTTGGAAATTCTTCATCATGCCCTTCATCACTATTACTTTCATAATCCTTAGGATTAAGAGTAAGTGGTATAACTGGCGCTGGATTTACAGAAATTTTATTTTTCTGCATCTCATCAATTTTGTTCTCATCATCTTTAGGATAACGACCAAGTCGATTTTTTGACTCTCTATTCATGGTGAACGAACTCCCGTTATATTCATCACTCTGAATAGAGTTGTTGCGTGACGAAAATGTCGATGTTCTAGAAAGAAAAACTTCGCTATCAGAAGAAACCATGGCTTTCAACAAGAATAGGTTGAATGATACAAATTCCTCTCCCACTTACAATATATAGCTTAAACACTGAAAATTTCCCTCCAAATTTTTCCTCCAAAAAAATTCGCGAAAAAATTTCCCTCCAAAATTCCCCCCCAAAAAATTTCGCGAAAAACTTTCCCTCCAAAATTTTCATTTCATATATTTGGTACAAATATTAATCAAAAAATGTATTTAACATTTTTTTTAATAAACTGTTTATGTTGAAATATTTTACCGATATTTATATTCAAAATATCCACAAAATATTTCTATCATGGATGCCTTCCAAGCTAAAATAACGTTTTTATTTGAATGATTTAACATTGACTAGATGTAAGTATTAACTATAATATTACTATAATACCTACATGCCAATATTAACTATTTTAACTATAATGAATCCATGCAAATATTTTAAATTTTAAATTTTAAACTTACGTTATATTCATCTAAAATATATTTCAAAATTTATTAATAAACTGTTGGTCTTCAAATATTTCACCATACTTTCTATTCAAAATATCCACAAAATATTCCTTTCATGCATGTCTTCGAAATTAAAATAATTTTCTTATTTGAATGGTTTAAGATTGACTACATGTAAATATTTACAAAAATAACAACATGTAAATATTAACTATTTAAACTATAATTAACTACATGTACATATTTTAGATTTTAAAATTTAATCCCATGATTTTAACTATGATAACTAAATGCAAATATTAACTATTTTATTTATAATATTAAATATAATTAATTACATGTAATTATTTCATATTTTAATTTTTAATCTGAGATTATATTTGAATTATTCAACATTCAGTACATGTAAATATTAAATAAAATATTAATTATGATAACTACATGCAAATAATAAGTATTTTAATTATAGTATGAACTATAACAAACTAAATGTAAATATTTTAAATTTGAAATTTTAATCCCACATTCGTTAAGCAGTGAACAAATCAGACAATATACGCTATTTAAAAGGAATGATTGTTTCTATTCATCACATCACATCAAGTTTTCTGTTATTTGTTAGAGCAAATTTCTGGAGGTGTTGCGTTGGCATTGGTAACTTCATGGAGGCATTGCATTGGCATTGGAGGCGTTGTGTCGCTATTGGTAATTTTGTGGAGGTATTGCATTGGCATTGGAGGCATTGTGTTGCTATTCGTAATTTTGTGGAGGCGTTGTGTTGGCATTGGTGACAGCAGCTTTTTGCATTTCAAAGGTTAGTTTTCCTTCTATTCTGTCAATTTAAAGACGATTTTGGGGAAAATCTGTTTTTCTATAGTTTTTTTGTGTCCAAAAACTACTTTTTTAAGGTTTTTAGGTTCAAAAACCTTAATTTCTTTATATTTTTTTAATGAAGAAAATGCAAAAAAAAAACTAAATTATTTTGGGTTTTAAGAACAAAAATTTAGATTTTTTTTCTTTTTTAAGACTTATAGGTTCATTTAGACAGAAAAATCCATAAAACGACCATACACATAAAAAAAAGTAATATTATAACATTTTTTATTTGTTTTTTTTTTAATCATAAATATATCAGTGATTTCATTATTTATTTATTTTTTTTTAATTTGAGAATTTTTTTATTTTATATTCTATTTTATTTTATTTTTTTAAATTTTAAATCTTTGTTTTATTCTTTTTAATTTTAAATCTTTAATTTTTTTTTCTTTATTGTTTTGTTATATATATATATCTTTTTTAATTGTATTGTGATATAGTTTTTTTTTTTTAATTTATTATATTGTTATATTAAAACAAATGTTTTTTTTTATTTATTATAATGTTTTTTTTTGTTTGTTTGTTATATTTTGATATTTTTAACATTTTTTTTTTATTAATAAATAATGTTTTAATAATTATATTATATATATAAAAAAAAAATCGAAATTAAAAGAAAAATTTTAAAAACAAAATAAAAATTTAAAAAAAAATTAAAAAAAAAAATAAAAAAAATAAAAAATAAAAAAAACAAACGCGCCAAGGCCTGGGAATTGGCCCTCGGCCCAGGCGGGGCCGTGAGGCGGGTTGGGCCGCCCCCATGGCGTCGCCCGGCCGGCCCCCGGCGCCCATCGGGCGGGCCTTGGCGCGCAGGCCCACCCGATGGGCACTGGGGGCCGGCCGGGCGGCGCCACGGGGGCGGCCCAGCCGGCCTCACGGCCCCGCCTGGGCCGAGGGCCGATTCTGGGAATCGGCCCTTGGCCCAAGTGGGGCCGTGAGGCTGGCTGGGCCACCCCGTGGCACTGCCCGGTCGCCCCCCAGTGCCCAACAGGCGGGCCTTGCCATTCATTTTTAAATTTTTTTTTTTATTTTCTTAAATTTTATTTTATTTTTTTTAATTTTGTTTTTTAATTTTTAATTTTTTTTAATTTGTTTTAACAAAGCTTTTTTTAATTTTTTTTTTTTTAATAATTTGTTTTAACAAAACATTTTTTAATTTTATTTTGTTCTTTAATTTTTTTTTTTAATTTTTTTTAAAATAATTTGTTTTAATAAAACAATTAAAAGTTCATAAAAACATTGTTATATAGAAAAAAAAATTAAAAAATTGTTATATAATATAATAAAAACATTGTTAAATAATTGTTAAAATTTTCAAAATATAACAAAATATATATATATATATATATATATATATATATATATATTAAAAAAAAAAATCATTAAACAACAATTATGGTTTTGTTTTTAAACATTATATAATGAAAAAAAAAATACAATATAATAAATTAAAAAAAAATATATAATATTATAACATTTGTTATAAATAGTTAGTAACTTTTTTGTTTTTTTTTAGATATTAAACAAAAACTGAAGTTTGAAAATACTAGTTTATTTTTTTAAATTATTTTATACAATTTAAATACACTTTTAATTTTTTTATAAAATGTATTCAAAACATATTATATAGATATAAATACATATGATTTATAATATTTTGTTTTTAAATGAAAATTTTTATAATTAATTTTACTTCTTTAATTTCAAACTATTTAGTTTTAGAAATAATTTTTTTTTATTAAATTTATTTTATCCGCAATATTTTTCCATTAACTAATATATATATATATATTATCAGGAAAATGGCATCAAAAAAGATTTCTGTGAATGTTTCTGCACCTAGGGCAGCAGCTCCCAAATCTACGGCAGCAGCTCCCAAATCTACAGGTGCAGCTCGACGCACTATGGATACAACTCCCAAATCTAAAATTGCAGTTGGACGCACTATGGACACTGTTGGACGCAATAAGGATATTGTTGCACACACTAATAAAAGTCAAGCAAGTGGGGCACCAGGTTCATTAAAGCTTATTTCTGATTAGAAGAACGCCGAGGAAATAGATAAAACCGATTTCTCATGGTATCTTGAAGACAGTGAAATGGAGGCTGATCTACACATCTATATGATTTGTGATATGATTGACTTAAATGAGCCATATGATGTGATGGGCAGAGTACGATACATATGTATGGTCTCGAATACAAACACTATTTATGTTCTTGCAGGGAAGGCTCAGAAATGTGAGAAGGTTAGATATCATCCATCAATCGTCAAGTATGACACAGATGAAATAACTTCAAAATTTTCTGAAGAAATATCAAGCAACATTGCAAATAACATTGTAAGTATGCTTATTTTTATTTCCTCTATGCATTATTGTAAGGATGATTCAATTTTTTTATAAATTATTGATCATTGACATGTTTTATTTTGTTTCATAGGATTTTGTTCCGAGTCTTTCAAACATGTTTGATGGTATTTATATGTTGGTGCCAAATGTTATGGATGTGATCAAAATTTTCCACAAAGACAAAGCAGAGGAAAGGAGATTGAAGCAAAGAGCAATAGCTCGTGACACTGCAACAGTACAAAGAGGGGATCAACCAAGAGTCACTAAGGTGGGTCAATCTAGTAAACTTAAACATGTTTCTTTTGAAGGTGTAGAACATGAAACAGAAAATTATGATAGAATTAGTGAGGAGGAGATGAGAACTATTGTGCAAAAGGAGAAAACAGATCAGACACCAAAAAGAAAAATTGCCAAAGATGTCTCTTTTGTACCTCATGAAGGAGAGCTTGTTTATAAAAAAACTGATATGTTATCCAATAAGACTAGGAAATCAAATATTGGTGAACCTGTAAAGGTCGTGAGCAGCAGTGAAGAACAAATTGAAAGCTCTCATGGAATCAGAGAAATCATAACACCGGGTGCTGAGTTAGAGGATGGCATTATTAAAACAAAACAAAATGCTATTCGACAAGAGTTGAGGAAGAATAAATTAATTCTTGGTGGCCAAACATTTGAGCTTAATGTTAACCAATTTTATGGCCCAGATGAAGGAAAATCTCAATATCAAAATAGAAAGGCCCATCACCTACATGTACATAATCTGAAAACATTGTTCAGGTTCAATCCATATGCGCATGTGGTGGATTATGTGGTTCTTGTCGATCCATGTCAGGTTCCCAAAAAACAAGCATTTGACAAGAAAAAATGTTTTGATTATAAATATTATGTAATTGGAGGGAACCATTCAATAGAGGCTAAGAGACAATTGATTGCAGAATATCCCAATAACTATCTTTTTCAAACAGTGAAATGCATCCATTTACGTTGGCTTAACAGAAATGGAATCAAAGTTATTGGCATGGGATCATAATGCAGATAATGAGTACATAATGAAAATGACTTTCATCCAAAGGGTCAGATTTATTCATAATGAATTCATAGAAAAATGTCGTGGGGATAAGACACAAGTTAGTGTAGCATTTCGAAAGGAATGTTTAATGGAAACAGGTTATCAAATTGATGAAAAAAAAACAAAAGATGGAAAATTGAATACAAATCTCTTCAGAGGCACAAATAACATTTTTCAATTGGCATTTAGAACCGGGGAGGTATGGGATTTGATTGATGAGATTTTTGATTGGTGGGAGAATATTTCCATAAAAAATCAGAAGGTTAGAAAGAGTAAACCCATAATATGTACCAATAGTAAGGGGGTCCTAAAATGAAACAGCTTCCAGAGGATATGAATATTACAACTTGGAGAACAATGCAAGGTGTGAAAGATGATAAATTAGTCAAATCAGTATTAGCCCATGTGAAGTCGGGTGAATTATCAATGGAAGAAATGTGTGCAGAATTTCAAAAGTAAGTTTCTTGAATTATTTCTTATTTTTCTTTCATTATAATTTTCTTTTAAATAAAACATAATGATGTTGGTAGAATTTGTTATACATGTCAATATATTAACGCTTTTAACTTGATTTATGCAGTCGGAAAATTTTTATGAAAATACAAGAACACATGGTTAAAATGTTGAATGAAGATAGTTGGGATGATGTTGTACGCAACTACCCAGAAACAAGTTCTACATCAACACTAAAAGAGTTTTATATTGCATTCAATAAGGTATGTTGATTTATAAATTTATTTTATTCATATTTTAACTATTTTTATTTTATTACTTATATATATATATATATATATATATATATATATTTTTTTTTTTTTATGTCATTAAAGATGTTGAAGAAGGATGGAAATGGAGTACCAGATACTTTCAAAAGCTTTATTGAAAAAATTAAGATGGAGAACATGAGAAGGAAGCATCTTATGAATGTTGAACTAGATCCTACTCTTAATCATTACATTTGGAATGGGCTCGATAGTGTTCAATATCAAATAATACAAGGTGACTGTGAAGACATTGCATCACTAATACCTAAAAGGGAATATGGCCCAGTTATTGCAGATATTCCTCATGGTTTCAATTTCCCAGACATTGAATATGATAGAGAACCATATACTTATCAAGCTTTTAGTAAAGTGGTTACGGGTTTTCAAGAAGTGACAACATCACCACTTTGGCGATTTGTGACATTTCATTCAGACACACAGTTTCCAATGTTATTAACAAGCTTCAAGGGTATAGTAAACTCAAGGATGCAACTTACATGGTAATATTTTGAAATTGTATGTTTGATTCCTCCTAAAATTTTTTATTCATGTAAAATTTAATTGAACTTTTACTATGTTATGTAACAGGCAAAAGTCAAATATTGTTTCTTCCGAAGATCAACCTATTATAAATGATTGTGAGTTCATCCATGTTGAATGTTGGACAAAAGACGATAGCTATAAGCATATTATTATGAATCGAGTAGATGGGAAGAGTCATAGTCAAGTATTGGTTTATGATGCAGTGGTAAGAAAACTAACATATGAGGATAAAGAAGCAAAAGGAGATATAGTTAAAATTTATCAAAAACCACAAGCATTGATTAACTATCTTATAGATCTATGTTCAAATGAAGGAGAATGGGTTTTGGATTTATTCTCAGGTTCAGGTAAGTTTTAATATACAAATTTAAATTTAAATATTGCCTTTTTTACTTTTTATGTCTCCATACTAATTTTCTTACTTATTTTTTTTGTGCTTGATGATTAGGTACAACACTAGCATGTTGCCTACTAAAATGAAGAAATTGCATTGCCATTGAGAAAGATCCAGTTCAATGCAAATTTATTCAACAAAGAATTAACGCTCTTAAATTCCTTCCAGATGCGAAGCAAGAAGTTGGTTTGAGGAAAGGAGATTTTAATGAATCACGTGTGGCAAAAAAAGCAAAGGAACCCCAACCACCATTATATGGAATGATTAGAAAGGGACACTTTGGAAGATTTGCTGACATGAAAGATCCATTAGAAGACGACAATGATCAAAATGAAGAAGAAAATGTTGCGGAAGAAGCCATCAATGCTGTTCTAGATGATGTTGAAGATGTATTAGTTGATATTGTTGATGATGTTTAAGTTATGCTTTCAAACAAAGCTTATTTTTTAGAACTATTAATCAGTTTTACTTGTAATGTTTAGACTTTGATATTTTATGAGAACAACCCTTTTTTTTTGCAAAAAACATGTGATTGCTATTATTTTTTGACATAAAATTCAATAAAAATGTTGTTTTCTTAAGTTTTTTTGTTAAGATTCTCCCAAAAAATTAGTTTATTTAACATGTTTTTTCCAACAAAAACTCTGTAAAAGTGTATTTTTTGCATTTTATTTATATTGAAAAATTGTATTTTTTTGTTATATGGTTCAAAATATTGGTTTTTTAGCGACAATTTTTTGATGTACATTGAAAAATTATTTAACAATACATAAACATGTAGAAAATATAAACTTTAGAATATTGACCCTTTTTCCATCTTTTATGTATGTGAAAAAGTGAAGATATCATTACAAGTTTTTATTTAAAAAAAAATATTTTTTTATTTTTAAAACACAAGTACATAAATGCACTTAAAAATAAACATCTCACAGAAGAAGAAGACATTAGAAAATCTATAGTGTCAAAATCAATCCTATAAAAAAACGTTGGTGATGATACACCACCACTATTCAAAATCGACATTAAAAACATCACTTAAAAAAAGAAAAAATTAATTAAAAAAAAAAAAAAATGAAAAAAACTTAAAGTGCCAAAAACATGCTCAAATTTTTTTTTCTTGATTTTGCATCGCCGCTTTTTCAAAATCAGGTGTTTTTCTTGATACTTCAAAAAGTAGGTAACAATGAGGTTACCTATTTCATCAGTAACATTGTTGTTAAAGGACAAATGACCAAGAACTAGGCAAAGGATAAAGGGAAATAGAAACTACTTAAGCCCACTGTAGGGTCCAGCAAGAGAGGAAGAAAATCAAACAAGGAGTTTATGGAAAACCTCTTCGATGCATATTCTACAGGTCCTCCACTGGTTCAAAATCTTATTCAAGGCTGGGAGAGAGACTGTAACACCAAAGAGGAGGTAGACATACAGGAGGAAGCAATGGAATTCATTAAAGACCTTGGCAACACAGGAGGGAGACTGTCCCTTTTTCATCAGTCTATTCACACATACTGGCTGCTCAACTGCATTTTTGCCAAGGTTGTCATGAGCTTACAGGAAATGGGAGGAGACCCCAAAGTGGTTTCTATTCTACAAGATATCAAAAGGGAGATACAAGTGATATGCATTTCGCAACAACATGGTAAAGCTCGCCTTGGACGAATATAGTGTTAGCTGCAAGCAATGCATTAGGTGGATATGCCCGGTTCCATTGTAAAAGATTTGACACCTGTTGAATCTTCGGATGATTGACATAGTACTTCCTTTGGTTTCTTATGTATTTTGCAGATAGCATTTACTATTTGCAGTTAAAATATGTTAGAGATAGTACAATGGACAAAGTGGTTATTAGAAGGTTTAGAATTTTCCAATACTCTATGGCTTTTAGCTTTTTAAGGTGGCCAACAAACCTGGTTTCCTTCGGGCAGGTTGAGACCATCAAGTTTTGATTTGCAGCAACCTACTGCTTTTTTATTAATAGAAAATAGAAAGATATTGTTAAACTTACAAAAACAAAAAGGAAATAGAGATTTAATTTTTGTTAATCATATTAATAAGTTATAGTAAGCATATCAAATTCGAGATATGTATTTAGTATATTAATAATTTTCAAAAAAATTAATATATTAAAGTTGGACATATTGAAAATTGCAAGTAGAATGAAATAAATCTAATTTTTTTTAAGAGATAGTTATAGTGGAAATAATGATTTGAGATTTTTATTATTATGAGTTATCTCGATCATATTCTAATTTGTAATATATACTTATTGATAGTGACATTAATTCTCTTTGATTAGACATATCTCTTGAAATTTTGTATAGTTTGGCTATAGTTAAGTTTTAATAATTTTTTAATTTATTTTTCTTGCATTTGATTGGTGGATAGTTTCAACATGTTATTGCAAAATGCGTAGATATTAGTGCCAATTTCTATTGTTTATTGTTTAAAATTAATTTTCCTTGCTTCTTATTGGTTGAAATTATTCACTTGTTATTGGCGCTCGTACTGCAATGCCATCATTTCTACATCTATCCTGTCGTGTTTATAAATACATTTGTCTTTTCGCATTTATAAATACATTCCGTCTGACAAATAATGCAAGCATGATGGCTATGGTTATAAAACCATGACATAACCAGATTTCAATTAACTCATGCGGAAGCTTTTATCTGAAAAATCTCTATCATGAAGATTACTTCATATTTAATATATGGTTATAAAACCATAATCGAAATGCACTTTATCAAAGGATTGCTCCTTTTGCTTATTTCCAAGCGAGATCCCTTTTCATACCATACTTGGTCTTAATCATAAAACCCTTCTTATGCTATTCAAATAAACATTTGAACTTTACATTCTAACCCAAACAATAATGGTCCATAGCTTTTTTTAAAAACTCACATTACAATGTGATTCGCAAATCAATTCTGCCATTGGATGAACCCCACACAAGTCGATGCTCCACAACTTTCATATATATTCGAATCAGGTTATCATTCCAACCATATTCGGCCATAACATAACTAGAACTTTGGTTTAAAAATCCAAACACCAACATATATAAATGTTCGGGCCCACAACGGTTTTAACTTACGTGACCTTAATCTTCACGCAGCTTCAAATGCAGCTACCATTGGCTTTCCGATGGCTGGAATTGGACGAATATCACGTTCAATTTACCTCCACACCAAATATCGCCAAAGTAATGCGAAATAGCTGGTATCTAAATACCGTCGATAGCCACGTGTCATCAACTAGAGTCTATCGCGTGATTTTTCTTAATACTGTTTACAACTTTATCATTGCGCGAATACCACCATTTGGTTTCTCAAACCACTTCGACGTTCCATTTACCATTCGCTCGGTCAATATCCACACATCGACTTTCAGCTGTGGCAATTCAACGCACGATTTAAATCAAATCTATAAAGTATCGGGTCCACGACTTTAATAAAAAAAAAATGGTTCAAATGAAAACTTCGATCTCCGATTGAGGATCGGACGCGATGACCAATTCTTAACTCCGGCCTATAAAAACATCGGGTCCGGACTTGCAACACAAAACAAAGGAGCCATATAAAATCTCTGATTCCGATTTGAGGATCGGAGTCGAAAACTAAAGTTTAACTCCGCTAGATAACACGGATCGGGTCCGTGACATAACAAAGAAACGAGCCAATCATAAAATTTTCGATTGCTGATTAGGAATGGACACCCAAAAATATTTTGATTCCCCTGAAAAAGGCATTGAATGATCAGAAACGGATAAAATATCACGCAAATTATCTCTCCAATCTTTCTGCCGCCATCAACTAAGATATTCCAAATTAGGTACTTATATGATTAATCGGTAATAGAAACGTAACTAATAAATGGTATGTACTTTTAATGATGGTGCAGGGAGGATGGGTGTGACGTTGGAGGTTATTTTGTGTGGTCTCTATTGGACAATTGGGAATGGGCAGCGGGGTACACATCCAGATTTGGGCTCTATTTTGTTAATTACAGACAAAACCTCACCAAACATCCCAAAGCTTCTGTCCAATGGTTCAAATGTTTCCTCAATCCATAGATAGATGACGTGTTTGTTATTAAACGTGTTCCTTCCTTTACTGCCAGATTTCCGTGAACATACATTTGGCTATCACATTTGTTTAAGCGATAAATGCAACCTCACTGGCATATTTGAATTGTAACTTCTCACAAAATCCCGTTGGTGAAGCAATAAACAATAAAATGTTTATTCATCATGAATGTCATGCCGTTTCCTTAGCTCTGCTACTTTAGGGTAACTGATTGGAATCCATGAAAATATACTGATACTGGATAGTTGGAATAGCCACCCTGCAACAAAGCGTACTTAATTGCTATGTGAATTTGTGTTAAAGAATTAACCTCTATATGAAAGCATTAACCGCTCAGTCATTCATCAATAAATGTTTAACAGTCACGCACTCATCTCATACCAAAAATCTCGAACGTCAAATTATTAATGATTCTTTAACAAATTGCTTTTTCCATTATCAAAACATTTGAAACATTTATATACCATTTCTTTTCATTTGATAGCAAATAGGATTCCCGTCATCCTTGGAAATGAATCATTTCATTGGGAAAGGCACTAGCAGTCCGAAAGAAAGCAGGTGCCTATATCTTGATAGTAAAATATGCTCGCTCTTCGCAGAACTATTCTGGTGAATCCAATACAGTCTTTGTTATTCTCCATTATTTTTTAATAAAAAGTATATACTGTGTTACTAAAAGTTGCTGCGATTTTTGTAAATAATGAGCCTTTTTATCATGTATTTGTGGAATTGTGTATAGTTAGCATTAACTTATAAGTGAAGTTGTATAGTTAATGCTCTGTCTACTAAGTAGTTCTTGGCAGCCTTCTTTGAATGCGCGATTTAAATCAAATCTATAAAGTATCGGCTCCACGACTTTAATCAAAACAAATGGTTCAAATGAAAACTCTGATGTCCTATTGAGGATCGGACGCGGTGACCAATTCTTAACTCCGGCCTATAAAAACATCGGGTCCGAACTTGCAACACAAAACAAAGGAGCCATATAAAATCTTCGATTTTGATTTGAGGATCGGACCCGAAAACTAAAGTTTAACTCCGCTAGATAACATGGATCGGGTCCGTGACATAACAAAAAAATGGGCCAATCGTAAAAGTTTTGATTGCCGATTAGGAACGGATGTGATGAATACAATAAACTCTGCTGCAATAAAAGGATCAGGTCCTGTCTTCATATAACAGTTCAATCAGGCCGAAATAAAGAGGAAAAAACATACACTCAAACAAGATACCTTACCCAATACACAATAAACTCTGCGAGAAAATTGTTTGCAAACCTCAGCATTCTCTCTGACTGAAAATACAAAAAAAAAACCAGCTCACCAACCAGGCCTCCCGATTAATATACAGCAGTGACGGACAAAGGTAGTGACCACGGAATACTCCACTGGCTATCGCCGGTCGCCCATACGGTCTGCGACCTGTTGTGAGGTTCGCTGATCGGTGTTTTGAAGCAAATAAATTATGTCGATGATTTGACAGCTGGTTGTACTAAAGCAACATTATTCCGTCCCTCAACGCCATTTTGGACTATTTTTTTCCATCAAATAACTATGAAGCAAATGTTGCATTTGTTCCTCAATGCCTTTTTGCAACATTTTTTTTTTCATCAAATAATTATGTATAAAAATGTTGCATTTATGCCTATGTAATGGGAAGTAATTTGTTTATGATAGGGAAGTGTATTGTTAATAGTTTGTGTTTTTTTTGTAAGTATGATTTAAAATTTAATTATAAATTTTAATGTTAGAGATTATATAATTGAAGGGTTTTAAAAATTGTTATATTATAAATGAATGATATTTAAGCTATTTAAAATTATAAATTTAATAATAAGTATTATTTTTATTGAGAATATATATATATAATTCCAAAACATATCAATCATGAACGATATATTTTTTATAAAAAATTCGAATATGATATATATTTTTTTAATTTAAAAGGTTTTTTTTTAGTCTATATAAAGTATAGAAGGTTTTTAAAATTTTTAATAAATATTTAATATTCTTATTTTTTTTTTAACTTGAAATATAATGAAGGTTGTTTTTTTCTTTCAACTAAGGTTATTTTAGGTTGTTTAGAAGAAGGAACCAAATTATTTCCATCCAAATTTAGTTCTCGTGAAATATATACCCAAGTTTAGTTCAGGTAAATGGTTGTACAGAGAGATAAATATAATTTTAGTCAATTGAAGTTGTTTTATGGTTGAAAGGAATTCCTCATATAAAATATTTTAGAAGAAAAAAAATGATATATTAAATAGGTTTAATGTCTATTTTAACATTTCCTTATTAAAATAGCAAGATTTTGAATGCAATTTATGTAATCTAATTTAACCTAATCTATATAAAATTCAATTTTATATATTTATAAAAAAAAATCCAAAAAAAAGCCCAAAATTAAATGTTTTAGAAGCAAATAATAATAATAATAATAATAATAATAATAAGTTGTTAAATGTGTTTAGACAATAATGTCTACTTTAATTTTTTCCTATTAAAATGTATATATATATATATATATATATATATATATATATATATATATATATATATATATATATATATATAATTTCTCTTCGAAATAATAAAATGTAATGAATGTAGTATGTAGAATATATAAATCTTAATTAAAGAAGCAAAAGAGAAAGATTTAGAAATCTAAGTGATAAAAAAAAAGAATAGTCCACAATTATTATAAAAAATAATTCAAATTACACTTCCTTAACTCCCTTCCAAATTGAAATGGTTGGATTGCTAAGAACATTTCTCTATAAAAAAAAAAAATTAATGACAGAGTTGGAACAACACATGATTAGGCATATAGCAATAGGAAAAACATACTACAACTAAAAGTACATGTATAATATGACATTCTAAGTGACATAGCACCGTCACTAGTTACCAAGGAGTTTCTTGTTTCATTTCAAGTGTCGGAAAGCATAATATAAATGAAAATACACATTTATAACACGAAAGTTCTCCATGAGTTAAAATTCTCATACCCATAAACACCCAAAGATTTGGGAAAGGAGAGAATACTGCAAGAACCAAATATGGCTTTGTAAGAATATAAACAATATTTCAAACAAAAAACCTTTTCTTAGAATAAGAAGATATCTTAAAAAACAATAATAAAAAACCTTTTTCTTTAAGGCAATGATTATATTTATTATTCCATGTATGGCTCTTTGCCATTCTAGAATTGTGACTCTTTAACTCCTTTATATGATTCTCGAGCTTCAAATGCTCTCAAATCACTACAAATTTTCATCTTACTCTCAATTTGACTATTCAAATATTTTGTGAGAATCGAGATAAATAAAATTGAGATATTGCTTTTTTTTTGTCATTTATGTGATACTTTCAAAGATAAATATTATTTAAATTAATTATTTATCCACTTCCTCATCATTGTTTGTATTATCCTTGCAATTGATTTTCAAGAACACCTTCTCTTTTGTATTTGGCTGAAATTGTGGTGTCTCTACATACGTTGCTTAGCTAGGAACATTGTTTATCATCATCCTTTATTTATTATTCTTCAAGTATGGATATTTCTTAGTAAATTTTTTTTCTCTTGCATTAGTGTGAAGTCCCAAAACCATAATAAAATTCCACCAACTTTTATAACATCTAAATAAAAGAAAAAATATATTTAAAAAATTAATTCATATGCATATGTTTCATTTCATAAAATTTTTATTTAAATTAAATCATAACAAGAAGGATAATAATACCTAGTTATGATGGCTTATTTTGGTTCTCTTATCAATATTTACCGACTGAATATGTCACCCTACTAATTAGGAATGTTAGATACTATCTAGCTTCCTAGCCCAAGGAACCTCTATAAGTTCCCTGGCCCTCTAATCACAAACCCAAACTGCAGTTGTAGTGTGTCTTATATCCCTCGTGACAATACTGCTTTGGTACCTAACACCAAAATCAATCCCTCACTCTTTGTTCCAACCCAAAACCTCCCCTCTAATTTCTTGCCCCCAACCTCTCATAAGAATCCCCACAAAGTTCTCCTAAAGAGTCCCCTTCTTCCTAAAGTTTTTCCCACACTTATACTTCCCGTCAAGTTAATGACACCAACCCCCGTGATGTTTCCAACTTCCCCATCATATCACCAACCTCCATCTTTATCTTCGAGCCACTCACTCTATCCTCCTATCCAACATTTAATTCAGGGAGACAACCATTTTAGGGTGTATAAGGATAAAATAATAATATCTAATTTTTTAAGTCCATCAAGTCAAAATATTGAATTAATTAATTAATATCTAAGGAAAATAAAATTAATTTAATATTGAATTAATTGTAAAAAGTCACCAAATATTAATCAAGATTAATGATTAACCAAATAATTAACCACTAATCAAGTTTAACTATTGATCAAGAATAATACTAATCATAGGATACTAATGTATCCATATGAGGTGTGGGTGTGGCTATGTGATGGTTTTCTATATTGGTACATTTTGGGTGCAAAAAATGGAGGAATCAACCTATGGCCCAATTTAGTGCCTGTCCTAACTTGTAGCTTTGGGATCCAAACATTCCAAAGCGATTTTAGGGTCATATGAGATTTTTTTTTAAAATGTAATTAAAAACCATATTCCTAGTGAGTATATTAAATCTATCCAATATCTAAAAATTCAAATTGGTTAACTAAATTACATTATTCAATTTTGGAATATACATTAAATATATCAAATATATAATTATACAAAATATTAAACAATTTTAATTGTTATATATCATGTCATGTAATTTTATGGATTAACAAAATACCTCAATTTACCATTTACTAAAAAACCTAAATTGATTAGATTGTAAACCTTAACACTAACATAAATTCTTAATTTTTACTTTAATTTAATTATATTTAAACTAAACTAAGCAACAACTTTATTAGAAAGCAAATCCTCATAAACATGTTGAAACTCACATTGCAACATTTATATATTTACATTAAGCAGCAGGTAGTAAATATTGACTCATATTGATGCCAAAAATAAGCTAAGCATATGTAGCAGATCTAATCTACACATCAAATGCATATTCTCATGGGTCATCCTAGTAATTATCAATTGGTTACCATTATCAACACAAAATTTGTTTTACTATAATTTAGATAGATTTAAACTACTACTATATAGCGCATAAATTTTTAATTTTTACTTTGATTTAATTATATTTAAACTAAATTAAGAAACAACTTTATTAAAAAGAAAATCCTCATAGACATGCTCAAACTCAAATTGCAACAATTATTTCTAGTTTAAAGATAAAATATGCACAGAATTGAAAAGAAGGAGTTGTAGCTAACATGTGATTACTGCACCTGGAGACTACACTCAAAACTGAGAGATCACTCTCATACACTCTACTATCATGAATGAAATATTACATCATTAAGTACATACTAGAAATCAGGAAGTTGCAACCAAACTCCTAAACTCTAGGAACAAATCCTAAACTAAGGAGATACATTACACCTTGTGTAACCTTTTCTCCATTAATACAAAATAATATAATTATTTTCAACTCCCCCCCTTAATGGAGAAAGGATTGTCCTAAACTCCTAGCATCCTTCTAAACAATTCAAACTTCACACGTGAAAGAGGCCTAGTAAAAATAACAGCCTCATTGTCACAAGTTTTACAATATTCAACAATAATTTCTTTTGACTGTAGTTTCTCTCTGATAAAATGGAACTGAGTGTCTATATGTTTGGTGTTTTTATGAAACACTGGATTGTATGCTAATTTAATAGTGCTCTGGTTGTCGCTTTTGATGGAAGTAGAGTTCTTCTATTCTTCTCCTGTGTCATTGAGAAGCCTTCTCAACCAGATCGCTTCACACGTTGTTGCACACAATGCTTGATACTCAGCTTCACATGAAGACAGTGCTACAGTGCTTTGCTTCTTGCTGCTCCATGCTATGACCCCAGATCCTATGCTGAATGCGTAACCTGTGATAGACCTTCGATCATCCAGGTTACCTGCCCAATCTGAATCTGAAAAACCTACTAGAATAACATCAAATGTGTCAGTGTATAAAATGCCATAATTAACGGTACCACAAAGATACCTAAACATGTTTTTTGCTGCTACCCAGTGACTTTCAAGCAATTTTGACATGAATTGGCTCAACACACTAATAGAGTATGCCAAGTCTGGTCTGGTTGTTGTGAGATATATCAAACTCCCAACCAGTTGTCTTTACATCGTGGCATCCACCTCCTTAGTGCCATCGTCACTGCACAACTTCAAATTCTGCTGCAAAGGTGCCGCTGTTGACCTACACTGATCCATGCCAAACTTTTCCAACAGATTCATAACATACTTCCCTTGGGTAAGAAAAGTTTGCCCAGTATCTCTCCATACTTCTAATCCCAGACAGTAATGGAGACTTCCGAGATCTTTCATTTCAAAAACTTGTGCCATCTGCCTTTTTATTTCTTTGATTAAATTATCTGCATTTCCTGTTATAATCATTTCATCTACATAAAAAGAAATCAAAATAATCTTCCCCTGCTTATTATACTTGGTATACAAATTTGGGTCATTTAAACTCCTATGAAAACCATGCTCTAAAAGAAAGAATCAACCTTTTCGTACCAAGACCTAGGTGCTTGCTTTAAGCCATATAGCGCCTTTTTCAATCTGCCAACAAGATTTTCCTGCCCCTGTTTTACAAACCCTTTTGGTTGTACTATGTAAATTTCCTCTTTTAATTCACCATTTAAAAATGCATATTTGACATCGAGCTGGTGTAGCTCCCAATTATGTTTAGTTTCTAGAGAGATAAGCATTCTGATAGTGTTTAAATTTGCTACAGGTGCAAAGGTAACATCAAAATCTATGCCTTCCTGCTGTGAGTACCCCTTTGCAACCAACCTAGCTTTTAGTTTTTCAATACTTCCATCTGCATTCATTTTTGGTTTAAACAACCATTTACATCCTATAGGTGTTTTATTCTTAGGCAGTTCAACTAAATCCCAAGTGTTATTTCTAAGAATAGATTCTATCTCTTCATTCATAGCAACCCTCCATTCCTCAAATTGACTAGCTTCTTTGTAATTAGTGGGCTCTACAATGTTCAAAATATTTGACATCAAAGCATAGTATTTCAATCTTAATGGTTTTTGAGTCTTCCTACCTGATCTCCTTGGTAGCGGACTTACCTCAAATTTGTTTTCTTCAGACCTAATTGGGCTTGCATTATCACCTTCTTCCTGTTCTTCTTTCTGCTCTTCTTTCTGCTCCTGTTCTCTTTCATCCTTGTTTCTTTCATCCATCAACAATGGAATATGCCAATCATCACCAATGTCATCTTTCCCGTCTTGAACCTGTTCATGAAACACTACATCCCTGCTTGCAAATATCTTATGAGACTCAGGATTGAACAACTTATATGCTTTAAATTCTGTGCCATAACCAACAAAGATGCATTTAACAACTTTAGGGTCTAATTTCTTCCTATCAGCTTTGGGTATATGGGCAAATGCTTTTGACCCAAATATTCTTAGATGATTTACTGCTGGTTTGAGTCCATATAGAGCTTCAAAAGGAGTTTTGAAGCCAAGATACCTGGTAGGACTTCTGTTCTTTAAATATACATAAGTATTAATAGCCTCTGCCCAAAAACTATTAGATAGACCCTTACCTTGTAACATGCTCCTTGCGCACTCCACTAAGGTTCTATTCTTGCGCTCTGCCACTCCATTCTACTGTGGTGTGTGTGGCACTGTAAACTGCTGTACAATCCCGTAAGATTTGCAGAATTTCATGAATTCCTCTAACTTGTATTCTCCCCCTTGATCAGACCGGAGAATTTTTATACTTTTTCCAAACTATTTTTCCACCAAGGTTTTAAACTATATAAAGCACTGGAAAGTATAACTCTTTCTACTCAGAAAATAAACCCATGAATATCTAGTGCAGTCATCAATAAATAACATAAAGTAATATGCTCCACCTAGCGACCTTGTCTGCATAGGTCTGCATATATCAGTGTGCACTAGTTCTAAAATATATGTTTCCTTCCTTCTATCATGCACAGGAAAATGTTCTCTATGCATTTTACCTAAGGCACATCCATCACAATTTAACTGAGTATTATGAAAGAAAGGGAGTCCCTCAACCATACCTTTTCTCTGCAATAGCATGAGGTCCTGCAAATTCAAATGACCAAATCTCTGATGCCAGAGTTGTTTGGCTGTCGATCCACCTGCAACCATGGCTCGCTGTGGTATACTCTTTACATCCAGTCTGTATAGGCTTCCAACGCGCACGCCTGTTGCAACAATTTCTTTCCTGCAATCCTTTATGACACAATGAGTCTTGAAGAATTCGACTTGCATATCTTGATCAGTTATCATGGATACAGATATCAGATTTTTTTTAATTCCAGGTACATTTAACACATTTTTAAGATGACTGATTTTACCATTTGGTAGCTTTACTGGAATATCCCCATAGCCTATAATCTTATATCCACTATCATCTCCTAAATAAATTTTTGATCCATATGTACTTTCTTCAAGATTTTCGAAAAATTCCTTTTTACCTGTCATGTAAGAGGATGCAACGGAATCGATATACCAGATGTCGTCCTCATTGAATGCTGAAAGGGCACAGTTAGCTGTGAACAGTCGGAATTCGTGACTGAAATCTTCATCTTCTTCAACATCTTCTTCAACAAAATATCCTTTGTACTTTGCTATCGCCAACTTTTTCTTTGCATCATTTGCCTGCTTCTTAAAGCATTCATTCTATATATGACCCTTCTTTCCACAATAATAACATTTCTTTACAAGATGATTTACAGGCATACCTTTATACGGACTCTTCTGCGATGTACCTCCTCTCTGCTGTAGCTGCGACTGTGATTGCTGTTGTGGCTGCTTCCCTCTGAATGGTCGTTGTTTTGCCATCAAAGAAATATCATCGTTCTGGGGTTTCAAGTTCTGTCGCTGCTCCTCCTCTTGCAGCAAGATCCCTATCAGATCTTCAAATGTAGGCGCTTTCTCCCTTGCTGCCAATCCAATGATGAACATTTGAAATTCATCTCGGATCCTGTTCTGTGTGATTGTGACGAGATCAGAGTCAGACAAATTCTCCTTGATGTCCCCCAATCCGTCTTTCACATCTTTAATTCGCGCAATGAATGCAGCAGCAGTCTCGCTTTCGTCCATCTTCATTGAGAACAACTTGCTTTTGAGTGCCATAATTCAACTTGTATTCTGGATTTGATACAGACTTTTGATGGTCATCCAGATCTCCGCGGCCATTTTACAGTCTCTGATATGAGGGATAATGTTGTCCTTGACGGACATCTTCAGCAAAACTTTCGCCTTATTTTCTCGCTTATCCCATTCTTTCTCCTGTGTATTCACCCCGTTGTGTGAATTCGGCCTCTGCTCATCACCTGTAACTATCGACCATGCATTCGCACCCTCAAGCAAGGTCTGAATCTTAAACTTCCAATTTGTGAATTTAGATCCATCGAGTTTGCCAGACTCGTGGAGATAAGATTCCACCGTATTACTCATTCTGAACTGATCTACAAATAAATGAATCTACCCAACTAATCCAGAAAAAAAAATGAATACCTGTCAGATCTTGTCACCCGATCTGCCACTGCTCTACCACTGATCTGCTGGTCTCCTGATCCACCCACTGTATCTTCGATTCAGATCCAACAATATCTGACAAATCTGCAATTCAATCTTGCTCCAATGAGCAAATCCGTTGTATTCCAATACAGCCACAAAACCGATCTGATCAAAACTGATCTGATCTGCCTCTCCTGGATAGATATGCAACTTCTCCGATCTGCACCTCTCGCAAATCGTCCAGTGAAGGCGAGGCTTCCCGCAGATCCCTTTGAAGGTGAGTTGGCGCCCTCCCGAGCGAAAAATCCACGCCCAGATAAAAACGATGCAAGGCAAATCACTTGGCGCGATTTCACGCCAATCTGGTATTTTGGCGTGGTGGCGCGATTATGAGCTAAACAGACGCGCCAGTTGCGCTTCCTGGCGCGACTGTCAGCGCGAAAAACGCGCCAACCCCCTTCTGCTCAGAAAATTAAAAAATCATATGAGTCCGTGAGCCAGGTGTTACTGTAGTCCACCTGCTCGGTCGAGCACAAAGCTCTGTGAGAACACGACTCTTCTGCCACAAAGGCAAACTGGCCATAAAGGTGCTCCAGCCATAAAGGCGATAAAAGATTAGGCTCACCCAATCTGAGCTCCGATACCAAGATAAAATATGCACAGAATTGAAAAGAAGGAGTTGTAGCTCACAGGTGAGTACTGCACCTGGAGACTACACTCAGACCTGAGATATCACTCTCGTACACACTACATTCATGAATGAAAGAATACATCATTAAGTACATTACTAGAAATCAGGAAGTTGCAACCAAACCCCTAAACTCTAGGAACAAATCCTAAACTAAGGAGATACGTTACAACTTGTGTGACCTTTTCTCCATTAATACAAAATAATATAATTATTTTCAACTTTTAATTTAACTATACTTTATTGCAAAAGAAATCTTCATAAACATGCTCAAACTCAAATTGCAACATTTCTATAATTACATTAAGCAGCATATAATAATATTTTTATTTTTAGCATTATAAATTTTCATATTCATATATATACTTTAGGAAAATGTAAAAGTTTTCAGATGGTGGACAATATGGTATTGTTATTGTAGTTGGGTGGAATTGGATTAACAAAATATTAGTAAAAACCTAAATGGATTAGATTCTAAACCTTAATACTAACATAAATTCTTTTTTTTTTTACTTTAATTTAGCTATATTTAAACTAAACTAAATCCTCATAGACATCCTTAAATTCAAATGGCAACATTTAGCAAATCCTCATAGACATGCTCAAATTCAAATTGCAACAATTATTTCTAATTTAATTTAACTATACTTTATTACAAAACAAATCTTCATATATATCCTCAAACTCAAATTGCAACATCTCTATAATTACATTAAGCAACATGTAATAGCAGTAATAGCTATCCATAGACATTTTCCAACATTACATTGCAACATTACTATATTTAAACTAAGCAGCAAGTAGTCGCTACCTTGTAGCCTTGTTTTCTATCAATTTGAAAATGACTAACCTACTAAGAAAGATGGACACAATCAAATAATGATTCAAAATTTTATTTATGTTTGATTTTTTTAGTATTATTATGTTTGTACATTGTTTAATTTTTTATTTGGAATTGTGAGGATTAGATGTATCATTTAAAAAAATAAATTTATGAAATTTTATTAGCTATGTGAGAGGTTAGGTTACAAGTTTGAGCTTTAAATGGGGTAGTGGAGTGACGCAATTACTTATTAATGTAGATACGGACATTATAAAACTTAATATGAGAAATCTTTTAGAATAAGCACTGATCGTCAGTGGAGAGCTCGGAGGTGTAGCTATAACTCTAAGGCATGGACACCTTGTCATAATGCCATAATTAATTAAGAGAACATTTCTAAGAGTCAGGATCACCAATCGGTTCTCAGCACAGTAACAAAATTGCTAAAATGACACGTCATATTCTAGTTATAGATATTAAAATGCCTTGTCAAATCAAGTATGGCTTACTGCAAAGGGGGAGCAACATCATTACTAAATAAGACCATCACAATTCAAAAAAATTAAAATTAATATAATTAAAAAAATAAATCAATTTTCTTTATAGAGTTAACATTACAGATTTCCTTTTGATTTGTGGTCAAAGAAGAATTATGACATGTTCAACGCATTACCGCCCAATACGTTATAGCTGCCTGCGGCTGAGGAAGTTGTCTACCGAGCTTGTGAAATAGCTCCGACGACAGAAAATTGTCGGTCAATTAAAATTTAAAAAATCAGGTGTTTGGAGTGTTTAGAATCTATTTTTGACGCTGGAAATGGATTCAGCACTATCAAAAAACCTTACGATATTCAAAATAGTAAAGTTTAACAACTCTAAACAAGATTCTGGGCAAATCTTTGCCGAATTTTCTGAAAATCATTCCCAGATTCTGAGTGAAAACTCAACCTTTTTAGACTACACAAACAAGAAAATTTTGTTTGCTTGCTCTGCTGGGCTTTTCAGTCGCTGGCTAAATGTGGTCATGTGCGATGAGATTTGTCAGGAAAGATCAGATTGATACTTTCATAAAATGTCTTCTGTGGGTCACTCTCTAAATTGCATATCTTCCTTGAAGAATTAAACATCTTTTAATATTTTTCTTGAAGCATCAAACTATTTTTAAGGCATCTCCAACTGTTTTAAAACATTTAACATGATGCCATTTGATAGGGCAAATTTTTAGGAGTTGTCTTTTCAGGAACAGAATAGCCTGGACCGCATGTTTTTGCTGGAATTTGGCTCAGTAAAATTCAAAAAATGAGATAGTTACAGTGTTTGGAATGTATTTTTGAGAGTGAAAATGGATTCAGCACTATCAAAAACCCTTAGAACACCCAAAATACTGAAATTTAATAACTATAAACAAAATTCTGATAAAATTTTTGCCAAATTTTTTCAAAATCTCTACCGAACCATTCTGTTACTTTTTTAGATTACGGCAAACTTTTATCCATTTGACATCCACAAAGAGAAGCAGTTAAAACTATCTTATTCGTCACCTCCTTTGGAAAATAAATAAAGTATCTTGGGATATTGTACGCCACACATAATATTTAATACCAAAGATTTTGATGTGTTGCAGAGAATCAGTCAACTCCTTTGGAAAATAAATAAAGTATCTATTGTACATCATATTTAATACAAAAGATTCTGCTGTTTTGCAGCGCTGGATTTTTGGGTCACATGCGCATTGAGCACAGGAAGAGGAAACGAGATTTATTTTTTCATGGAAAGCCTTCTATTAAAAGCCATATTTTCAGTAAAAAAATCAAATTTTGCAAATGCTTTAATACTATATAGATATATATATATATATATATATATATATATATATATATTGCTCGCTGCATTTTACCAAATTTTGATGAATAATTTAAAAACCAAACAACTTATCATATTCACATTTTGATTTTAAAAAAATGTTAACAGTTATTCAGAATTTTTTTTGTTTGTTTGTTCGTATTTGACTACTACATTGACTATCAGCTTGACAACTTGACATATGATTACTCATTAACTTAATCCATAATTTAAGTACCAATTTAAATATTAAATTCAACCATCAAATTCCATCTTAATCTCGCATCTTTTACTTAATTATCAGGTATATCTTCTTTACTTATAAGCATTATATCACTTCCTATTTTCTCGCGAGTGTAACTAGTTTCCTTCATTTTATTTATTTTAAAAATTTATATAAAATATTAATTATAAAACATGTTAGAAAATATACAGCTCCAATTATAAAAGAGTTCTATAGAAATTTTTATTATAATTTTTGGGCATCCTCTAAAATAAAATAATAGGCTACCTTTTGGTCAATTATAATTAATTATAGTATTTTTTCCAATTAGAATTATTTTGGGTGGTTAGGCAACATAGATGTTATCACCACTTTAGCTTGAGACTTGGAGGGAACTTAATTTTTTATGAAAATAAAATTAAAATAAAATTATGAATATTTTAATAATTAATTTTAAATTAAAAAATATTTATGTCTAAGATAAATGAAATGGTTTATTTTAAAAAATTAATTTTATAAAATGTGTTATTGGTTAATATATTTAAGGTTTTTGTTTTTATTGAGTTTTTACGAATTTTTTATTATTGTACAAGGTAAATGAAATCATTTATTTTTATAATATTTAATTTAATTATTTTAATAATATATGATGAAATTTTATTATAGAGTTTTGATTTCATTATATCAAATATCACGAGTAAATATCATAAAGATGTAAATCTTCAATGATCAATTATAAATTTATTTATCAATAAGTGAATCAAGAGTATAACTACTCTATCATTCAATCATAATTAAGTTAATATATCTTTTTTAAACTTGTTATATATATATATATATATATATATATATATAAGTTTTGAAAGGCTACATCTTCATCATGTCCAATAATCACTTTTAAGTCGGGAATTGAATTAATGTCCATACAAGACCCCGTGAACTTATATGCTGGCACGATCTTAGTTGGGATAGTCATCATCCTTTTTCTCTATGCTGACAATATTGTTCTTCTCGCAAGGTGCCCATTTGATCTTGATAAGCAACTTAGAATTCTTAAGGATTTCTGCTTTACCATGGGTATGTCTGTTAACACTCACAAAACAAAAGTTATGATTATCAAATCCAAGAAGGACACTTACACTAATTTTATGTATGACAATAGAAACTTGGAGGAAGTGTCTTCTTACAAGTACCTAGGAATTGATATTCATCACATGCTCAACTGGAACTATAGCATTCAGAAAAAGATTAATGGGGGGTGGAAAGCTTATTTTGGTCTTGAAAATAATTGTAAAACAACAAACCTTGTAATATGGGATAAAAAGAAGTTCCTGTTTGAAACTTTAGTCACTCCTGTTATCTTATATGGATGTGAGGTTTGGGGTTGCAGCGTCTCTAGAGAATCCTGCAGAAATATTGAGCAAATCCAGAAGCGTTTTATAACGTATAACCTTAAAATTAACAGCAATACACCCTATCCTATTCTCCTTATAGAAGTGGGTCTTTCCCCTATCGAGAGCCTAGCTATGACTAGGCTTCTGTTGTACAAGCACAAGCTCAATATCATAGGAGACCATAGACTTCCTAAGCTAGCTTTAAATTTCAGCCAAAAAAACCTAAGGCTTAAATGAGGTTGGTATAAAGACACTAGGGCCTGGTTAAACCGTTGAGAGATCGACGAGAATGTTGCATTGCAAAACATCAATAACATTAAAAAAATTCTTACTTCTAAGTTCAAAGAAAAAATGTGGTGTGAGAAAGATCTAGCGGCTAAAAGAAAATTAAGATATTATAAGGAGGTCATCAACCCTGCCTTAGAAGATCAAAAGTATCTCTCTATTTTAACTAGCTCAAAAAAGAAAATTAATATATCCAAGATTAGAATGAACTCTCATGAGCTCCATAGTGAAACAGGTCGTTGGACAGTTCCTAAAACACCATGGATGGAAAGGATCTGCCATCTCTGTGAGAATATGAACATCGAGGATGAAAATCACTTCCTCTTAGAGTGCCCCGTGTACAACCACATTAGAGCTCAATTTCATAATCTTTGTTGCAATAATGACCTTCCTAGCCTTTTAAGATGTCAAAGTTATAGTGGGCTCGGGAGGCTTCTCTCCAAGATTTTTGAGCATACGAATAAAATCTTAAATCAAATTAAATAACTCTTTTCTTTAGGTCCGATAGACCAAAGATTGGTCTCAGTAGACGTTAACCACCATCATCATATATATATATATATGAGAGGAGTTCTTTTTATTTCAAATAAAATATTAAAAGTGCTTACAAATTTTTTTTTTAAATAAAAAAATTATTTTCAATTAATTAAATAATACTATATTTAATTAATTTAATATGAGTAATAAATTGAATAAATTATAAATTTAATGGAAAGGAAGAAAATACATATCATTTTATACATATTATTCTGTCAATATATATAATCCTATAATCTCTTTTGTAAATAGTAAACTATTATTTTAAAACAAAATTTAAATACTCTATAACATAACATATTTTTGTAAATAATAAGTTAATATTTAAAAAAAAATCAAAATACTCCACAACATGAGAGATGAAATCAAACTAATAAAAATTATAATATATTTTGTAAATAATAAACTATTTTAAAACAAAATCAAAATACTTCATAACATAAAAGATGAAATAAAATTAATAAGAATGATTTATAATAGAGATATAATCCTATAATATATTTTTGTAAATAATAAGCTAGTATTTTAAAACAAAATCAAAATACTCCACAATATGAGAGATGAAATCAAACTCATAAAAATTATATATAGTGTTAAAAAGAGATATTATATATGTTGTTATGCAATTTTGTTTTTTAAAATGACATAATTTTTTTTTTTTAAGTGTTAAACAAAGATATTATGTATGTTTTCATGCAATCTTGTTTTTTAAATGGTAACTAATAAAGATGGTAAATAGAGATATGAACTTGAGAAAGTAATTAATGTGAGGTTTGAAAATTTATTTTATATTACAATTCAATGTTTAATGCTTTCTTAAATAAATATATTTCTAAATTCTTCGAATATATTTATTATTTGTCTTTACCTAATTCATATAAAAAATTGAAAACTATTTCCAAATAAAAATGAAAATAAACATATATCTAATTGCAATATAAAAAAATTCAATATATTATAAAATATTAAAACATTAATGTAAATTATTTTTCAACTTTTATATATATATATATATATATATATATATATATATATATATAATTATTTTGTTAAAGGAAAAAAATATTATGCACAATTTTGTACTATTCAATACAAAAGTTTCCTTGACTTATGAAAAATGAAATTATTATATTGATACATATAATACAATGAAAAGTGGTTTCAGTTTAAATCATTATATTAATACATATTAATGAAGGAGAAATATAGAAATTTTGAAATTATAGTTAATTGACTGAAAAATTGATTGTGTGAAGAGTTGTATTAATCTAAGATGAAGCAAAGGTGTATGTTAAAAAAAAATTAAAAAAATTATATAGATATATTAACTAAAAATATTATTTGCAAGGTTTGTGGTTGATAATATATTTCATTTTCACTCTTAATCATAAATAAAATATTTAAATATTAAAATAACATAATTTTATATTAGTTTTAAGAAAAGATAAAATAATTAAAGATAAAATATATATATATATATATATATATATATATATATATATATATATATATATATATATATATATATATAATTTCAGTATAATTTTTCAAATTTTAACTAATTTAAAATAAAAAACATATATTTATATAATTTCTAATATAAATTAAAAAGTATTAATAATTATTTAAAAATTTAATGTGATTAAAATAAAAAATTTCTAACATAAAGAATTAAGTAATATTAATTTGTATTTAAAAATATATTAATTCTATATAAAAAAACTTTTTAATATAAACCATATAATTCATAATTAAATTATTTCAATGTCCATATTACTTAAATATTCGAATGTCAACTATGTATATATTAAATATGGATATATATATATCTATCTATATATATATATATATTATAAAGTAATTTAAAAAATAAATGCTTAGGTTAAAATGTTTCAAGTATATTTTGACTATTTTTTGCAATTATATTTAAAAAAAAATTCTTGAGAGAGTAGGTCTGAGAGCGCATGGTCTACCCTAACTCGTGCAATCATACAACCAAGAGTGGATCTCAGCCGCAATGGATCCAAGAGGCGGCTCTGAGATCCCTCCTCCCCTGCCTCCTGAAGTAGAAGCTTTCAAGAAACTTGTTGCAGCAGTTGGAAAAAGGTTGATTATTGGAGCCCAATAGAAATTTGTTAAAAAATTGGACAGTATACCTACGGTGGCTCTGCCGGCGGAAGAAACATGTAGATTGGCTCTGAATCTAGCAGAGAGGGGAATCATTGGTCAATTCACAGGGCTCTGGCCATCCCCGAAAGCGGTAGAAGATTGGGTAAATCGAAATTGGATCCCACTGGTTTCGGAAGGAATCAAAAGTCATTTTGTTGGGAAAAGTTTCTTTGTGTTTGCATTTGACAATGCCGAGGATAGAAGTATGATATTTAGGAATGGGCCATATTTTATGGCCCCTCAGGGCCTCTATTTAAACAAATGGTCTCCAGATTTCGTCTGGCTCACGATGTACCCACAGCTGTACCAGTGTGGGTGCGACTACCTCATCTCCCCCTCCATCGTTGGAATCAGAGGTCATTGCAATGCATAGGAAACACCCTTGGTAAATACATAGATCAAGCGACGAGAAAATATCAATACTCCTGCGCCAGAATATGTGTAGAAATCGATCTGGAAGTTCGTTTACCTAAGGCCATCAAAATTACTGTAGATGATTGGACTCACATCCAAGAGCTTGAATATGAGCATCTTCCCTTTAAATGCTGACATTGTCATGAGTATGGGCACTTTGCAAGGTATTGAAAGAAAAATAACAAGGAGGTAACAGAGAAAGAGAAAGGAGAATAATGGAATCAAGTCAAGAAACTAGCAAACAACAAGCAGAACAACAAATCAAAAGGCAAAGAGAATGGGAAAAAATCAGGGCAAAGCAATGGAAATCCTACAGATTCAGGAAGAAAGGAAACTAAAAACACTGAGGCCGGAAAAAATTCCTTTGATCCTCTCAAAACTCCTCTAGGTCCTCCAGAAGAATATCGGGAAGGGTTCCTTCAGCCAAATGACATGACCTCTTCGGAATCAGGTAATGTTGAAACAATCCCCTCAAGTTCGGTCCTAGGCAATAATCCCTCTCCTTCTTATGCAGAAATCATAAAAAAAAAAAAAGACCACAGAAAATTCAGGCTCATCGGAGGATGAGACCTTTGAGAGGCCTTCGAAAAGAACCAGAAGGAAAACCCTCAAGGAAACTAAAGAAGAAGAAACAGAAAGGCTAAAAACCCTAGGGAGTCAAGCCACTATCAAGATGTCTTTGGGGAGGAATACTAGAACCAAGCCGGCCAAGGGAGGTGGTCCCGCTCCAACGAGTAGTAAGTAATGCAACTAGTCTCTTGGAACTGCAGGGGTTTGGGGAATCCTGGAAAGGCAGAAGCAATAAAATATCTTTTGAAAATGGAATCCAGAGATATTCTCATGCTCCAAGAGATCAAAATATAAGGGGATTCCCTTCTTCATACTAGCAGCTCAAAATGGAAATTCGATAATGGGAAGGCAGTTAGTGCCAGGGGCACGACTGGAGGAATAGGAACCCTTTGGTCTGGAAAAACATTCTCTCTAGAAAGATCCCATGAAACACAACATTATATCTTCACTGAAGTTCGACACACCACAAGTAATCTCAGTCTAGCATTTGTCAATATGTATGTCCCAGTAAACTATGCTGAAAAGAGAGAGTGTTGGAAGTCCCTGTCGGAGTTTTTAGATCTCCACAGCCCAAAGAACATTGTCATAGGAGGAGATATGAATATCATAATGGACCCAAAAGAAAAAAGAGGTGGAATTTATACTAGAGACTCCATGCTCTCCTTTGTGGAAAATCTTGCCCAACAATGGGATCTGGTTGATTTTAAACCTGTGAGAGGAGAATTTACTTTGACTAACAATAGAACAGGGGAGAATCACATTTCAGCCAGGTTAGACAGATTTTTCATTCATAGCTCAATCTTTTTGGATAGAATAATAGTCTTTTCCAAAATTCTACCAAAGTTAACCTCGGACCATAAGACAATCCTCCTTGCTTTGAAAGAGGAAGAAGATTTAGGTCCTCTTCCTTTTAGATTCAGCCCTCTTTGGGCTGAAAGAGATGGGTTCCTTGAAATAGTCCAAACAACCTGGTATAAAGAAGTTACAGGATCCCCAAGCTTCATATGGGGGAAAAAGCTAAAAAATGTGAAGTATGTCTTGAAAGATTGGATAAAAAAGGCGATAAAACAACGACAGAGAAGAAGGTCCTCCGGAAAATTTTCAATTTGATATGGGTGATTGTGTCTCCTTTATTAATAAAGAAAAACTCGCTTTTTTGATATTTATATAAATTTCCTCCTTTTGAGAGAAGAAATAGATTAATTCAAATTTCAGCCTTGTATTAAAGCCGGAGATTCAAAACACAACCTTTTCATGATACGAGCCTATCTCTCAGTGGGAAAATCATATTAAAGAATGGCTCTCTTCAAGTGGGCAGGCTGCAAAGGACTGAAAGGCATTAAAGAAGTGTTAGCAGCTGTTTTCTAGCTCCCACTAGCGGAAGGGATGGGTGTGAAGAGATATAAATGATTTTCTCGTCTACATCCCAAATCTTGCTATTCGATAAATAATGTCTCCGTTGAAACTCTTCGTGCATAGCCCTAAAAATAGTGTGGTCCATGAGCGATGTAAGCACCAAGATACCTGGTTGACCTATTTCGCGTACTTTGCTGGGATATAATAAAATCAGACCTTCTGAGAATAATTCAATGCTTTTTGAGAAAAGCTAAGGTTGGAGGAGGAATCAACTCCACATTTCTCACTGTGATCCCCAAGGAAGTGAATCCTAGGTCCTTTGAAAGATATAGACCGATTTATCTCTATAATTCCTCCTACAAGATTTTGGCTAAGCTACTGGCTAATCAAATCAAACCACTGCTGCAAAAACTTATTTCTCCTGCTCAAGGAGGGTTTGTGAAAGGAAGGCACATATTGGACAATGTAATTCAAGTCCAAGAGGCACTGCACTCCAGCCATTCTCGAAAAGAAAAAGGTATGTTGATTAAACTGGACATGTCTAATGCTTTTGACAGAGTTAATCGTTCTTTCTTGTACATGGTTCTTCACTCCTTTGGTTTCAGCTAGGAGTTCATAAATCTTATCAAATCTTGAATAGGGAAGGTTTGGATCGTGCCAATAGTAAATGGAAGGCTAGCCAATTACTTTCAAGCAACCAGGGGTCTGAGGCAAGGATGCCCACTGTCCCCTTTTCTCTACATTCTGATGGCAGATACTCTGAGAAGAAGGTTATCTTACGAAAAATATGTTGGTAGCATTCCTGGGATTCAAATAGTAAAAGGAGTGGATCCTATGAATCACGCTCTGTTCGCAGATGATTCCTTAATGCTCGGAGGAGCATCTCTTTGAATGGAAAATTATTTCAAAGTCATTCTGAATAAATTTTGCAGTATCTCTGGTGCTCTGATAAATGAAAGGAAAAGCGCTATATATGGTTGGAATACAGAGCAAGATACTATAGAAAGAATTGCAAACCTTCTTGGCTTCGCTGGGTTTTCATCCTGGGAAAAAATAAAATAATTAGGAATCCCATTAACGCTGGGCTCTAACAGGAATAACCTGTGGGAGGAAATCATAGCCAAATTCAAAAAAAAAAATTGCAGTCTGGGGAGGATATTGGCTCACAACAGTAGGAAAATTAGTTCTAATTAAATCAGTGCTATCGGCGCTGCCCACATTCCAGACCTCTCTCATGCTGGCACCTAAAGCAATTACAGATCAAATAACAAGGTTAATGCGGGAATTTTTGTGGAATAGAGGAAGAGGAAATAACATAAGGTTTCACCTCGTCAATTGGGAAATGGTGAAAAGACCCCTCGTAGAAGGAGGGTTGCAGATCAGAGGCCCCATGCATGCAAACATAGCGATGGGTTGTAAAATTTTGTGGTAGCTTCATACAGAACCCAACCATCCGGTTAGTTAGATTATTAAACTTAAATATCGTAATAACCATTCGCTAAAGCATTTCAACACAGAGAAAACACCAACAGGTTCCTTTGCTTGGACCTTGTGTAGTCGAGGAATTGAATTTTTTAGAACCTTCCTTTATCTCATACCTGTAAATGGCAGAAACACTAAGCTATGGATCGATAGAATAATGGGCCACCCTCCTTTAGCAGAAGTAAAAGAAATGGATGAGATAATAGCTTGGATTATCGAGAAAGGAATTCGAAAGTTAGAAGATATCTCGGACTGGGATAACAATGGGAATTGGCAGAGCTGGAAGTTCCCAAGAATTCCAGATTGCTTGAAATTGCGGTTTGAAACCCTTATTGAAGCTATCACTGATTTCGCTCTGTTCCACAAAGATAAGAATGACTCCTGGGGATGGGGCAGATTTGGGGCTTATTCAGTTGCCCAAGGATATTTCCAAATGCAATCTAGGAAGGATTCAATCCACCTGGCTTCCTTTTGGAAACAGGTTTGGGATGGCTTCAGCATCCCAAAAATTAAAATTTTCTTCTGGATAGTAATGCACATGAAACTTCTGACTCGAGAGAACTTGAACAAAAGGAACATTGCAGGCCCCCATCGTTTCGTTCACTGTAAATGCACTTTGGAAACCACAGATCACTTGTTTGTCGAGTGCGAGTTCGCGAAGAAGACATGGTTTTTCTTTCTTCAAGGCCTAAATATTCCCTTTCCTCCACAGACCTCGATAGTCTCTCTATTCTCTTTGTGAAAGGACAACTATCATTATAGAATCAGCAACAAGACTCTCTGGTATCTAGTGTGGATAGCGATTCCAAAGTATGTTTGTTGGAAGTTGTGGTTCGCCAGGAATGATCTCATTTTTAACAACACTGAGTGGACCCCAGATAAGGTGGTTGCAAGAGAAAAGGGCCTCCTAATTGAAGCCTTAAATAAATTCCCCTTTAAAGAGGAAAAAACTCTCCTAAATGAAGAAAGGTCGTGGCTGGAAGCTTTTTCCTGCAGAGATAGAAACCAAATTCTCTCCCATCCAACTCAATAGGAAATATGGAAAATTCGGGATCCGGATGATAGCTTCCAACAATGGTGGAGAACCATGGGTAAGTGCACAATTTTCTTCGATGGCGCTTCTAAAGGTAACCCAGGAAAAGCAGGTGTGGGAGGAGTGATCTATTTTCCGAATGGGATCAAAGAAGACAAGTTCAGCTGGGGGCTCGGATAGAAAACCAACAACCAAGCTGAAATCCTTGGCTTATTGAAAGCCTGCCAATTGGTTAGAGAGAAAGACATAAGAGAAATCCTAGTCTTTGGAGATTCAGAAGTTCTGATAAAATCTCTCAACACTGAGAAAGATCTAAAGGATCTGGGGCTAAACAAGTAGCTAAGAATATTGAAGAGAATCTTGCAAGAAACTCCCTCGATACAATTTTTGCATATTCTCCGGAGCTCAAACAAGGAAGCAGACATCTTGGCAAACATAGGATGTACGCTGGATATTGGAATGCTAAGCATAAATGTTGAGACCCCGGTTAAGGCATTAATCCCTTGAGGATGTTGTAATGAAATTTTTGCTCTCTGTAAATGGTTGATGGGCTTGGCCCAACCTAATTTTTCTCATAAATAAAACATAACCGTTTCAGTTAAAAAAAGAGTATATTTTGACTATTTTTTAAGTATAGTTTTGGTCAATTTTGTCTAAAATAAGACAAATATTTGTTGGAATTGTAAGATTAAGTGATGTAGGCTAAACAATTCAAGTCTCAGAAAATATTTTTTTAACTCTTGATATATATATATATATACACACACACACTTTTTTTAAATAGAAAACTTAAAAAAAAAATTCACTTTCAAATATTTAATCATTCTAAAATTTTGTTAAAATTTTATTTGAAATGGATCATATATATATTAGAATGCAAAGTTTGAATAAAAGCTCGTACCTCAAGAGATTGAATCTCCCTAATATGACTTGTATGGATCTATCTCAAAATTTTAGAGAGATTCAATCTCTTGAGGTACGAGCTTTTATTTTAACTTTGCATTCATATATATATATATATATATATATATATATATATATATATATATTCCATTTATTTTCCATTTTAAATAAAGTTTTAACAAATTTTTGATTAAATATTTGAAAGTGCATTTTTTTTAAAGTTTTCTTTGAAAAAAATACCAAAAAAATTACACCTTAAAATATTTTATCTCTAAACATCTGTTAAATATGTTATTAACATATATTATTTAAATTTTATATTATTCTATATATATTTTTGGTTTATGCGCTTTGATGAAAGTGTCTTTTTATTTGTGTTTTCTTCTGCACCATAGTCATTGATGTAATTAAATAATCTTTTTAATGAATAACAATTTTTAATGAGTGCCATTTTCTTTTAGATATATATAATTAGACGATTTAGTAATATATATTTGACTTTATTTATATTAAAATATTGAATATTTAAATATAATATAATAATAAATATTTTAATTTGTATACTTATTAATATAAAATTTTTAAATGTATATTGTTTATTTAATAAGGGTGATAGTTGCATAACAATAGACTTTTTACTTTTTTTGTGAGGATTTGTATTTAGTAGTTATTTGAAAAATTTATATATTTTGAGATATGCACATGTTGTAGAGCATATAAAATAATTGGCTAGGTATTATTGAAATTCATATTAAGTAGTTGGATTAAATGGATTATTATATATCAAGAGTGCATACCTAGTGATTAATAAAAATATGAAGAACGAATTGATCTGCATTCAAAAGCATATACCTATAAACTTATATTTTCTCAATGGGTGAAATATATTTATTTTTCTATTATGTGGTTATTTTGTACAGAAACCTTCATTGTGTGGAAGCTTTCTCATTGTCTAAAATGCGTAGAAAACTTTGCATAATGAAAGTTCCCCTCTCACCTCTGCACTCCGCATTGCATAAAACAATTGAGCTACAATATTGTCAATGAAATATACTAAATGTAGTATTGTTCAAGGCATGGAACTATTTATAGGAAAAATCAAAGCTATAAATATATTATAGTTTTTTCTACAATATTTGAGTATTATATTAATCTTGCTCAATTTCCAAAAAAGTAAAACCCAAATATACAAATAATTCTATGTTGCAATTAATATTAATGTTGCAAAGTGCAAAGGAAGGTGCTTAAATGATTTCCTTCCGCACCTCTGCACTCTTGCACCTCCGCACACTCGCACCTACGCACTTCTGTACCTCCATGCTTCCGGGAAACACTCTCCATGCTAACATTAGGGGAATTTTGAGGTCTAAAATGGGACTCCTAAGGAAATAATAAAATAATAGTACCAATAAAATAATATTTATAAATTTCCAATTCACTTTTTGCACCAAAATCCATGTAACCATGGTTAAATTCAATTCAAAAGTTGTACCAAAATAAAATTAATAAAAAAATTGTATTGTTGTGACTATAAATAAGAATGAGATTTTCAAGAAAAAGTCATTATCATTGCACAACTAATGCATTTGTCCTTTGTACTTAAATAAATTAAATTAAAATATAAATATAAATTCATAAATTCTTAATTATTGAATATATTATTAATTAAAACTTATATTATTTAAATTATATAATAATAATGTAATTAATATGCTATATAAAAATAGTATAGTATAATATACTGTTTTATGTATGAATTTTATATTACATATTCAATTAATTTGATTTATAAATAAATATTTGAAAATATACAAATATAATATTTATTGAAAAATGTGTAAATACATGAAGATTGTGTAGGGATATGCATTGTTTCTTTCAAAAAATATGAAATTACAATAATAATATTTTATTCAAAAAGTGTGAAATGACATTTATTATGAATACTTCACTTTATGACTTTAAAAGTACTTAGAGTACTACCATGGTTATCCATGAGTTTTTATCCACCTTTGAAAATGTGACAAGTACTTTTAACTCAAACAATGTCACCTCAACCATTAGGGATGATGTCATCTCCTAAAATGTGATTGGTTCTCATAAAGTGAATTTTGATTGTACATTTTCCTTAGGAGCCCCATTTTAGACCTCAAAATTCCCCTAATTATATGCCCACTTCCATCATATATTACATGACATGAAGTTCATTTTTTGATTTTAAAAACCATAGGAAAGAAAATGCATTTTTTCGCAGTATTATTACTTTCCTCCTCCAAAATATTTCTAGGTGTACATGTGTCTCAGGGATTATGCTAGTGATCATATGGTGGAATTTTCTACAATTATTTATAAGAGCTTTAATATCAAGGTAAATTCTTTCATAGTTATTCTCCCATAGTCTTCTGTTATTTATGAGTCACATTTCATCGTCCTAATAGCGGGAGTCATTCTCAACACAATCAACACTCACCTTGGCACTCGCAACATTTCCACCATTGTCGCTCACTCTCATGTGAAGATTTTGTTGGTAGACTATGTATTGAAAACAATTTAAGATTGTTTCTTTCCCATCCAACCCCTAAAATTCATAGTGTAGAAGAAAAACATATTTCACTTCTCTATAGTAAGATATCGATTGAATGAGCAACACCATACCTTTGAATTTACACCCACCCTCTCTTAACCCCAGGCCCTCAACTAGACACCTCGTGACACTAATAAAGATAGCGAGTTTATTCTCCTCTCTAGTGAAAAAACGCTAACATCGGACACCACAAAATAATGATTAATCTTAACCACATGTCATAGTGGTGTAGAGGGATACATTGATATATCGTGTGGAGTGCAGAAGAAGTTTTCTTCTGCACCTATGTACCACAGGAGATTGATCGAAAAAGGAAGGAGGAATACATACAACCTTGAAAATCATGGTTGTGAGCATGTGTTGTACTTACCATTTAATGATGAAAGGGAGAACGAAGAAGCAGTTCTAAGCATTTTGATTATGTGTGGGAAAGAACTGCTACAATAAATCAAGAAAAAGGAAGAGGTACAATTTGTTGCATTTGGTGAGCCTATAGTTGTACTTATCAATACAAATTTGAGTGAATTTCCTACTAAAATCCTATCATTACTAGATGAGTTTGTTGGCATTATTGTTGATTAGTTTCCAAATTCCTTACCACATATAAGGAGCATTAGTCACCACATAGACCTAATTCTAGGTGAAATTTTACCAAGTAAAGAATCATGCAAGATGGCACCCAAGGAGAATGAGGAAATCATTACTCAAGTTCAAGAGTTGTTGAATAAAGGACTGATTAGAGAGATAATAAGCCCTTGTGTTATGCCAACAATTTTGAGTCTAGAGAAGGATTGAGGTTAGCGAATGTGCACCTATTATAAGAAAATAAACAAGATAAAAACTAGGTACATATTTCCCTTATCTCGTATGTATCATCAAATTAGAATGAGAGAGGGTGAAGAGTGGAAAACACCCTTCAAAATCGATGATAGGTTATGTGCGTGGTTGGTTATGCATTTTGGATTAACTAATTCCTGTGGTACCTTTATGAGGCTCATGAATAAGTTCCTCAAGGATTTTATTGGAAAATTTGTGATTTTATATCTAAATGATATCCTTATGTAAAACAAAAATAGGGAAGAACATTTTAGGTTTTTAAGAATGTTGTTAATAAAGCTACATCAAGAAATTTTTTTAAAAATATGGAAATTTGTTCTTTTTAAAGCAGAACTAATCTATTTGGGGTTTGTAATTTCTCTTGAAGGGCTAAAAATGGACCTAGATAAGATAAAAGTCATTAAATATTGGCCTTCTCCAAAGAGTATCCATTGGGTGAGAAGCTTTCATGGACTACCCAGGGTCTATCGAAATTTTATTCCAAACTTTAGCCATTTTTGTGCACCAATTTTAGAAACCATTAGAAGGGAACACCAACCATTTAAATGGATAAAAAAACGAAGAAAAAATTCACACTATTGAAGAAGAAAAATAACAGAAAAACCAATCCTAATACTTTATGATTTCCATAAACCCTTTAAGGTGAAATGTGATGTTAGTGGAAATACTATAGGTGCTATTCTTTGTGAAGATTCGAAGCCCATTTCATATTTTAGTGAAAAAAGTAATGAAACCAAGAAGAAATATTCTACCTATGACAAGGAATTTTATGTGACAATTCAATCTTTAAAGAAGTGGAGGCATTATCTTATTCCCAAGGAATTTATTTTGTTTATTGATAATCATGCATTATAGTTCATAATCAAGTAGGATAATTTTAATCGGAGACAAGCCAAATGGGTAGAGTATATGCAAATTTTTTATTTTTTCTTTGAAACCTATTAGTGGGATCATTTATAATGTTGAAAATGCTTTGAGAAATAGGTTTTTAGTTTTACAGGAGAATAAAATCAACAATTTGGGATATGAAAACCTCCATAAAATGTATAAGAAAGATCCAGACTAAATAAATTTACGAATCCTATGAAAATCCCATAGTCAATGACCAAAGTACTTGGATCGAATACATGGTTTAGGAAGGGCTATTATTAAAAGGAAACGGGTTGTGCATTCTAAATGGTTTGATGAGAGACAATTTGCTAAAGAAAAACCACAATGGAGGATTAGCTGGTCATTTCAGCAATGATAAAACATATGCTTAGTTGAGTTCTTTTTATTATAGGTTGGGTTTGAGGTATGATGTTGATAAATTTGCGGAAAAATGTAGTACTAGTCAATATGTTAAAGGAAAGAAGTAAAATTTTTATTTATATCAATCATTTCCCATACCCAAAAATGTTATTAGTATGGATTTTGTTTTGGGTTTGCCCAAAAGTCATAGGAAAAATTATTAAGCTTTTGTAGTTGTGGTAAGATCTCTAGAATGTCACACTATATACCCTATTAAAAAACTAATGACACCACACATATTGCAAATTTATTTTTTAGATAAATTGTGAGACTGCATGGCTAGCTAGAAGCATAGAATTAGATTGAGACACAAAATTTGTTGGGAAATTTTAGAGGAATTTATGGAAGAATATTTGGACAAACCTTGCATACAGTTTAGCCTATCACCCTAAAATTGATGGGAAGACTGGAGTAGTAAACAAAATCCTCGTAAATTTGTTGAGATTCTTGGTAAATGAACATAATAAAGAGTGGGATCAAGTTATTCCCAAGGATTAATTTTACTATTCACCTAATAGAAGTACAAATAGGATCCCATTCTAAATTATAAATGGAATGCATCCAAGAGGCATCTATAACTAAGGAATTTGGGAAAGGAAGGAGTTCTAAGCACTACAATAGAGGAATTTGCAACAACAAAGAAAAATTTACAAGAAGAAGTTAATGGATACCTTCAATACAACAATCAAAAGTACATATAAAATGATGTCCTAAGAAAAATAGAGTAAAATTTGAAGTTGGAGATATGGTACCAACCTATTTAAGGAAGGAAATATTTCCAAGAAATGAATATAACAAATTGAAGCTAAAAAAGATAAGGCCTTGTAAAATATCAAGAAAATTTCCAACCAATGCTTCTGATATGGAATTACCCGATGATATTGAAATCTCACTAATATTTAATGAGGTAAATTAGTGTCCTTATCGAGAACTTGAAATGGAGGATAAGGAGGATCAAGAAGGAATTTATTGAAATAAATAGTGACCTACAGCTAAGAAGTATTTATTGAAATAAGTAGTGACCTACAACTTAGAAGTTGTAGATGGAGAAGATCCTTGATCAGAAAATTACGTGCAAAAGTCTTATAGAAGAAGATGAAACCTTGATGAATGGTGAAGAGAGCCAGAAACAAGGAATAATTGATGAAGACCTAATGGACAAGATTCCATGAAACCGTTTTTTCTATGTGTTGGAAATATTAATTCCAACTATGACTGCAAACAACAGGAGCAGGAATTTTTTTTTATTGTGTGCACTCCATTGTGCATTTAAATCCAGCATTAAAAGCCTACAAAACTAAATTATTTTTGACAAAGTCCGTAGCCTGTTCACTATGTAAATCTGTGGTTTGGACCACGCAACCTCCGCTTCATAAACCCACACCCATTAGCATTAAAATCCACCAACCAACATAACTTCCACCATTTGAAATTACCACCATTTATTTTGATTTGAATCAGGGCCACATCACTTGAGTGGAGCCCACGTATCCATGTCCTCACACTCGCCAACCAATCGGAAGGCTATCGCGCACTTTTGAGCCGACGTCACCACTCACCCAAACCATGTGATAGACCGGTCCCATCTTTCCATGTCACAAAGCCCTTGACCAATCACAAGCTGATCACATGAAGGGAAGCTGACGTCACACCAACCAGAAATGGATGTGATAAATAATTATGAAATGCGGTTGATTTTTGTTTGAAGTCCACCGAGGGTCCACCATCAACCAATAGGAAGGCTATCGAACTGATAGTAATTCCAGTAAGCCTAGAGAAAAAAAATTGGATGCGATAAAGTATGAAACGTTTTGAATAAAAATTTTGAGTTCCGCCAGCGCATCCACTGTCAACCAATGCCGCATCGTCGCAAACTCTTGATGCCCAGACATCGAGCGCACCAAACGATGCAACATGTTATCATCCGTCCATATAAACGGGCATGATTATTGTTGATCGCAGATCAACGATAACCTGTGGGCACAAGTAGTCTGCCGTTTAACCTAAGGAGTGTCTCCGTAGTTGACTTCGCCCGAATTCCTTTTACCGAAGATCGACAGAAGATATGCACTACGAGAGCACAAAGTCTATGTTCAGTCCAGACTCTGAAGTGCCTCCGCAGTGACGCACTGCGAAGAGCCAACACGGCCTGTGTGTTGTTCGACCCAAGTACAAAGTTGTTGAACAACCGCAATAAATTAGATTAGGTTTTCCATTTTTATATAGACAATGTAATTTCAGTTTTAAGTGTGTGTCATAGTGAAGCAGAGAGTGAAGAACTGTGTGAGCAGCAATCATAAATTTCCTTTGTAAATCCAGAACCACATCAGTTCTGAAGAGGTTCTATTTTGTAACAGTTAGAAGTTTAAATGAAATAGATTTTATTCCACACCTCTGTCCAATTTTTATTCAAATTTCTGTGTTTAAAGGAGGGAATTTTTATTTCCTCTGTGTGTTACGAAATTGTTTAGAAATTCCAAAATAGTATCAGAGCTAGTCCAGGCTCTTTGCATTTGACAAAGAAGTTGAAGGAAGGAATAAGGATTTTTGTTGAAGGTTTCACTAGCAGAGTGAAGGTTCATTAAAATCAAGGTATTTTACAAAAATAGAGTTTTGTTTTGTTGTAAAAGAGTGCAGTCGAGAGAAGTCTTTTTAAATACATAGTTTATCTCTCAGAAGTGAGAAAGTTTAATTAAAAACACAGTAAAGATTTTTTTTAAGCATAGTTCAGAAAGCTAGCCATGGCAGGAGCCAGGACAAGCACGAGTATGGGAGATACTCAACTCCCATAGTTCCATGGGAAGAACTATGAATATTGGAAAATCACAATGAGAGCCCTATTTGCCTCTCATGATTTATGGGAACTAGTTGAAGATGGTTTAGAAGAAACAATAGATGAAAATGCATTTAATGCCTTAACTCAGGTAGAGAAAGATTTGCTAAAGAGTAATAGGAAGAAGGACTTAAAAGCCCTCTTCTATCTCTATCAAGTAGTGCATGAAAGTGCATTTCCAAGGATTGCAGCAGCAAAGAAGTCCAAGGATGCATGGGATACCCTCCAGACAGCCTACCAAGGTATCGAGAAGGTAAAGACAGTAAAGCTTCAATTAATGAGAAGATATTTTGAAGTTATTTGCATGAAGGAATCTGATACAATAGATTCATTCTTCACAGTGTTGATTGAGTTGGTCACTCAAATGAGATCTCATGGAGAGACAATAGAAGAAATAATAATAGTGTAGAAAGTGTTGAGGAGCTTACCCTCAAGGTTTGATGTGATAGTCACAACCATTGAAGAGACAAAGGATTTCTCAAAGTTTACTGTTGATGAGCTTCATGCATCATTGATGACACATGAATAAATATTGGGAAGAACAATAAACTCATTTTTGGAGCATGTCTTCGAGACCTAAATTTCCTTTGTAAGAGGAAGAGGTCAAGGTAGAAGAAACTACAGAGGAAAAGGAAGAGGCAGAAACCAAAACATAGGAGGAAGAAACAACCCTGCAAATACAAGTGGAAGGGGCAACAATCAAAATCAGAACCAAGACCAAGGCAACAACCAACAAGGAGGACAAAATCAAACACATGGAAAAAGGTATGATAAATCCTAAGTACAATGTCATTATTGTAAAAATTATGGCCATTATGCCAAGGAATGTAGGAAGAAATAGAGTTACATGGGTAGTAGACCCAGTGCTAATTTTACTAAGGAAAATATCATTCAAGAGAAGTTGTTTTTAGCATGTAATATGGTTGAAGAAAATAATGAGGATATATGGTTTCTAGATTCAGGATGTAGCAACCATATGACTGGAAACATTTCTATGTTTTCTATGATTGATGAAAATGTAAAGTCTCAAGGAACATTGGGGACAGACAATAAGGTCTCTTTCATGGGAAAAGATAGTGTAATTGTTTTGACAAAGAAGGGAGAAAGAAAAACCATATCAGATGTTTATTATGTGTTTGCTATGAAGTGTAACCTTTTGAGCATTGGACAACTCATTCAAAAAAGCTACAATGTTTTCTTTGAAGATGATGTATCCACCATTATGGATAAACCACCAAGTAAGCAATGCATTGCACAAGTGAAAATGATAAGGAACATAATGTTCCCTCTCAAGATGAGAGTAGATTTGAAGAAAGGAGTTGAAATGGTAGCAGTGACACAAGATATATTCTAAAGAGAAGCAAAGGATGAAAACTGGTTATGGCACTTGAGATTTGGACATCTCAACTTTGGAGGTCTAAATTTGTTGCATAGAAAAGGAATGGTAAAGGGATTACCATTGATTGAGAAACCGGACAGCCTATGTGAAGGCTTCATCTTGGACAAACAACACAGAGAAAGCTTTTCATCAGGAAAGAGCATAAGGGAAAAGACACCCTTAGAAATTTTCCATTCATATTTGTGTGGACCAATGCAGACACTATCATTAGTAGACAACCACTATATGCTGACCTTCATTGATGATTTTACAAGAAAAACTTGAGTTGAAGTTGAAGAGTGAAGTGTTTGAAATTCTGCCACTTTAAAGCTCTTGTTGAGAACCAAAGTGGGCAGTATATTAAGGTCTTAAGGAAAAATAGAGGAGGAGAGTATATATCAAAATAATTTCTGCGTTTTTGTAGAGAAAATGGGATTCACAAGAAATTTACAACAATGTATACACCGCAGCAAAATGGAGTTGATGAAAGGAAAAATAGAACCATCATAGATATGGTAAGAAGAATGTTGAAGGCAAAACATTTTTCAAATGAATATTGGGCTGAGACTGTACATTGTGCAGCATATATCTTGAATAGATTCCCAACAAAGAGTGTTATGAACAGAGTTTCGGAAGAAGAATGGAGTGGCATAAAACAGTTTGTCACCCACATGAAAGTTTTTGGTTGTGTGGCTTATGCACACATTCAAGATCAGCTAAGGGTGAAGTTGGACAGTAAGAGGGAGAAGTGCATATTTATTGGATACAATAAAGAATCAAAGCATACCGACTATATAACCCATCCACTAAGAATTTTTTTATAAGCAAAGATGTACAGTTCATTGAAGAAGAAGCTTGGGATGGAAGCATTGAGAAAATAGTAAATGTGAAAAGTTTTTTGTCTCATGATGATGATGAGGAAGAAATGGCTAAAAGACATCCCTCATTAGCAGCACCACCTCCACCAACACAAGGACAGCAAGGGACACCACAAGTAGGTATGAGAACACCCTTGAGAAGTGATGACAGTGCTTCTCCAAGCACATCACAAAGAGAAGATTTGAGTGCTTCTACAAGCACAAGTACACCAAGTGAAATCGTGCTACATTACAAGTTAAAAGTACATTACCATGGTTCTGATTTTCTTTTGTGAAATTTACTTTTGGTTTATTACACATGTCATTTTTCTTCTTTCTACATTCATTGGCATAATGCCCATACTTTTTGCAATAATGACATTGGACTTGGGATTTATCATACCTTTGTCCTTGTGCTTGATTTTGGCTTGAGCCTTCACTTGAGTTCTATTTGCTACCCCTTCCACTTGTGCTTGCAAGGCTGCTTCTTCCACCTCTGTGTGGGCTTCTTCCTCTTCCTCGACCTCTACCTCGACCAAAAGACATTTGTGTTTTGAATGCATGCTGAAAATTGTGAGAGATCCTTTGTCTCTTCTGTGGCCACTACTATGGCATCAAATCTTGATGGTAGACTTATTAACACTTTCTCCATTATTCTCCTTTCCTCAAGTGTCTCTCCATGAGACCATATTTGGGTAACCAACCCAATCACATGTATTAAGAATGAGTCTATGCTATTAGACTCTTTCATAAAGAGAGTTTCAAAATCTCTCCTTAGCATTTGAAGTTTTGTTGTCTTCACCTTCTCCATGCCTTGATAGGATGTCTTGAGGATATCCCATGCCTCCTTAGACTTTTTTGTTGCTGCAACTCTTGGGAAAATACTCTCATGCATTGCTTAGAAGATATAGAAGAGGGCTTTGGAGTCTTTCTTCCTATTATCTTTCAACAAGTATTTGTATGCTTGTTTCAAAGCATTAAGCGTTGTTGCATCTACTGGTTCTGGAAAACCGTTTTCCACTAGCTCCCAAATATGTTGTGAAGCAAACATGGCTCTCATTGTAATGGCTCAATAATCAAAACTTTTACCATTGAATTGTGGTAGTTGTGGATTTGTCAGGCTCATGATTGCTGCTGTCATTCTGACTGTGTAAACAAACAACCTTTTTGGCTGTATAAAACAAAAACCTTCTCACTGTTGGAGAAATCCGCTTCTCAAGCAATCAACCTTTCAACTTCTTCAGTAAAGAAAGCTTGTTCTTTTACTTTGAACTTAGACATGCTCTGATACTGTGCTTGAAATATTGAATAAAACAAACACATAGGAAATGTGTTTCCCTCACAACACAGAGAATGCTATAATGAACGCAGAAATAAACAATCAAACACAGACAACGTATTACACAGGAGCGGAATGAAATTCAATTTTCTATTCAACTCAAAAAACATATGAAAATTACATAGCTTTTATACAAAATGGCTGAAGCCTGAGCATTGAAAGAAATTCAATGCAAATCGGAAGTTCAACAACCAAAATCCTCCATCGCTCTGTTTCTGTTGTTTACACACGAAACAATGTAAAAACACACAAAAGGGCGGACGTCAAATATTTTATGTTTCGGCTCTGAGTCCACATCGCATCCAGCACTTTATTGCAAATTGCATACCGACGATCTTAACTTTTAACTTGCGCAAACACGAGAAAACTTTAAAAGTTGCGATATGCAATTGTGAGGCGGCACATATCGCATCACACATAAACTATTTATCTTGCGAGAGCTATCCATAACACTCCTGAGCTTGCGATGTGTGCTTTGCGGGCGCATCGCATTGCGAATATCTTAACTTGCGAGGGGATTTAAAACTTAAATACAAAACTTGCGAAGTGCACATTGTGGGCGGCTTAAATACTTAAACGAAAAAACTTGCGTAGTGCGGGCGCGATGCGCCTTATACTATGGTAAGTGCGAAATACCAAAAAAAAGGATAAGCGGAAATACAAAGGATTGCGGTGGTTTGCAAATGTAGTAAAGGTTGGTGGGTCCCGCCAGATCGTATCAGCGGGGAAATAGGTTTTGGTGCGGGGTATAAAATTAAAACTTAAGAGTTGCTAAGTGCAGGCTGCAGGCACTTAAATGTTGGGAAGCGTGGTAAGACACAAGGGTAAGGAAAGACAAAATAACAAAGGAATTCATGCATTTTCAAAATGAAGGGGAGGTAAGTGGGTCCCGCTGATATCGCATCGACGGAAACTTAACATTGGCAAAAGGCTTCAGAGTTAAAACATAAAAGTTGCGGGCTGCGCCTGCTAGCAAAAAGGTAAGTAATGCGGTGGGTAAGACTTTAACGCAGAGTATGGACTCTACTTTGGTTTTTCGGAACATTGCATGAAAACGCCTTCGGCTCTTGGATCTGTGCTTGTCCTTCCTGTCAATCAAAATTTTATGAAGCGTGGATTGCTTCCATTCCTTTATTCATGGCGACGGTTGAAAGTTATTTCCAACAACCTGAGCACGAGGGTTTTTAACATTCATCATCTCCAAGAAAAAACAAAAACAACTATTGAATTATTGATATTGAAGTAGCAGGGTTGTTAACTGAAAGTTGTTAATTTCTACCTTGTCCGTTAGTTTATAAGGGTTTATATTTTGGATACCGTAACATGCAACCACAACCAGTGCACGAAGAATAGAGGTGATAATTTTGATAAATATTTTTTTATATATCTTAACATGTTCTTTGTTTTTTCCGGCTTCATTCATTTTCATTGAACTATTGTTTAATTTATTTAGAATAAATTAATATGAGAAATTGTAAGATGATAGGTAAGTTCAGGAGTCGAATTTCGATTAAAGGAGTCCATGTTTTTCTCCTTTACCATAGGTAATTAAAATTCATTTTAGTATATAGTAAATAAGAATTCTTTGAATATAGGTGGAATTTTGGTTATAGAAGACCATGGTTTTTTCTTTTATCATAGGGTAAATAAAATTCATTTTAGTATATGGTAAATACAAATTATTTCAATATTAGAGTTTTGAATTGATCTAAAATTTACATAAAACAAAAGATAAGTGAATGTTAGAATAAATAAAATTATTTAAAAGAGATTTATAAAAAAATGAGTCAACACTACACATTACTGCAGTACAACAATCTACACGCAGTACGATAATTTACATGAATGAGATTCATACACTAAGTAGGAAACCTCATATCCCAGATCTTACTGTCAATAAATAAAGATAACACCTTAGCATTCTCAACGTAGGAAACCTCATATAGCAGATTTTAGTGACAATAAAGATGACTACTTATGAGATTTAGTTATATACAATTTCGAATTACTGAAATTACTTCATTTAGAAACCGTCTCGTTCATAATCTCCAAAGTACATGTTAACACATTTGCCACTGCACGTAGAACACAACTTTGTCAGCCCACTGCATGTTAATCTTTCTTGGCCAGGAGTTTTTGTGATTTTGTTCTTGGCCAGGAGTTTTTGTGATTTTGAAGATAAAATTAGAGTGCAAACCACATCTGATGAGGCAAATTGTTCAGATTTTAAACTTAAGTTTTGTAGTAGTAGTTCCAAAGTTTTGTAATAGTAGATCTATTCATATTAACAGACAAATATTCGAAATTGATGTTTATTGGTTGACAAAACCATTATTAGAAAATTCAGCGAAATCGATCTTTATTTTATCTGCCGACTTAAGGAATTTCATTGTTTAAATGTCACTTAAGACTGTTTATCTATATCTAATTTTGCACAATAAAACGGTAATATGAAGTTCTAACATCTATCATGAGAAATCGCCCAGGATTATTTCAAGCAGCCATGGTAGAAACAGTTGTGGATCACCTTGCTGATGCAGACCATCATATTTTCGTTGGAAACTTCTCAAGTGATTCTACTACTTTATTTTAAAAGTACCAAAATTGGCTGGTCTCGTCTCCACTCAGACTTCATTATAGCATTTTTCTTAATAATATTGATATATATATATATATTTAATGGTGATCATATTATTATTATTATTATTATTCAATTTTAAGGTTACGAGTTAAGTTATGAGACTTTTTTGTTTGTGGGACAAGAGACTTACCTCTTTTACAATGATTTGACTGCTAAGTATTTTTTTTTTTTTTTTTTTTTTTTTTTTCTCAGAAGAAAAAAAACGTTGTTATATATATGGAAAAATATATGACAGTACATGTACAACATAACAATCTCAGCTGATAAAACTTAACAGCGAGACAAAACCAAATCCCATATACATGCAGAATTACCCATCTGGGGCATTGATTCGATGCACTTGGCAAGCAAATAACGGGAAAATTTCCAGCCCCATAACAGATAGAAACTTGACATCCCTGAATAAGATAAAGAAATAAAACAGATACATATTGTACGTATATATCCCTATATAAAACTTGACATCAAGCATATAATATAGCAAATGCATGGAAACAAGTCAAAAAAGTTTGAAAATGGTGAATGCTGATAGATCAACAACACACAGTGAGGATCAACACCCCAAGATACTCCTTCTTTTAAAAGAAAACTGGAACGGGCTCGCTTGCAAAATATATGTAGGCAGGCTCGCTTGTGGAAATGAAAAACATATGATCAGGCTCGCCTGAACGGAGGTTGGATTAAGGAATAGCTTCAAAATAACCTGTAAACTCTACTGTAGGAAATCCACCCAACCTTCTCCATAAATAAAATCTGGCTCGCTTGATGAGGATTCTCCAATAAAAGTCCAGATGAAACCAAAAACTGGTTGTAAAAGGTGAACTGATAACTTATCAAGTAGGTGAAATTTGCGAATGAACCGAAACAGATCACCCAGTGTATAGATGTATCACTTCAAAATCACCTGTAAATATGAGGAAAAACCCAGTATCGAAACGGTAAACCTGTTGCAAGAAAGTTAATAATCAAAAAACAAAATGTGGTCAGGAATGAGAGGGAGTAATAGCTGTTGGAAGATGCATAGGACCCATCAAGGAAGTGGGATAGACGAGTTCCAGATCAGATGACCATCCTTGTACTGGTGGATATACATAAAACCGAACTCAGCATTCATTCCTTTTTTGGAGAGGGCATCAGCCCTCGTATTAACTTCCCTGTAGATGTGATTTATAGGAGGGAAATTAAGAATCCGCCACAATCTATGTGTCCTCCTTCTCCAACCCTGAAGAACAGAGTTCCGCGAATGAAATCAGCTAGTGATCCATCCAATCACATTCTTAGAATCACCATAAAAGTTGGGATTCAGAATTTGAAGATTAGCAGCCGCGTAGAGACCACCCCAAAGAGCCATCATTTCTGCCTTATTATTAGAGCCCAGCCCACCATTCCAGAAGATATGAATTCTCTCATTCTGTGACAATTTAATCCAAACCCCACATCCCGTGAAACCATCAACAGATGCCCCATCAAAATAGATGGCAGGGATAGAAATCTCGTGTGGCCTACATCGAAAGGATCCATCAGTGATCAGTTGGGAGGGGACCGGCCTATCCTCAATCCAGTTCATAATGTTGCAGAAAATTACATGCAAATGAAAAGGTCTGTCTTCAAATATCAACCTATTCCGACCCTTCCATACCTCCCATTCAAAGAAAAAAGGCAGAGACTTAAATTTACCATGGAGCGATTCCCATTCCATTACCATGGACATGAAATCCGACGCAGACTAGTTTGGGTCAAGGAAGAAAGGAACAAATAGGCGCCATAAATTTTTAACAACTGGATAGCTAAAAAATAGATGGGCAGTGTTTTCGGCCGCCATACAGTAAAGAGCGCATCGATTGGGGCCCAAAACTCCCCGCTTGTTGAGTTTGTCCCAAGTAAGAATCTTACCGTGCCAAACCAACCAACCAAATAGAGTTATCTTTGTGGGGATCTTCCGCCGCCAAAAGGAATAGAACAACTTTGATGACATACCCAGATGTTGAGAATGGCTGATATTTCTGTATACCTCTTTCACAACTACAACATCATTTTTCATAGGCCCATTCCAGATGATCATATCACCCCCCGTGGAATGACAGAAACCAGCACTTCTGAAACAATCACGAATGAAGTCCCACTCCGAAGCCTCAGTTCCGGCTAAACCAAGTTGTTCAGCTGTTTTGAAAATCAGGGCCCCAAAGGACCAGCAAGATATCGTCTGTGATAAATATATAAAACCCTTGTGAGACAGGCGATGAAGAAGGCGTGGGGAGAGGAAAATCTGTTTTGGAAGCGACATAATTGAATTGAAATCTAAAGGAATTCGACCACCATCGCAGAACTGCCAAGTCACACTTCCATATACATGAGATAATATATTTTTGAACCCTCCCCAAATAACAGAATAATTTCGTGGGGAAATCACGTCTCGGCAAATAAGCTGATGAAGTATGTCCCCCACAATGTACTTGCACCTGATTATAGCACACCAAATACTGTCCCCACTAACAGCACGCCAAAAAGACTTAATCAGCAATGCTATATTGAAAATTCGAGGGTTTAGGATACCCCATCCATCATGATCTTTTGGTCTGCAAATAACATCCAGTTGGCAGAGATGATATTTTTTCTCCATATTAGCACCTCCCCATAGAAATTGTGCTATAGTGTTGTTAATCAAATCCACTATCTTTGCGGGGAGATAAAATAAATGGCCCCAATATACCATCAATTGTGAAACAACCGCCTGAATGAGGATGAGACGGCCACCCAGAGACAGCCATTTATGTGTCCATATTTGAATACGAGCCCTGAAACGCTCAATAATCCACATCCAGTCCCTGATTCAATATCCACAGGGTTTAATGTTAAAACCCAAATATTTAAAACCCTCTGTAACAAGCTGTGTGTGGACCCCCAAGAATTCTGCAATAAATTGAATCTCCTGTAAATCCCCCTTCCCATATAGCAGAAAGGATTTGTCTTTGTTGATCCCTAATCCAGTGGCAGATTCAAACCTATTTAACACAATATGCAGATAGAACCAGTGATTCCTGATGAGATAACCAAATAGCAGCATATCATCTACAAAAAGAGAGTAAGTTGTGGAAACAAACTCAGAAAAAGAAAATCCTTTAATTATACCCCTTTGTTCTGCGTTATGAAGAACCTTACTAAACCCATCTAGAATGAGAATAAAGATGAGCGGAGAGAGAGAAAATCCCTGACGAAGACCTCTAGCAGCCATAAAGAATTGTGTGGGCACACCGTTAACCAAAACAATGTATCTAACTGTTGTAATGCATGACATAATCCATCTAATGATCCTGATAGGCAGGCCAATCTTGAGTAATACTAGTCTAATATAAGACCATTCAACTGAATCATAAGCTTTGTGCAAATCAACCTTCATAACCAAAGCCTCCCTTTTATGAAAACATACATACACTGTCTCTAATTTTAAACTTGTAACCTTTTAAAAAGAAATACATACTCTTAATATTTAATCAAATGATAAAAGCTTTCCATACTTATAAACATATTTTCGTTGAAAACTTCTCAAGTGATTCTACTACTCTCTTTTTAAAGTACCAAAATTGGTTGGTCTCGTCTGAGACTTCATTATAGCATTCCCCACAATAACATTGACATTTGGCATGGTCCCTTACGGAAAAAGACCTATGCCTATATTAAATTTTACCATCTCATCTGTGATCACACTTAATATAGAATATAATATTTTCTCATCTTAAAAAGAAAGGGAGAAGATCCATTGGGTATTTGTGTATAAAATTGCAGTGTTTGTATAGCATCCAATGCAATCAATTTTGATGATATTTTATAAATATTTGTCTATAATGGTAATATGATGTAGCCTTGAAATTTGAATTGGTCAAAGGTTTGGAATTTGAAATGGTGAAATCGAAATTTAATGATAGTTTTTTTTTTTTAGTCATTTTATGTATGTTTATGAGCGATAAATTTATTTTTATTTCTTATATGTGAGTTCTAACCGATAACTTCCAATATTTAATATAACATGTTTGTCAGTAAATGAGATATGTTCAAATTTTGTTTGGGGATTCACAATGTCTTTTAGATATTAAAAATGCTTGTAATTAAATGAGAGATGTTCAAATTTTGTTTGAGTTCGTGTATGGATAAACAAGCATAGACAAAGAAGAGACTCAGTAAGGCCAGTTAGCCTGTGTTGTTGTTGCAAGCTTCATCTGGAAGCCCCTGCGTAAAATTGGTATCAGAGCCAGAAGTGTTATCTGGTTCGAGAAGGTTAGTACTCAAATACAAAACTCTTTGTTGATAAATGGATCTAGCCAGAAGATTTGTTTCTTTCCGAGAATTAGATGAGAAAGATAAAGCTAAAGAAAATCCCCTTAGGGATATGTTTGCATCTGCTTCTAGTTGTGTGATTAATTCTGCTGAATTAGAATATGAAGAATCACAACCATCTTCTAGATGGAAGCTCCCTAGTATTGATGCTTCTCAAGTATATTCAGATCTTACTGTTTTTCATTTGAAGGCCACTACTAGAATTTCCATTAAGGAATCTATTAGTCAAATACAAGAAAAATCCGAATGTATACAGTCCATTTCTCTTCTAAACTCTAAGCAACTTCAAGCGGAAGCTAAAAGGCTGAAAACTCAGTAGTTGCATTTGGGATGTATTAGAATCGGCATTAATGCTCTGACACATCAAGGGCTAAATACCTTTGTCCTAGCCACTGTCAGAGATCTTACTCATAATAAGTATATCGATTCCTTGATTGGAGGAATAGTTGCCCCTTTGTCAAATGGCCCAGTCTATTCAAATTTCTCTGTATATGTTTTTGATGAAACAATCGATAATATTCTTCAGTTACAGATCCAGACCACTGGATTTGATATGACAAGAAAAAGACATAATATAGCCATTCAGACCAGAGGATGTTTCCGTCATACCAATACCCTCTATCCTGCAGTCCTCCACACACCCAGTAAAGAATCTAAGTCAAGTGTTGTTGTTCTAACCGATTCCAAAAATCAAAAGGTAGAACATCAAACTATCAGATGGGAAGACCTCACTTTCCCTGAGCACTGGGTTGTATCAAATCCAAAACCAACAAGTATGAGAAATTTTACTTCTGCAAATATCCGAGAAAACCAGTTCTCTGTTGTTTTATCTTTTCCTCGAAGATCTACCATAGACAGAAAAAGGATTGACCAAGCCTGCAGAAGTTCTCCGTTGTACAAATACCCCCTTGAAGTTGACACTGCCTGTTCCAGTTTTGTCACAAATTCTTGTAAATATATTTCTTTGTTTGAGTTTTCCCTAATTGTAAATTTTTCCTCTGTTGAAGTTGTTTGTCGAGAATGAAAAATACTTGTAAATTTGAGTAGTCTTGCTGAATTTTTCATTCATGCCAACCATAATCCCAGGACAGGAGAAGCCCCAGCTTCTACATCTATAAACCCTTGTCCAAATCCAAAGTGTTCATATATTCCCTTCCCACATGAATCTGATCACGTTATGATGATGCACTTGTTACCCTCTTTAGAAAAAGAAGATCCGAGGTTAACATAAATGTTTAGCCGAATGAGACCACCAAATATGCCAAAATATGGTCTAGGCTACTTAGAACAACTGAATGACTTAATTCCAGAATCCAGATATGGTATTTTACCAGAAGATTGTAAAAATCCGTCAGTCACAGAGATGCACAAATTCTTCACTCTGATGGATGGCTGTCCGAAACATAAAATAAATACCCAGTGGATGAAAGAGATGTTAAACTGGGATTACACCCATCCAGAGGCAGAATATTTTGGCCTCACTCATACTAGTGAAGAAAAACTCAGATTATCTCAAGAATGGAAAGAATTCATGGACAAATCTTATTCTTGGATATCTTTTTATGTTTGGAAAAATATGAAACAATCTGAGAATGTTTTAATGACTGACACTGCATCCTCTACATCTGCTCAACATTCTTGGTCTGCATTAGATGGTAGCAAGATTGAAACCTCATCAACATTTCCTCCTTATAAAGGATTCATCCTTGGAGAAGCTCAAAACTCAGCAAAAGCTATCCCTCTAGTTTTGAAGGATGATAATGCTTTAGGCATTGATGGAAAAATCCAAAAAGCCAGTGAACAATTAAATTGGACAAACACTGCCATTAAAGGATTGGAAATGAACTCTACTAAAACTGTTGTCATAAAGGAACAGTTTGACAACTTACAGGTTTCAGTCAATAGTGTAAATAATTGTTTGAATGATCTTCAGTTTTCTTCTTCTATTTTAAAAGTTATGCAAGAGAGTCCATAAGAAAATAAGATGAAGTAGAGGGGAAGATTATACAAGAAATATGCTCTACAAAAGGACTCATAACAAATTTGTCTGAAAGGTTTGACAACGTAAATATATCCAAAACTGACAAGCTTGTTCCTACTTCATTCTTGCATAAGAGAAATGTACATATTCAGAATCCCGTCAAGCCAATTGATAGATTTCCCCATTTGTTTCCAAAAGAAGTTGCCCAGTCCTCTCAAGAAGAATATTCAGCAAAAACTGAATCTTCAGAAAAGATTTCTATTGCTTCCTTATTTAAGGAACTAGAAAAAGATTCAGAATCAAAGATATTCCCCATCTATGAGCCTCTAGAGAGCCAGTTTACCAGATATTCTGCTCATGATCTTAGTGGAAAGGGAAAGCTTCCAGAGACCCATACTTTCTATCCAAACTCTCATCGAGAATGGAATATTGATAATTTAAGTTCAAGACAAATAAGGAAAATGATTGATATGATGTTTACAGAATACAGGCTTATGTGTCTAAGAGGAAAGAATGAAATTGAAGCTTGTAAAACTCTTATTCAATGTTTTATTGGCACTCTCCTACGATGGTGGGAAACAGAAACATCTCTAGCCTTAATTGAAAAAATGGAAACTGAACTTTTGAAAGATGAACTTGGATACATAATCCACAATACTAATGGCACACCCCAAAATAATATGATTGGAGCTCTCTGTTGGAAATATGATGCAGAGTGTTGTCCTTGATGGCAACCCACTAATGGAGATGAAGACATGCGTCTATTGACATGTGTTGTCCTTGATGGCAAACCACCTGATGAAGTTATGCTTGACTTGATGGACTTAGTAAATGATGTAAATCTGATATGATATAATGTTTGTTGACAATATGATGCTGAATATTGTCCTTGAAAGGCAACCCACCTGATGAAGATGATGACAACTTGATGAAGTTGTGCTTGAAAGAATATGTTCCTGATGAAGAAAATATGATGTATCTACAGTGTGTACAAAAGGAAATGAAGAAAGGAATTTAGAATGTGCTCAAATAATGATGAAAAGATTATGTCTCTATGTATACGCGGATATTCCTAGGTGAAGTCGCGTATGCACGCGGAAAAGAACGTGCCAAGTCGTGTATGGGCTAAAGCGCTCAAAAAGTGCAAAACCAAGGGTAACCACCATGGTATTGACCCATGGTATTGGGTAATGATCCGCCTAATTGACCCCGTCCAGGTAGTTTTGGGCTCATGGTATTGTTTTGGCCCATGGTATTGAAAAGGGGCTCATGGTATTGAAAAAGGATAAACCTATATAAGGAGAAGAATTCATTGTGCAAATGAGAATGCAGTGAGGGCAAGATGCGAGCTTGAATGAATACTTCTCTCACGAAGTATATCTGAATGGAAAGGGTTACACTTGAATGATAAATCTGAATGTATGATGCACCAATGATGAAGAGGAGATCTAGATGCGGGTGCTCTTGTATTTACTAGATCGCATGGAAGGCCTAGATGTGTGATGAGAATACATCTAGAGCGAAGACATACAATATGAAGTAAAAGGGTAAATCTGAATTGAATATCTGATCCGAAGAAGTATGCTGCTCTATAATGGTTGAAGATATATACGCTAGTTCGCCGCAGAGGAAGCGCGTATATACGCGGCTTCGCTGAAGAGAAAGCGCGTATGCGCAATAAAATTAACTCTATAATATGTACAGAAGTATACGATGGTTTGCGTGAACGGAAGCGCGTATATACGCGACATCAGAGAAAGAAAAGCGCGTATGCAAACTAGGGTTTGCTAAAGCAAGAGAATTGTAAAATATCTAGGCACATTATGCTTTGTGTTTATGCTATCGATGTGTTGATATGTATACGGTGATGATGTATGGTTGTGGCAAAAGTATGGAAAGGGTCAGGTATGAAAATGATGAATTGTGGCCTGCAAGTGTTGTTCTATTGAAGTGGTTGGATCCAGTGTAAAAATTGATGAAACGTGGTCCAAGGTGGTGCTGAGGGTTGTAGCCTTCAGTCAGGGGGTCGTAGCTCCCTTCCAGGAGAGGCTGGTAAACAAGATCGGGGGTCGTAGCTCCCTTCCAGGAGAGGCTGGTAAACGAGATCGGGGGGTCGTAGCTCCCTTCCAGGAGAGGCTGGTAAACGAGTCAGGGGGTTGGAGCTCCCTTCCAGGATAGGCTGGTAAACGAGCGCAGGTGGGTGCACAACGTGTTGGTCAGTATCTGCGCCGACATATGTTGTAAAAGATGTTTTCTCTATAATAAAATATTGAAGGGTGTCATTCGTGGTGGTTTCTCTCCAGAGCTTGGGTTTCCACCTAAAATCACAGTGTTCGTGTGTGATGCTTTGTGTCTTGATTTATTATTTGTTCTTCTTGCGCACATGTTTACTTCTTATTGAATATCGATGAATAAATAAAGGAATGATTGAGTGATGAATTAATGACATATAGAGATCATTATTATACGCTAGTTTTTCGTAAGGGTATCAGCGTATATACGCAAATGCAGTTGAGAAAGTAGCGTATGCATTTAGAAACGAGAAAAAGTGAAAGTTTTGAATATGCGGTAATCTTTGATTCACCCCCTATAGGTGTTTTCCCCACAACAATTGATTCCCTAGAGGGGAAGGTCCTTCTGCAGAAGCTTGATCGCTTGAAGGAGATCCGTCACAATGGGAAGTGTACAAACAAAAGTCTTTCTGAATCTTGGTGCAAAAGTATGGGCATTCGTGAAAGAATGTGAAAAAGAAAAGGGTACTTTTGTGGGTTCTATAGAAGACCATAATCTTCTTGAAGAAAACATTCAACTCAAAGTAAGCCTAGAAGAAAAGAACAAAATCATCGAGACTTTTAAAAATCAGAATGAAGCAAGAGAAAAACGCATGGAGGAATTAGAATGTGAAGTAGTAAGTCTAAGGAAGGATAATGAGAAAGTGAATTCTCTCAATCTCAGATTTGCTAAAAGTTCAGAAACCTTGGATGAGATTATCAAGGTACAACAGTCTCCTCTTATAAAAACAGGTCTTGGATATACTGGGGAATCTTCCCAGACATCAGCACCAAATTTTCTAAAAGAAGCCACAGCTGGTTCTCTACATTCAGCCACTCAACAGGGGAACAAAGGATCTTTACAGGCAAAGCAAGATCACCTTAATTCAAGAAACACTAACAGGGAGATCTTTCAAAATGGCTACAACCAACAGGTAAATTCTAATAGAAGATTTCATGATTACAGAAATTTCTACTTCAATGGTCAATGTTTCACATGTCAGAACTTTGGTCATAAAGCTATTCAATGTGTTGCATATAAAACCATCATGACCAGAGAAGCAAGAAAGATCAGGATGAATGATGAACCAAAGAAGAACACCTATAACAATTTTTCTCCCCTCCAAAATGAAGTTGAATGTACTTATTGCAATAACTTTGGTCATGAAGAATCAGATACGGGAGCAAGGTCCGGTAAAAGAGCATGTTCCCTCAAGCTCTAAAGTATGGAAAAGAAAGAATTCTGGGTTGAAAATTGTGGGATCGCGTTATTTGCAGAGGTGAAGGAGAATCAATGGTATATTGATAGCGGGTGTTCAAGACACATGACGGTGACAAAAGCAAACTTCATACTTATAATGCTCTAGAGAAGGAAAATAAAGTTACTTTTGGAAATGATACTCCTGCTGTTATTAAAGGAAAAGGGTCAATATTTCTAAAAGAAAAGGTGAAGGCTAAAGATGTCATGGATGTGGATGGATTAAGGCATAACCTATTGAGTGTTAGTCAAATGTGTGATCAAGGAGCAGAAGTGGTCTTCGATTCCCGAAAGAATGTGTGGTTCGTGATCTTGATACGGGTAAAATCATTATAAAAGGAAAAAGAAATCCAACAACTTTGTATGTGCTCAACGACATAGAAACTGATATTTACTTAAGCAAATCTTGGAAGAAAATTGGCTATGGCATGAAGGCGGGACATACAGTTTCTCTCAAATCAATAAATCAAGCATACTTAAAGTTGTTTGTGATCTTCCCAATATTACACTACCTGAAAGTATCATATGCAAATCTTGCCAATTCAGTAAGAAAACCAGAGTGCAATTTAATGCCAAGGAAGGTTCATCAAGTAAGCCTCTTGAACTCATTCATACTGAAATCTATGGACCTATGAGGAAAAATTCATTACGTGGGGAAGAATACTATATCTTATTTATTGCTGATTACTCCAGAATGTGTCAGATCGGGTTTATTAAACACAAAGATGAAGCCTTTGAAAAATTTCAGAATTTCAAAGCAGAGGTAGAAAATGAATTCGATTTAAAAATCAAGTGTATTAGATATGATCGAGGAGGAGAATATTCATCAAATGAATTCTTTGAATTTTGTGAACAACATGGCATTAAAAGACAGTTCTCTGTAGTAGGCACTCCACAACAAAATGGTGTAGTAGAAAGAATGAATAGAACAATTGTTCAAATGGCGAGAGCTATGCTTGCTGACTCTAATGTTCCTGACATGTTCTGGAGTGAAGCAGCACATACAGCAGTTAACATTCTCAACAAGGCTCATGTTCGGGTAAACAGTGAGAAAACTCCATATGAACTCTGGTATGGCAAATCTCCCACTGTAAAGCATTTTAACGTTTTTGGAAGTAGATGCTTTATCAAAAATAATGATGAAAAACTTGGCAAGTTTGACCCTAGATCAGATGAAGGGATACTTCTTGGCTACTCATCTTCAAGCAAAGCATTCACATGTTACAATAAAAGGCTTCAAAAGGTTGTTGGATGTATTGATGTTGTTATTGACGAGTCTCCTGCAGCTCCTAAAGAAGAAAAACAAACAACAAAAGAAGATGATAGCGACATATGGCCTTCTACATCAGATGGAAATGATATAGGCAGTGAATCAAATGAAGAACCTGAAAATGAACTATCTGAAAAAGCTCCATCCAGATATGTTCAAAAGAATCATCCTGAATCTCAAATTTTGGGAGACAAGGAATCAGGTGTACGAACACGAAGAACTCTTGCGGGATCTTCTAGTAATTTGGCACTTCTATCCACTATTGAACCACATAATATCAATGAAGCTAGAAAATATGAATGTTGGAATAATGCCATGGATGAAGAAATTGAGCAAATTGAAAAGAATGACACTTGGGATTTGGTACCAAGACCTCATGATAAAAATGTCATTGGGACTAAATGGATCTTCAAGAACAAGTTAAATGAGAATGGGGATGTTGTAAGAAACAAAGCTAGTTTGCAAAGGGTATACTCAACAAGAAGGTATAGACTTTGAAGAAACGTTTGCTCCTGTAGCTAGACTTGAAGCCATCAGAATGTTCCTTGCTTTTTCAAGTTATCAACAAATCAAAGTTTATCAAATGGATGTCAAATCTGCTTTTCATAATGGTGATCTAGAAGAAGAAGTATATATAGAACAACCAGAAGGATTCATTTTGGGAAATGATGCAAATCTTGTTTGTAGACTTAAAAAGGCTACTGTGACCTCAAACAAGCTCCAAGGAGGGCTTGGTATTATCGTCTTGACAAATATCTTCATCAACAAGGATTTTCAGAAATTCTGTTGATAGCAACTTATACACAAAGTTGAAAATGATAAATATTGATTGTAGTTGTATATGTTGATGATATCATTTTTGGGAACACTTTGAAGAATCTATGAGTCAAAAATTGCTTAAATATAGGCAAGAATTTGAAATGTCTTTACTTGGGGAACTATCATTCTTTCTTGGCTTTGGTCATCTAAATCTGTGGAATGGTATATTTCACCTCTGACAAATATCTTAAGAAAATTAGAAGAAGTATGGCATGGAAGAATGCAAACACAGCAAGTACACCAATGATAGCAGGATGCAGTCTAGGTTCTAATGATGATTCTCCCAGTGAATCAGCAGTCTGGTCGATGATAGGAAGTCTACTTTATCTCACTGGGACTAGACCAGACATTATGCATGCAGTTGGGATTGTTGGACGATTCCAAGCTAATCCAAAAGAGTCTCACCTTCAGGCTGTTAAAATAATTTTCAAATATCTACGAGGAACTCAAGACTTTGGTCTATGGTATCCAAAGAATGCTGATCTTACTCTTCATGCTTACACTGATGCAGATTGGGCTGGAAGTGTTGATGATCGGAAAAGCACTAGTGGTGGTGCATTCTATATGGGACCCCGGTTAGTATCTTGGTTCAGCAAGAAGCGAAATTCTATTGCCTTATCAACAGCTGAAGCAGAGTATGTAGCTGCCGCATCTTGTTGCACTCAACTCCTATGGATGATGCAAACCTTGCAAGATTTTCAAATCAAATGTGCAACTCCTATCTCCATTATGTGTGATAATACAAGTGCCATCGGTATCTCAAAGAATCTTTGTCCTTGCATTCAAAAAACCGACATTCCCATCAAAATATCATTTCCTACGTGAACAAGTGCTTAGTAATTGAATTAGGAGTATATTTACACTCAAAGAACATAAGTGGCGATATCTTTACCAAGCCCTACTTGAGGAAGTGTTGAGTATCAAAGCCAGCATTTAGGAGTGGTCTCGCTATCAAAAGAAAAAATGCGCATAATTTTTGAAGATGGCAGGATCTATGAGTTCTGGCTCTGATCGTAGTATGTCGCAGCGTTCTACTTATAAAGCGCGTATGTTTGGTTCTTTGACAATTTTGAAGTTGGATCGACTCTGCCAAATACGGTGAAGTGTTGTTGTGTCTCGATCTTGTTTGGTAGCTTCTGGTGGTGTTCCAGTTCTCATAATTCTGTTTCTATTGTTTTGATGAAGATGCCTTGATGATTTGTTGGTGGAAGTTTTCAGGATGCACAATCTAAGGGGGAGCCTTAGTCTTTTGGAAAAATTGCTTGGTTGCACAGATTCAGGGGGAGCATTAGCATTGCTGAGTATAATGCATTATTGGCATTATGATGGTTCTGTTATATGATCTCTCTTGAGGTCTTCTTGGTATTGGTCATGAAAAGTCATATTTTTATTTTTGATGAAAAGGTCATGTTGAGACCCTTGATGTAAAATCTGCAATATTCAATCATGTATGTCAAATTTGTAAACCCACTTGGTTGGGTAGCTGAGTAAATTTTTGTAAACCCACTTGGTTGGGTAGCTGAATTGAAATGTGTAAACCCACTTGGTTGGGTACTTGAGTCTCATATGTAAATCCACTTGGTTGGATATTTGATGTAAGTATGAGTCTTTGGTGATAGGAAGAGTCATGTACTTTATTGAAAAATATGTTTGAAGATTAAGCATGAACTAAGGGGGAGCTTGGCCACTTCAGCATATATCAGTTCTACAGAATGTTTCTTCCACATGAGGAGAAAAGGGGGAGAATGTTGGTTTTCATCCGCTGGTTTTACCCTTTGCCCTTGATGTCAAAGGGGGAGAGTGACATGGTGTTTGAATGAAGAAAAGTATTCGGGAGAGTAACCAAACACCATCATGGTTGCCATCAAGTCCAAAGGGGGAGATTGTTGGAAATATGATGCAGAGTGTTGTCCTTGATGGCAACCCACTAATGGAAATGAAGACATGCGTCTATTGACATGTGTTGTCCTTGATGGCAAACCACCTGATGAAGTTATGCTTGACTTGATGGACTTAGTAAATGATGTAAATCTGATATGATATAATGTGTGTTGATCTTGAAAGGCAACCCACCTGATGAAGATGATGACAAATTGATGAAGTTGTGCTTGAAAAGAATATGTTCCTGATAAAGGAAATATGATGTTTCTACAGTGTGTACAGAAGGCAATGAAGAAAGGATTTCAGAATGTACTCAAAGTATGATGAAAAAGAATATGTCTCTTGGTATACGCGGATTGGCCTAAGGGAAGTCGCGTATGCACGCGGAAAAGAACGTGCCAAGTCGCGTATGGGCTAAAGCGCTCAAAAAGTGCAAAACCAAGGGTAACCACCATGGTATTAACCCATTGAATTGGGTAATGATCCGCCTAAATTGACCCCGTCCAGATAGTTTGGGCTTATGGTATTGTTTTGATCCATGGTATTGAAAAAGGGGCTCATGGTATTGACAAAGGGTAATCATATATAAGGAGAAGAAATTCATTGTGCAAATCATGAGTGTGGGTGCAAGATGTCTGAGCTTGAATGAATACTTCTCTCTGAAGTAGATCTGAATGGAAGGGTTACACTTGAAGACCAATCTGAAGGTATGATGCGTGATGAAGAAAGGAGATCTAGATCTGAATTGCTCTTGTATTTACTAGATGCGACATGGAAGGCCTAGATGTGTGATGAGAGCGTTATCTGGCGAACATCATCAAAGTGAAAGGTAAATCTGGGCCCGCAATCGATGCGAAAGTATCTTCCTTTCTGAATAATTGAAGATCCTCCAGCTACTTCGACGCGGAGGAAGCGCGTATATACGCAGCTTCAGCAAAGAGAAAGCGCGTATGCGCAATAAAATATACACTGAGGTATACGCAGGTTTGTGTGGACGGAAGCGCGTATATACGCGAAATCAGTGAAGTAAAAGAGCGTATGCAAACTAGGGTTTGCTGAAGCAAGGGGTATGAAATATCTGAGCTGTTCTGCTGTGTTTATGCTCTCTGATCTGTGTTGATATGTATCTGTTGATGATGTATGGTTGTGCTTAAAAGTATGGAAAGGGTCCAGTATGAAAATATGATGAAATGTGGCCTGCAAGTGGTGTTCTATTGAAGTTGTTGGATCCAGTGTGAAAATTGATGAAGCGTGGTCCAAGGTGAATTAACAGAAGGTTGCAGCGCGCCCGATTAGAAGTTAGCTCCCTTCTAGGAGAAGGTGATGGCGAGATGGACCCATGAGTGCCCTTCCGGGGAGAGGTGATTGAGTAAACGACTCCGGGGGTCGTAGCTCCCTTCGAGAGGAAAGGCAGTAGCAGTCGGTCGTGTAGCTCCCTTCTCACTCTCATTTGGTACGGCGCGAGGTGAGTTACTACGTCACGTTAAATCTGGCAGCACATATGATGTTGTAAGATGTTTTCTCTATAATAAAATATTGAAGGCTGAGCAACTGCAGCGGTGGTTTTCTCCCGACTTGGGTTTCCACCTAAAAATCCTGGTGTTCATGTGTGATGCTTTGTGTCATGACTTATTCTGTTCTTACTGCACATGTTTACTGCTTATTGAATATCTGATGAATAAATGAAGGAATGATTTGAGTGATGAATTAATGACATATATAGATATATGTGTATACGCTAGTTTCGTAAAGGGTATCCGCGTATATACGCAAGTCTGGTTCAGGAAAGTAGCGTATGCATTTTAGAAGCAGAAAAAGTGAAAGTTTTG
>CM076577.1:648920423-649003673 GCA_034641835.2 Pinus albicaulis | reverse complement strand
TGATTGAAGATCTATGCAGCTACTTAAAGCGGAGGAAAGCGTATATACAGCAGTTACGCGAAAGAGAAAGCAGCATATCATAGCAATAAAAAATATACCTTTGAGGTATCCTCATTGGTTTGTATGAATGACGGCGTATATCGCATTTTATCAGTGTGAAGGGAAGCCAGCGTATGCAAACTAGGGTTTGCTGAAGCGAGGGTATGAAATATCTGATGTTTTCGGGTGATTTTTACGCTGTCGATCTGTGTTGATAAGTATCTGTTGGTGATGTATGTTTGTGCTTAAACGTATGGAAAGGGTCCAGTCTGAAAATATGATGAAATGTGGCCTGAAAGTGTTGTTCTATTGAAGTTGTTGGATCCAGTGTGAAAATTGATGAAACGTGGTCCAAGGTGGTGCTGAAGGTTGTAGCCTTCAGTCAGGGACATCCCACCAGGGCGAGGCTTGTACAACGAGTGAGTTGAAAGCTCCCACTCAGGAGTTCGCAGCTGCATTGAGTGGGGCTTTCCCTTCCAAAGGCTGTGTCATGACAGGTGGAGGTGCCTGCGTGGCACAGTGTCTTGACACATATGTTGTAAGATGTTTTCTACATAATAAAATATTGAAGGGGTGAGCAAGCTAACGGCGGTGGTTTTTCTCCTAGGCTTGGGTTTCCACCTAAAATCACAGTGTTCATGTGTGATGTGCTTATGATTTATTACGATTTCTTCTGCTTGCACATGTTCTGCGCTTATTGAATATCGATGAATAAATGAAGGAATGATTTGAGTGATGAATTAATGACATATATAGATATACGTGTATACGCTAGTTTCGTAAAGGGTATCCGCGTATATACGCAAGTCTGGTTCAGGAAAGTAGCGTATGCATTTTAGAAGCAGAAAAAGTGAAAGTTTTGAATATGCAGTAAATACTGATTCACCCCCCCCTCTCAGTATTTTTCCCAACACTCTCACCTCCATGATTCAAGAACATTGGTATGGTTCTGAAACGGAAATAGCAGATAAGCATGAAATGATTATGATGAATCTTAAGTGCAATAAATTATCTCAATATGAAGATTTCCATAGAGACTGGATGCAACGTATCTATGAGGTAAAAGATTCTAAAAATATTCTCTGGAAACAAGTATATCTTGCAGCTCTTCCATCTAGATTTGTAGATTTACTGCGTCTGCAAGATGCTTTCCAGTTTCCTTTTGAATCATTTACCTGGGGAGAAATATATTCTATAGTTACTAAAACACTGGTTGGTTTGTGTACAAGTTCTAAAGTAAACAAATCTTTAGAAAAACTTTCTAGATTGCCTGACAGTAAGTCAATTTGCAGCAAGTATGTCTTAAACATTGATGATCCTCTTGTTAAAAGAAGGAAAGCTAAAAGAAAGGCAAAGAAAGCTAGCAAACAATTCAGAAATACTTCAACCAGCAGAAAAATAAGGGTCACCTCTGGACCCAGAAAATAAAGAAAGGGATATTACAAGTATGTCCCTAGAACACATTACTATAAGCCATCTGACATCCATATCCATTTCCACAAACAAGATAGATGGAACAAATTAACCTGTTGGTTGTGTGGAAAGACATGCCATACTTCAAACAAATGCCCAGATGGTGAAGAATCCAGAAAAAATAGAGGCAAGAAATCACAGCCTTATAATAAACAAAAGAAAGCTGTTAAAATAGAGACCCAAATGTTATGTATGAGATGTGGGTCTAGGAATCACAAAACTGTTCATTGCCCAAATGTTGTGATTCGTGAAAAAATTCAACAAAAACAGCTTGAAGAATCATCCTATGATTCTTGCAGTTCCTCTTCTTCTGACTCATCAATAGAAGAATTAAATACTCATATTCAACAATGTTTTTGTTCAAATTCAGATGATTTTCAGTGCAGTTATTCTACTGATTCTGATTGTTCAAGTGAAATTTCTTTTGAAGAATCGAATCATCAGAAAGAAAAAGTATTGATGGCTTAGATTGCTGATGAAGAAGAACTAAAAATTCTGTCACAAATTCGTGCCATGGAAGAAGGAGAAATGAAAGATAAGCTTCCTAAATTTTTTTTGAATCAAATTCATTCCTCTAGTTCTAGCAAAGGATCTGCCAAAAAGCCTATCTTTGTGGATGATTCTTATGAACGGAACAAAAAAGCCTTCCAGTGTGATCAACTACAATCTAAAGTTCGTGCATTCACTTTGGGGGAGGTAAGTAGAGAAATCCACAATCTCAAAATAGAGAGTCTCTGCACTTAAACATCAAGTAGCTCAATTAGAAAAAGGAAAGGAACCTTTGGCAGAAAATATTTTTGCATGTACAAATGCATACACTCTGCATTCTGCACCAAAATCTACTGAATCTCAAGTTGAAATAATTGAAGGGAAAAGAGATCCTACAGTAGGTTTCAGAACTAGAAGTGTCATCTGGTTCGAGAAGGTTAGTACTCAAATACAATTTTACGCAGGGGCTTCTAAATAAAGCTTGCAACAGCAACACAAGCTGACTGGCCTTGCTAAGTCTCTTCTCTGTCTATGCTTGTTTATCCATACACAAACCCATACATGAACCTACTCAGGTATTTCGCGCTCTGTCAACCTTCCACATGGCTTCCCTCGCCTTTAACGGTCTGGCGTCCCTTCTACCCTTTGGCGAACTTCTGGCGAACCTCTGGTATAAACAAGTAAAACAAATACTACCCCAACAGACTTTAAAATAAACTCAGAGTTTTCAGTACTCAAAATATGCGGAGAATTCTCACTCTTTATTGATCAAAATATTTCAGATACAGACTCTGTTTGTTCTTTCCTAAGATAGCCTGTGATGGAATTTACCAGTGTTTGCTTCTTAATGAATAAGATAACTTTCTAGAGGCTACGTGGTCGATTCACAGAGTCAGTATTTGAACATGAAACACACAACCCAATGGACTCTCTATTGATCTGGCCACATTAGGTTCTTACCAGTGTCGAGCACACTGATACGAAAGCTTCTCAGATCTCCTAAGACTTAGAGATTTCAATCTCCTTCGTGGTGCAAGAAGATCAGACTAGATGTCCGTAGTTGCAGAGCAGGAAGAGAAGATCTTCAGATCTCTTACAACAAACAAAAGACTCTATCACACACTCATTCCGACTCTAAATGCCCCCTGAATGAGCCTTACCCTCCTTATATAACAAAGGAGAGGGGACAAACATTCCTGTAGGACCCATGACTTGGAAATGGAATCATTGTTTTCGGGTAACACCAAGGTGACATCTGCACAGAGATTCCAAGTCCGAACAAAGACATGTGGGGAAAAAAGTAAAACAAAGCATAGTGGATTCTTTTTTGTACAGAAAGCCCATGGGAAACCCAAAAATATTACAAAGAGGAGACTTTTTACCGGAAAGTCCTCGAGAAAACTGGTCACAATATACCCGTGACTAGGTATCATGAACAATGTGGATACTTTTGGATGGAGTCCACGAGAACCATTTATGTCAGATTATTCAAAGGAGTAATACCGGAAATTGATATCCTTTATACAAAGGCTCATCCCATGCTTTAGTGTAAATTCTTCTCACTATCATGGGTTTATTTAATACAATCTGGTGTTTAATCTTAGTCATGACCAACCATTCATAACGTCTGGTCATATACTGATGCAAAATTTGATTGTATGTTAGTTGAAGATCACTAACAGTTCTACAAGGAATATGAAAGCACTCAGGAATATGATTTTCTAAACACCAGTCACAATGCAATTGAAAATACGATTCATAATAAACAGGGTCAATGGCTGTTTTGTTGATGCCGAAATCACTCCACCTGTCTTGTAGCCAATCACACCGTTGATTTTGTTGCATAATCCGAGTTGAACCAAACTTTATCTTTGTGTAATGGGTTTCGTTTTTCCCATCAACATTTATCAAATCCCACCAAAGCTTTTTATAACCTGCAAAATTATGTATTGTGTCAGGAAAAATAAGATTTGGATCTACTCCTGGCCACTGGGAAAAATTAAGTCTATGTGTCCATGCAGGATTTCTGGTTCTGTTTATACAAAATTATTTGTGATAGACTTTGTGTCTATCACTTCCTTAGGACCATATCATGGTGATGTCATGGAAGTCAGTTCTTAATGTTTCTTCTGCTTGATGAGCTGCTGCCATGCTTCTGGAATACACCATGTCATGGATCCATCTGCTACCGTTAGGATACACCTTTCTTTTAGGGACTAGGTGTAGAATGTCTGTATGATTCTGTAGATTGGCGTCCAAGACTTTAGTGTTCCTGAGTTGCCAAGTTGGCTTCCACTGATCACGATACTCATGCCAAATTTTATCTTTAGGAATGGACCTTAGTATTTCCTTCTGTTGATTAGGGTCCCATTCTGTTACAATCACCATTATATGTTCTAGTTGTTTAATATGCTCTCTGATAAGAAAGTATGGCAGAAAATTTTCAGATCCTTTAATGTGTTCTACATCAAAGTCAAAATTGGCAAATAAGGCCTGCCATCTGGCGAACTTTGCTTCACCAGGATTTTTGATGTCCTTTGTTATAAATTTCTTTAAAGCAGAAGCATCTGATCTCAATAAAAATTTTCTATTGACCAAATGAATCTCAAATTTATCAATAGAATTCCATGTAGATTTTACCTCCCTTTCAATGACAGAATAATTTCTTTCTACTGGGCTCCAAGTTCCTGAGGAAAACTGGATTATTTGTTCCTCATCATCCTTCTTCTGTTTGAGCACTCCTCCCCATCCCAAATCACTGGCATCTGATTCCACAATTTTAGAAGAATTATCATCATCAACATACAGAATTGGAAGAGATTTTACCTTGGCTTTTATATTTCTTACAGAATCTGTATGAGCACTAGTCCAAGGTGAAGGATTATTTCTCAATCTCTAATTTAGAAGGGCTCTTTCCTTTGCACAATCCTGATAAAAACGGCTGACATAGTTCAAACATCCCAGAAATCTCTGAAGCTGGGTTTTATCCATAATGACATCAGGAAATTTTTCTGCAAATTCAAGGGCATACTTTTGGAGATATATTTGGCCATTCTGGATTGTATGACCAAGGAACTTGATAGAGGTTTGAAATAATTCAATCTTCTTCTTACTTAAAACAAGACCATTTCTTTTGACTACTTGTAGGAAAATCTGTACATGTTTGAAGTGATCATGAATATTCTTGGAAAATATAAGAATATCATCTATGTACACCATCAACCAATCAAAATAAGGTTTAAAAGTTGAGTCCATTACTTTCTGAAACTTTGACGGAGCATGTTTCAGACAAAATGGCATAACATTCCATTCGTAGTGACCTGCAGGAAAACTAAAAGCAATTTTGAATTTATATTTTTCTGCAATAGCCACTTGCCAGAATCCTGATTTGAGATCAAAATTTGAAAATATTTTTTCTCTTGCGATTCTGGTAAACAAATCACCCTTGTGGGGTATTGGATAGGTATTTTCATCTAAAACTGAATTTAAGGGTTTGTAATTTATGACCAATCTTGGTATACCCCTTATCTGTTCAGATCTTTTATTCACATAGAATCCATAACAGTTCCATGGACTATCAGATTCTCCTATTAGCTTTATATCCAATAGTTTCTTGATCTCTTTTTCATGGAGATCTCTATATTCCTTGTTCATAGGAATAGCTCTGCTCTTGCAAGGCCTTCCTTCATATCCTGATTGTATGGCAGGTCAACACTATATTGCTTTCTGTGCTAGAAAGCATTGAGCTCCTCTGAACAACATTCTTCTTCAACTTTTTTCTTAAGTTCAGAGATTTTATTAATGACTGTAGGGGTTTTTAGATGTTCCCCTATTTGGATAGCATATTTTACATCTTTCAATTCAGTTAGTTTGATTTTGGCTTTATCTAGTTCTTTCATAGCCTGAACCATTGTAGAGACTCTGGGATTTGAAATATATGGAATTTCAATCCATTTTTGACCTCCATCAGAAGTAGGAACAGTAATAAAGTATCCAACCCTATTACCTTTTAGTCTGACTGAGCCATGTGGTTCCACAGATGCAAGAAAGACATTTCCTAATATAAAATCAACAGGAATGTCTGCTACTGCAAATTTTAGCTTTATGCAATGCCGATCAAAACATATGGCAGCTTTGGGAACTTCATATTTAAGGGTTTTATCTCCCAGCCCAACTACTTTTCTAGTAGCTGCAACCCAAAATTTGGCTGGGATTACCTTTGTATTAAAAATATTGATATTTTCACCTGAATCAATTAAATCTATTAGGGAAAACATTTCCCCTTTAATGCAGACATTTATGAGAACATGATGCTATTGGTATTCAATTGCCAATATCCTCATTTCTCTAAAACCTACTCAAATATTAAAAAATAAAGAAACTTGGGTGCGAATGTAGTGTAAGGAATTAAATAAATATAATTTATGAAAATTCCAAATCTATAACCAAATAACTTTTGTCATTAATTTTTAAGAGATTTCGCATGGGCTTTGGTGGTGATTAATGGGAAAATTACGAGAATAAAATTTGTAGAGAAGATAATAGGCCAAAAACATAGGATAACTCATTATTATAACTAGAAAAAGAGAAGATAATAAGTCATCCAAACAGGGCAAATCCTCATTATAACCGTGAAATCAGAACCAATGCTTAGCTTGTTTTAGACTAGGAGACTTGCTTGGTTTACTTTTTGATTGGACATGCATTTGTATATTTAATAAGCCATAGGATCCAACTTAAGCATGATTCCAATTCCACTAAAAAGAGGCTCCTCGGAAAACACTGTTAAAGCTATTTTGTGTGTGAGATAAACAACTAGCTCTTGCTTTGTCTATTCATGACGAATCAATGGTTGTCACCTCAATTGATGGATAGCCTACACTTTTCAACAAATGGTTTTAGACTAATTCCTCAACGACTACCAAAATTTCTTTTCCCTCACTATGTTGTCGTTTATTGAGTCCTCCCCTTGCATTGCACATCCGTTAATGTAAAGATGGCATAGGTAATTAATTAAGTTGAATACGAATTATAGTGTGGATTCATGGGGAATCTAAGATCTAAGAGTTGAGACTCACTAAAAGGAATGGGGAAATTATTTAGTTGATTATACCAGTGTACTAGCAAAGGTTGGAGGAAAAGGGACCCGTGTATTAAAGCCATCACTACTTTATCCTCAATCAACTCAATTAAATTTCAAATATCATTAAAATTTATGACGATTAATTCAAATGTCTTTCACATTAAATTTTCAATTTCATTTCCATTATAATAAACATTTTAGATTTTTTATTCATAATAAAATAAATTTAAAAATGAAAAAATCTATGAAACTTCAAATATGATGTATCTTTGTAAAAAATATTTCAAATGGCTTACGAGTCATACATGTATGGTGTAACTTTGTTAACATTATTTCAGATCACTTACCAATCACATAGTAAGTTTAATTTTCCGACACTGATAAATTCATCATACTTTTAATGTCGTTTGCACATTTAGTACTAGCACAAACACATTAGTAAATGTGGTCGATATATGTTGATCGACATCATTTTCATAGATTGATTTGCGTATAAAAGGTGGAAAATACCGTCGATTGGCATATATCAATAGCATTTACTAACATGATTATGCTTGTAGATGGTCGACGTGCATAGGGAGAATTAGTAGAACATGGTTGACTATGGTTGACTATGACTAAATATGTTCAAGTTATGTTTAAGGAGGGTTTATTATGGTCAATATAGAGCTTGATGACCATGGTCGTCCAAAAATGATCATAGTTTACTATGATAAATTATGATCGACTATAGTTAATCATTGTTGTTAATGTTTGATTACGGTAAGTTCACCACGATTGCCATGGTTAGGTATGTTAACCATGGTTGATGATGTTAGCCACGGGTGAACATGAATTGACCAATTTGACCATGGTTGACCATAGTTTTCTGTCATAAATCATGGTTTTCCATGTTAACAATATATGACCATAGTTGACCTTGTTCAACTATGGTGACCTTGGTTGAGTATGTTTGATTATTCTAACAATGGTTGATCACAATTTCCCATGTTGAGCATGGGTCGACCACAGTTTTATAAGGTTGACTATGGTCAACTAGAGATGACCATGTTTGGTCATGGTTGATCGTCATTGACCATCATTGACTACGATTGACCATAGCTAAATAAAGTTGAGGGTTGACTATGGTCAACCATGGAAATCAAAGATAACTATGGTTGGCGATGGTCGAGCATGCTGACCATAATTGTCTATGGTAAACCATGTTTAACAAGATTAAACCATAACAACCATAGCTAACTATGGTTGACCACATTGACTATAGATAACAATGGGTGACTTTGGTAAATATGGTTGATTGAAGAGTACCATGCCTACTCATCATCGTCTAAGGTTGATAATGGTTAACCATGGTTAATAAATATAGTGACTATGGTGGATCAAAGACGACCATTCTTGATGATGGTTAATAAATGTGTAGAAATTATAAAAACAATATTTATATCAATGGATTCAATCCGATCATGCGATATACTAAAGTAAGATACTGAATACTTCTACAAATCAATTGCAGAAAATAAACACTATCGCCAATCACAACAGGTAAATAAAGAAGCAAATCAAACCATAACACAGATATTTTCCCGGGGAAAGCTTACTACTCAAAACCCCTCTATCTTCTATTTTATATTCACGATGGAATCATGAAACAATTACAATGCACTCTTCTCACAAGAGTCTCTTGCGCTCTCACAATTGTCTCACAATGACCCAGACAAAATCCACCAACACTTAGCTAATTTCCTGCCTCTAATCAACCTACCTTGCTTGTGAAATTAATGTGGAATGAAATCCCTATTCTTTAGGAAAATTAGCCTTCCAAAATTGCGCAATGCTCATGGGCACTCCAATGGTTGCCTTGCTGCATGCAGGGAGCCTACTAATGATACAACTAATAGTTAACATCCCTTTAACCTTTGTCTCAACTGGGTGTCGACTGGAACTAACATGCATGAAGCTATTAATAGTAAATCGTCAGTTGCATGGCAGATCACTGCATGTGAATTAAAATCTGATTTAATTCACTTGATAGCTCACTAGTGCAACAAACAGTTACAACTAGTTCAACTGACTTTAACTCAATAGATTGAGTTAACTAATTTCTCACGCAATAAACTAATGCACTAACTGCAATTCGAACTCCATAACTAATAAAGTCACTCTTCATGCCTCACCAACCACCCTTAACTCAAAATTCAAGAGCTAACTAAGTTTATCACACTCAGTTAACTATTACAAGTGATTATGAGATAATATTACATTTTATTGTCTAATTTAATTAAGGGAAAATTAAATTAGACACACATTTCTTGTTGACTTTTCAACAAAAGGTTGACCATTGTTTATCACATTACAATGTTGATATTTTGTTTGTCGCATTACAATGTTGATCATTGTTTGTCACATTGTGACGCAATTTTTTTGCTCATTGCATGCAATGCCAATTTTTTTCATGAGATTGTGATGCCAATTTCTGTTCATGATATTGTGATGTTGATACTCGTTTGATAAATTATTATGTTGATATTTATTTTTCATATTATGATGTCAATTTTTAAACACAGTTGTCTATGGTCGACTATGGTTGACTATGGGTGAACATTATTGACCACAGTTGTGAGTTTTTATATATAGATGAATATAGATGACAATGTGAAGTATGGAATGCCATGGATACCATAGTTGACCATAGTTGAGCTTATTTAAAAATAGTTGAATATGGTTACATTATTGAGAAAAGTTATAAAAGTTATGTTACAAATTAAATATTGAAAACATTTAAATATTAAATACACGATAAAACTTATTAAATTTAAATATTAAACCTTATTCATAAACATTAATATTGATATTATTAATAAACCTTATTAATATCAATATTTTTTTTAATCTCATTTAATATTAAATAGTAAATAATAATTAAATATTATTAAATATAATCTTTAATATATATTATTATGAAATTCTATTATGAAAACTTATTAAATATAATATTGTATAATAAAACCTTTTTGAACCTTATTAATAAACCTTTATATTAATATAGGGAAAAATTAAGCTTGGCGCTAGATCATAGGTGCACCAATTGGACAAAATAAATCCATTAAGGTCACTACTTGTGCACTAAATGCATTCACATCATGAGAGGACCTTTTCAAACCATTTTCGACCTTTTTCACTTTTTCTGGAAGCCTCTAGGAATTTTCAAGCTAATTTGTTTCTGAACAACAAGAGGAATGCAGAGAAAATCTCGTGAAATCCATCAGTTGCATGCCTAACACTGGCTCCATGTGACTGGGACCTTTAGTCGCTCCCACATGCTTGGCTCCATGCAACGGTGACTAAGGATGAGGAAAGACATCAGTGCGTCAACTCAGCACCTTTGCCATCAGTTATATCCTCTTCTCTATCACATGTACTAGCCTCCAAACCTTTCACATAGGCTCTGATACATATGCAAGTAGATAAAATATGTCTCCTAAGTGTCACCATCATATTGACGTAGAAGGCCAACAAACAAGGTTGGCAAGAGTTCCAACAGGTCCTCCACTCTCCATCAAACCTATGAACAAGCTGCAAAAGCTATGATATAATTGAAAACACCTATGTGGCGCCATCATAAATCCATCACATCAATACAATAAGTCATCCTCGTATTCATAGAAATGAAGACCTAATGAATACCTAGTTGACAACTAAATTAGTGTGCCATCAACCGTTACCATCATATGTAGATATGCATAATCCACATGTAGCATCATCATCATCACCATCATGCGACCAACACACTGCAACAAGTCATCAAGTGTGCTATCATTGTCAATGCCAACACTACAATTCCAACATGGAATGATTGTTTAGATCATCTAACATCGTGCTATAATATAATATGAGAGGATGTTGAGGACACACTAGTATGGTAAAAAAATCTATCCAATATAAATTATACTATGAAATTAGGGTAAAAATTTTGGTGTGACGACAAGGTCAAGTGGTGGTGGAAAAAAAATATGGAAAATTTTAGCTTTTCTAAAACTAAAAAAAATGTTTTTCCCCATTGGGGGTGATGATCTAGGTGCAGAAGGCGCCACGTGGTAATGAAGTTTAACAGTTGGTGATCATGGCGAGGACCAAAATCCCCGTCCTCTAATAAGACCCTGCATATGGGAGAGAGTAATGCCATTCTGGGAAATATTTCTTCACCTCAACCAGAGATAGAGGAAACGCTTGATGATAGAATATGGTAGGCGCCAAATGTATTTTGTTTGTGTTTCACTTCATTGTATGTTATCAGTATTCAACTCAGTGGAGTAGGAAGCATCAATGGTCTGGTGTGTGAGGAAGGTGGCGACCCCGACGGTGGCATTCCTTCCCTCGATTTTGGAATAAAAAATTGGTAACTTTCTTTTTCAGAGGCCATACCTTTTTTTTTTTGTGAGGGTGTGGCACGTGGATTTTGGATTCAGACTTTCGAAGGCTCTTGTGTGTATCTGAATTAGTTTCTTGGTGTTACTGGTACTGTGAAAGCAAAAGTAGGTAAAGTCGAAGGCTATGTGGTCATTTTTGGTGGCATTTCTATTGGGGGTGCTCCCTCCCTGGCTTCTGGGTCCATAATTGTGCAACCTCATACTGTGGCGTGTGGAATTTTGTGTTTTCTTGGGAGTGAGGATGTGGCTCTTGGAGGACGAGTCTTCTTATTGGTTCTGGTGTCCCTAGGAGGTTAGTTCTCACTGTATGTTGGAAAATTGGGTATTTTCCCCAGACCTCTTGCTCCCAACATACCCAAATTACTAGTGAATTTTTTGTCTGGGTTAGTGGTGGAAAGACGTGCGGGGTGGTGTGCTGGTGGTGGTTGTTTAGTGCCAAAGTGAAGAGGGTGGCAAGAATACTTATACCCAACAGGGTGGCGGGCATCTATGGATTCATGTTTGGGAAGTATTGCTGGGATGGGAAGGGAAAGCCGTGGAGGCTTTCGGTGTTGTATAGAACTTCATGAATTTCTTGACTCGAACCGTCATCAGTCCTGTTGTCATTCCTAGAGACAACCTTGAGTTGCTAAAGACCAGTGCCTAGGACATCTTAAGATAGGAGGTTTTAAAGGTATTTTTCATACTGATAAAAGGGGCCTCTTGATGTGAAATGAATTAAGAAAGGTTTTGAAACACGGTCCAGGATATCAGAGAAAGAATATTGGCAGAAATGAGTTTTAGCTGTATAGAGAAAGGTTGGCTCAAAATGGGCCTGAAGTAGTCACTGATAAGAGTTGTTGCAAGCTGGGTCGAATATGAAACAGATGAATAGTTAAAAAAGTAATGAAGGCGGTATACGATGTAGAGAAATTAGAGAATGTCAAAGCAAGGCGAGCTGATGAAAACACAAGAACCCACCCATAAATGACATTAGAAGAAGAACGATATGAATAGGTGTTTGAAACAGGAATCGTGCCTCGAGCAATATTTAAAACGTTATTGAAAAGCAAGACATGAGTACCATTAAAGATAAATTCATATCTGACTTATAGAACATTCGCATTCCAAAAACAGCAATAATTGGAAGCAGATGTAAGGACAAATGGACATTAAAATTAATCACAATTGCAAGAAAACACATACTGTTCATTCATCTTAGTAGGAATCCAATGAAACAACCGATTGGCTTTGTATTGCTTTTCCAAAATGGTTCTTCAGATATGCACTAAGAGAGATCTACAAAATTACAAAGAAACAATTCACAAAAATGCCACTTCTTCTACTAGAAAATCCGGAACCCGTTTTCAGTTTGTGGTCCGATCTTTTATAGTCTATTACATGAATGCTCAGGGGAAATATTTTCCTAGAAAAATATTCCCTAGAAGATATGTCTGTTTCCAGTATCAATCAAAAACCAAAATTGATGATGAGGCAAAATGAACTCTCATCTCAAACAGTGTGGCCTGGCACACGCTATAACAAAACATAACTGAAAATAAAAGAGTGCAAGGGGTGAAATCAAGGTTTCACCCATTTTTACAATACATAAAATATAAAATTAAAATAGGTTGCGTGGGCTGGATCATGAGTATCATATGTTAGTGTTTCGACGAGGGGTCTCGGATGAGGACGACTTTGACTTAGTTGAAGATGAAGAGGACACCAGTGGACGAATCAGAGGAGGTGGCAACTAATGAGAGGATGAAGAAAATAGAGCATTGGCATATTCAATGCACTTTTTCTACGTACTGCTCCCTGGAGATGGCATTGTGATGAAGGTTTCAAGAAGAGTCTGCATGCTGGTCAACTCAGTATAATTGACTTGGACATCAAGGAATTTCTTAACCTAGAAGAGGAGGAAGAATCCTTTATGTAACACAGCTATTATTATATCTGCCTTCAGCTAGGTTTTTCTTTCCAATGACACGTCCACGTTGTTCATAATTTCTGACATTTTCTGCTCATAGGCCATTAGCTCATAGAATGTGCCCATTTGCGGATCTCGGCATGGTGGCAAACCTGATTCTACTAGCTTGTTCCACTCCCGGTCGAACTTCTCCACTCCCTTTGAGCCTAATGTCAAACAACCTAGTGTGTTTGCACATGCGGTCTCCTTCTCAATTACTCTTCAACATCCATGACCACTCTATAATGGTTAGGGATTCCCTGTGTGCGCAATTCCTCAAGAGAGAGCTCATTCAGGTACTGAATATATTTCTTGGCCATTATGGCCTTTGCTTCTCCGTCTGTGCGTCCTTCCTGCAGCTGTGTTCTGAATAAGCGAATTGCAATATTCTTGTCATCCATCATTGTGAGAAGGTTCCAATGTTGCCTGACCTATGCTATTATGTCTGTCTAGACCAGTCGCCTCGCTTCCAAAAGTGCCATGTTTCCTTTGATTTTCCCCTTTAAGTCCTTGATGGATTTATCTTATGCTTGAGTCTCTTCTCGCAATTTTTCCACTTCCCTTTGTAAGGCCGCCATCACCTTCTTATTCACTGCCAGTGCAGTCTCAGCCTCTTTTAGTTGCTGACGGACTGAGCGGGTCTCATTCTCTGATACCTTCAGATCCGACAGAGCCTTAGCTAGCTGTTCTAGGGATGTTTCGGGCTCACCTGTCACAAGGGTCGCGCATATGCGCTGATCCCATTTTTCTTGCTAGTATGACAGCCTTTGATTCAGTCCCATGATCTCCTTAGTATTTTGTACATTCTCTTCTTGTTCTTTAGCAAGAAAGTCAGTGCGGGTTGATTTTTCCTTTTCCACCTGTACCAACTCATCTGTTTTCACATGCTCTTCACGAGGCATGTTAAGCTTCCACTTCAGCTCTGAGTTCTCCACCTCCAACTTGGCTATAAGTTGTTGCCACACTGCATCTTTATCTACTCCCTTATCCCTTATCGTTTTCTTAAGGGCCTCTAGCTTGGCATTGTTTTCCCTGGCGCTAGCATTCTCTCTCTTTTGGTTCTCTAGGTACAATTTATGCTTCTGCTCGAGCATCCTCAGCACGATTGCATGTTTCACTACCTCAACCCATAACATATCCCCTATGCACTTATGTAAGTTGAGCTTGTTCAATAGGGGAATATTAGTTAAGTTAAGGATGATTCCTAGAGCTTGATATTGGCCGCTTATAGCCGAGGGCTGTAATGCCACTTTCGAAATAGCCAGTATCAACTGCTCCTTATCAATTTCTAGCACAGAGGTAAGCCGAGAATGATATTTGTCCACAAAACCCGCCAATGCGGCCCTCAATTTCTCCCGGGAAGATCTATTCCTGACATCTATTTCCTCTCTTTTCTCTTGCCTGTCAAACGTGATTGCCTGTGAGAGCCCTGGGGGGGCTAACGAAGAAGCATCATCGAACGAAATATGAAAACCAAACTTATTCATGTCAGGAGCCCCAAATTCAGGGATTTCCTCAAATGGGGGCTCATCCCCTATGTCATCCGGCCCTTCAGTTCTATGTTTTTTATGAGGGTGAGTTCCCTCGGCAGTGTCCATGCCTTCGTGACTTCCTGAAGTGTCAGCCTGTACTTTTTCCTCTATCCTGATAGACACATTATCGCCCTTTCCTTCCACAGCTGAAGACTCGGCCTCCATATGTGCATCCAAAGGCCATGTATGAATATTAGCTCTCCAGTCAATGAAGGGCCTAGTCTCATGTATGTATGTAGTTGATTTTATTTTCCTCTTCCTACTGGAGAGGACTCCCTTAGGGTCATAGGGCCAAAATTTTCCATGTAGAAGATCCATCTCTTGCAGAAATTTCTCCACGATGGGGAGGGCATGCCTCAAATTTATGGTGAAGGGACCAACTAAAGTTGTGAGTTTGAGAATGTATCCTTTCTTTGCAGGCACAAATTGGATTTGGTTGGCCTTCAAGGTTTGCTGAATAAATTCAAGGGCAAAGACTTACATAGTTGGAAACACCGGGATGCGGTAGGGAGGTACCTCAGCACCATAGATCCCGATCTCAGTATAATAATCAAACAGGTACCAGTCCCATGTGCAATCTTCCTCGTCGAATTGTAGTCAGTCCTTCTTCTCAGGAAATATTCTAGGTGGAGGGATGTCATGTATTACGACATAAGCTATGGACATGAACTCATTAAGACACCTTGCATACCCCTTCCCCCCTGGCCACTGGCGAATTGAAGCCGTCCATTCAAAAATGGCTCTGGGTTGGGCACTTATCTTTGAGAGTCTGGTCAGGCCTAGAATCTCAAATATACTAGCATGATCGAATAGGAATAGGTAGAACACTAGGGAACATAACTTGAATGAACCCGTAGTGGAAATCTCTTGAAACTGGGTTTTGATAGTTGAAGCTAAGAAAGCAGGAATTTCTAAAAGGGTACCCTTCTGCATCATGAGCCATAGGAAATCTATACCCTCTTTAGTCACCTGGTCGACCTCTTGGAACCCTAACAACCCCGAGATGAGCACTAGGACAGGCTGCACATTTGTTCAGAAAGTAGACAAAGGAACAGAGTCCGTGGGCGAGAAAGATGATAGGCTAAAATTTGAGAGGAGGCTGAGGAAACCGCTTTTTTTTTCCCAAGGTAGCTTCGAGAATTGACAGGAGAGGGAGACCTCGGAGAACTCAACATAATTTTGGTTGAAAGGGTAGTAGATAGTTTTCCTTAAGAGTTCGAGCGAAGTGCGAAAAAATATTATTTCCCTGAGCGGAGAGGAACATGTCTCGACGCTCGTCATAGACCTCCCCAAGCCAGCTAATGAACTCGGAAACATGGAATGTGGTCGGGGTGATTTGGCAATACAAGCCTAACTCAACGAATCTAAACATGTCTTTTCCTTTTAGATAATATTCTAAAAGCTCGGGTCTAATTGGGCTACACAGAATGGGTAGACTGGGTCATGGATCCGTGCATGGGCATCGGTGAGGGGTTCAGGTCCAGGAATAGTCCTGCCCTCATGGGCTTTTGGGGTTTTAGGCTCAGACTTCTTGGTTCTCATTTTCCCCATTACCATTTGAAAAGTAAAAACAGAAGGGAAAAAGTGCGACGGGAAAATAACTAAATACCTAAGAATAGTGAAGGTAGCCCAAGGAAAGTGACGCGGGATTGAAAACGACCCTGCACTTGAGTTTTAACCTCCATTGTGCGAGAAACTGGTTAATGACCAGTATTTTACATAGTTTGAGAGTAAAACAAGCTTTTATCAGACCAAGTTTTATGGAATACAAGACATGGTGACAAATGTAGGGTTGGCGTCATAAGGACGCTGAAAATGGGACACGTGGCGATGGGTTATTGGCTCACAACAGCCGAGTAGGTGAAAGCCACGTGCCGAGTTAAGGCAGGTACTAGTCTTTGTACCACCACCCTAGACTTACCTGACCTTTACTTACCGGCGCCAACTGCCTTCCTTGATGGGCCCACTTAGAATTTCGGCGGGGTTCATAGGAGCCTGGTGAACCATTCTCCCACCCCACGGAACGTGTATGATTTTCCTGCCAAAAGGTGACGTCACCTTTTCTGGGGGCTTGTCTTTTATCGTTACTGCTCTCCTTTGGGGCCGACAGAAAGTCCCTCCAATGTTCTTTTTCCTTCATGGTTCTGATGTGGAGTCCTGAATACGGTTTTTTGATGCGTTATGATGCCCATCAGGTCTAGCATCTGTGCTTATACCTTAGGAAGATTCTCTTTGAAAGTCCTTTCCAACTTACTCAACCTACCACCTTTATAAACCTCTCATATTTCCACTTGGCCACTCTTTTTCCTTGATGTATAGGTAGCTAAACAACATTGGATCCACCTGGGGATAGCACGCTCGTCCTCGAGGGTGTCGAGAACTTCGCAGACCCTTCACCTGTACATCCATTAGTAAATCTGGGGCTCCTTCAAAATTTTGAGCATTTCTATGATGAATTGAACAAAAACATAAAAATAAAAATAAAAATGGAAATTATATACAATATGAGAGATATATACAACAGGCCACTGAGGCCTTTGTTAGTATTGGAAGTAAGGTTTCAAAAACTGCCCATTCACGGGCACTTCGATCAAATCACCTTCCAAATTTTCCAATATGAATGTATTGTTTCATTTCACCTCAGCGATTTTGAATGGTCCGAACCATTGGGGGTCAAACTTTCCTTGTTTACCCTTATCTTATCTCCTGACATCCCACCTCAGCACCAAATCTCCTTCTTGCATTTCTTTATCTTTCGCTAGCCGATCAAACAAGCTTTCCATTTTCTCCTGATAATATGATAATCTGCTATTTACATGGGTTCGAGTTTCTTCCAACTCGACCAGCTGGTTCATCCTCTTGATTAGGTCATTCGACTCTTATTGGCTGTCTTGGAGAAACTGAGCAATAGGTAAGGCAAGTTGAATTGGAAACACTGCTGCTCGGCCATATACTAGTTCATAGGGAGACTTACTCATGGACCTCTTACTGGTAATACGGTTCGCCCAGATTTCGAATTTTAGTTGGGAATCCCAGTTCTTCTGATTTTCGCTTATGGTCTTCCTCAATGCCCTTACCAAGGTTTTATTCGAAGACTCAACTAACCCATTCCCCTGGGAGTAATAGGTTGTAGAGTGCCCCAAAGTTATATTATACTGCTGACAGAAATTACTAAACTTGGTGGACTTGAAAACTTGAGCATTGTCTGTGACAATCTTGGCTGGACACCCAAACCTTGATATTATGTTCTCCTCCATAAACTTGATCATGACCACATCAGTAGCTTTTCTCGCGGGTATCACTTCTACCCATTTAGTGAAGTAGTGAGTGGCAGTGAGGATCCACTTGTGTTGACTACTTGGTGCGGGATGAATTTCCCCGATAAAATCAATGCCCCAATGCTGAAAAGGTTCTTCGATATGTACCGGTATCATCGGCACGGGAGCGACCTTCTACTTCTCTGCGAACATTTGGCATATTTCGCATGCTCGAACACGAGCATGCACATCTCTGAATAGCCGAGGCTAGAAGAATCCAACCTTCAATATCTTATGAGCAATGGACCGCCAGCTATAATGTCCCCTGCAAATTCCTTCATGAAATTCAGCCATTACTTCCTCCACTTCCGACTCTGTAAGACATAGGAGCAGAATTCCTAAAGGGTCCTTCCAATACAGTTAGCCATGGGCTACAATGCACTTTTGAGATTTCAAACTCAGGGTATGGTACTTTGCCTTGTCAAAATTTAAGGGACACCTGAGAGTTAGGATATTTCTACGATATCTTTGTACCAATTGCGGAGGAGGTACTTCATATGACTTTTTTGTACCATGGTTTTTATTCCAGGCTGTACCTCCACACCTCAGGTACCTCTGCTCCTTCCATGGACAGATTTATGCCTAATGCTTGACAATTTGACTTGGACAAGATTTTTTCTAGCCCTTATCCTTTAATGAGCTTCGTGGGGCAGATATCCAGTTCATACTCTTGAATCTTGGCAATCCATCTGCCTCTCTTGCCTTCACTATCTCCCTGGATTAGAATATCTTTTACTGCAGCTGTGGGAACAAAAGCAGTTATGGCTGACTGCAGTACATACATTCGAAAAGCTTTTAGGGACTTAACCAGGGCATATGACTGCTTCTCCAGAATATTGTATTTTGACTCTGTGTCTCATAGTACCTAACTAAAGAAGGAAATAGGTTTCTCATACTCGTCTACACTTTTTTGCAGTAACATTGCAGCTATTGTGTTCGGGGATGCGAAGGAAAATATCATGAATGGCTTACTGTAGTCTGGACCTGCCAATACTGGCACTTCTGCGAAAGCATGTTTAATTCTATTGAAAGCCTCTCTCGACTCAGGGGTCCATTTTAATTCATTGTTCTTTCTGAGAATCTACGTGATGTGTCGAACTATATCATCATAGTTCGGGATAAACCTCCTTAAGAAGTTTATTCGTCCCAGGAACACCTGGACTTCCTTTTTACTTTGAGGTAATGATATGCCATTGATTACCTCTACCCTTTTGGGGTCAATTTTCACCCCCTCTTTTGTTACAATGTGTCCCAGCAATTTCCCTTCCTCTAGAGCAAACATGAAATTTTGAGGGTTAAGTGATAAGCCATACCTGTGGTGTTGGGAATCACGATTGCCGTTAGACCAAAACCCACAGGTGTTAGTCAACGATCGCATCGCCAGAGATAAGGATCCACGAGAGGCGGTTAGTCCATGTCACGAAACACATGGGAAGCGTTGGTTTATCTAATGTCCAACATGTGGCACTTCTCAAAGGTCTAGCGTAGGTGCTCAATGTGCTCGACATCGTTCTTTGAAAACATGGTTATATCGTCCAGGTATATCACCACAAATTTGTCTTGTTCTTCGATAAAAGTGATATCCATCGCTTGCTGGAAAGTGGCTCCTGCATTTATTAAGTCGAATGGCATACGAGCATACATAAAAGTTCCCCATGGCATAGTGAACACTATTTTCTTCTGGTCCTCAGGGAGAACTGCCACCTGATTATATCCAGAGAAGCCATCCATCATATACATCCGGGAGGATCCTGCCACTTTGTGCAGTATGTGGTCCATCTTGGGGAGAGGGTAGTTATCTTTGAGATATGCCCTGTTTAAATTCCGGAAATATACACACAACCTTATTTCCCCATTCTTCTTACTGACCGAAACCAGGTTGGCCACCCACTCCGAGTATCTCATGGGGACTATAATCTGGGCCCTCAACATTTTTTTGATTTATTTTTCAATAGATGGAAGTAACAATGGATTAATTTGCCTCAGTTTTTGCTTATGGGGCTTGGCATCTCCTCTGAGTGATATCTTGTGCTGTATGATTTCCATATCAAATGTTTTCAGGTCTCGGTATGACCATGTGAAAACATCTCTGTAAGCTTGAAATAACCAGAAGTATTTATCTCTATACTCCTCTGGGACTCCTTTAGACAACTTTACTATTTTCGGATCTCCCTCTGTCCCAATGTTTATATCATTCACCTGATATTCTTGGGTCAATTTGTTGGGGTTAATCGGGATGTCATTATTTTCAAACAGTCTCTCCAAGGGCACAAGGCCTCTGGGGATGGCATTCCCTTCTAGTTGCAGTACACGGTGTCCTGCCACTGTCTCTTCCCACTTGTTTTGAGGCTGCTCCTCAGGCTCTTCATCCACAACATCAATCACCAGGTTAGAGAATTCTCCAACGGTATTTATGAAATGTTTCACATGTTCCTCATCTTCAAACACCTTCCAGTGTTTGACGTTATCTGGGATAAAGGGACGATAATGTACTTCAACTTCATACCTGAGGAGCGGGTTCTGCGGTGGGCGAAAATTGCTAGTTGCAACAGCGAGCAAATTATCCATTCTATTTTGATCCCTTGGCATGAACTGTATGTTAAGTTCCAGGAAGAAATTCTCCACCAAATCCCATACTTCATTCCTGTAGGTTGTAAGCCGAGGGTGCTTAGCCTGGCATTGATTCTTGATTTGCCTCAACACCAGCTCTGAATCTCCGAATACTTTGAGGCTACGAATATTCATGTTCTTGGCTATCTGCAGCCCCAGGAGCAGTGCTTCATATTCAGCCACATTGTTAGTAGCTTCGTATTCCAAATTAAAGAAGAAAGGGACCAACTATCCCGTAGGTGAAATTAGAAGGACTCTAGCTCCATTTCCCTCTCTCGAATTTTCCCCTTCAAAATTTAGGGTCCATATATCCCTCACTTCATTACTTGTAGACTGTTTTGGCCTCAAAGGGTGGAATGCTGGTTCCTACAAGAAATATTCGTCCTCTTCCAACATCTGGCAAGAAAAATCGCCTTCCTTGCTATACACAGGGGAATTGACTGAGCCATCAGCTTTAGTCACCAACTTCATGAATTTGGATTCCCGATATAGCCTCCTTTCCTCTCCCACAAATACTGGGATGGTAGCATAGGTGAGATCGAGTTTAATCGACCCACCAATGTTTGAACCACATGATCTTGACAACAACATCTCGAAACGGGCTGGGATATCTGCAACCACAATGTCCATCACCACACTTTTGGCTAGAATTTGGGCCAATTTCACCACTAAATCTTTGATCATTTCCAAACACTTGACCCTCTTTGAGTCGAAAGAATACAAATCTTTGTATGGACGAGTAATTTGCAACCCTAGCTGCTCCATGACCGACAAAGGTAGCAGGTTGTGCGATGCTCTGGAATCCAGCATACAATTGTGTAACAACAAATCATGAATCAATAGGGATACGTAGAATGGGGTGGTTGCTGAGTCCAATTCTTCCACATGTGGGCCAAAAACTACCATAGTTCTCTCTTCTTGGAGGTTAAGACTATCCGGGGGAGGAACTCCATGAGGGAGCATAAATTGAGACACCTGAGCTTTATAAGAAGGTTGCTTCAAAAGCTCAACTAAGGGGATCGAGATATTAACCTTCTCTAATTCTTTTTGGAGATTAAAAACAACATGGTTCTTCTCTGGGATGCCTTCTTTAGGTTGCTCTTTAGGGGGAACCGGTGGTTTCAAGACAACTGAGGTATCCTTAGGATTTACAGGGGATTCAAGAACTGACTTAGAGGAGGAAGGAGTGGTAGATTTTTTATGCAAAGGCTCTTCTATAGGATTTTTTCCTTTGGTTATGATATCTGACTAATTAGGCCCTTTCGATGAAGATTCTCCCTCCTTCTCTTGCACACGGGTTCTCTTTCTGGAGGACCTGAGCTCATACTTCTTATGCAGCTGGGCTTGCATGAAGTCTACAAATTGTCTACAATAGTCATCAATGTCTGGGTCTTCTGCAGACACCTATTTCTTCCCTTTCTCTTCTTGTTCTGCTTGCAAGATAAGCTCTCCCTCCTCATCTTCTGAATAGGCCATAAACTGATCGTCCTGACATTCATGAGCCTCTTCAGCTGGTCCTTCCATTTTTCCCTCCAGATACAAAGGAGGTTAGATATGATCCTGCTGCTCCTTTATATCTCGCTGCAATATCTGCAAATAAGGTTTGCGCTATTGTGGATTGAAACCTCGGTTCGGTGCCATTTGATTTTATCGGGTAGCTGAGCTTTTTGCTTCCAATTCTAACTTAACTAGCTTGTTAGAAAGGTTTTTGATCATCTTGTTCATTTCTTAAATCTTGTAGTTCGATGCTTCCCTTTCTTGATTAGAGGTAGAGGCCTCCTCCTTACCTCTACTCCTGAAATCATGATCTATTCTCGCTTTAGACTTTCTAGTAGAGGACAAATTTGCCTCCACCTCTAGCGCATCAGTTTGGCTTGATCTAGAGATGCATATTTTCTCTCTCTCAAGGTGAAGCCAAACTCGGACTCGAATTATCCTACAAATAATAACTTGCCTGTTGTTTGAGGATGTTTCATATTAGCAGGTAGGTTATTGTACAACTTGTTGAACCTTTTGATGAATTCAGTTACATCTTCATTATGCTTCTTTTTCAGTGCATTGAACTCTCTAAGAATGTAACCATGGTCTCTCTTCTCTCCCCACTTTCATGTGAAATAATTTTCCATCTCCTCCCAGGTGGTTATAGTGTGGTCATCCAGAGTTTTGAACCACTTTCGGGCTTCCTCATCCAGAGATTGGACAGAAAGCCTCAACACTACATCCAAGTGTTCCACATTGAAGTTCTCAGAAAAAGCACAAAAAACTTCAATATGCTTCTAGGCAGCACTGTTGTCTTTCCCCGTGAACCGAGGCAAGAGCTTCATATAATCTTGAGGCATATAATTTAGGATTTGAGGCAGTTCCAGTGGGGCATATTTATTAATTAAAAATCCTGGTACAACCATTGGAGGTGGTGGATTCTATGGAGGGTCCTGATGTATGATAATTGGTATGTGCTGGGTCAGAATTTGTAGATTTATCTAAGGAGAACTCTGGAGTATGGTGAATTGTTTGACCTCCTTAGCTTCGGGGGTAGGATGCAAGGAGACCCCAGATGAATTTACTGACTCAGCCTCATCTTTTATCTTAGTATGGTCTAGAACAAAGTTATTTGGGGGATATTCAAGTACTCGGGCAATAGAACCAGGACCTTGGACTTGAGCCTTCTGGGAAGAGGATGGGGAGTCTTCTAATTAGAATTTGGGTATATCATTTTGAGCGGGCTGCTTCTCTTTCCAAATCCTCTTGAATATGATTTTTTTAGGGTTAGAGACTGAGGGTGTTCTCAACTAGGAGGTATCCAACCTTAGATGGGGCTTAGTGTAAGCCATGATTGCAAGTGATTTGACTTTAGATAACAGTGGAGTCGCCAAGGTGAGGGGTATACAACTCTCAACCCTTCATGCTTACCTGATTGAAGGGTGGATGTAATGTCGTATTCCAGGGGAACATTAGGGGAATTTTAAGGTCTAAAATGGGCCTCCTAAAGAAATAATAAAATAATAGCTAAACCAATAAAATAATATTTATGAATTTTCAATTCACTTTTTGCACCACAATCCATGTAACCATAGTTAATTTCAATTCAAAAGTTGTACCAAAATAAATTAATAAAAAAACTGTATTGATGTGACTATAACAAAGAATGAGCTTTTCAAGAAAAAATCATTATCAATGAACAACTAATGCATTTGTCCTTTGTACTTAAATAAATTAAAATAAAATATAAATATAAATTTATAAATTCTTAATTATATTATAAGCTATTAATTAAAATTTATATTATTTAAATTGTATAATAACATGTAATTAATATACTATATAAAAATAATATAATATAATATAATAAATGTATCGGGATATGCATTGTTTCTTTCAAGAAATATGAAATTACAATAATATATTTTTATTCAAAAAATGTGAAATGACATTTATTATGAGTATTTTGCTTTGACTTTAAAAGTACTTAGAGCACTATCATGGTTAACCATGAGTTTTTATCCACCATTGAGAATGTGACAAGTAGGTACATTTAACTCAAGCAATGCCACCTCAACCATTAGGGATGATGTCATCCACTAAAATGTGATTGGTTCTCATAAAGTGAATTTTGATTGTACATTTTCCTTAGGAGGCCCATTTTATACCTCAAAATTCCCCTAATGAAATTTTCAACTTCGTCCCTGGCAATGGCGCCAAAAAGATGTTGTCACTCCTAGAGACAGCCTTGAGTTGCTAAAGACCAGTACCTAGGACATCTTAAGACAGGAGGTTTTAAAGGTATTTTTCATACTGATGAAAGGGGCCTCATGATGTGAAATGAATCAAGAAAGGTTTTGAAAGATGGTCTAGGATATCAGAGAAAGAATATTGGTAGAAATGAGTTTTAGCTGTAGAGAGAAAGGTCGGCTCATACTGGGCCTGAAGCAGTCACCGATAAGAGCTGTTGCAAGTTGGGCCGAATATGAAACAGATCAACAGTTAAAAAAGTATTTAAGGCAGTATACGGTGTAGAGAAATTAGAGAATGTCAAAACAAGGCGAGCTTATGCCAACACAAGAATCCACCCATAAATGACATTAGAAGAATAACGATATGAAAAGGTGTTTGAAACAGGAATCGTTCCTCGAGAAATATTTAAAATGTTACAGAAAAGCAAGACATGAGTACCATTAAAGATAAATTCATATCTTACTTATAGAACATTCGAATTCCGAAAACAAAGGTAACTAGAAGCAGATGTAAGGACAAATGGACATTAAATTTAATCACAATTGCAAGAAAACACATACTGCTCATTCATCTCAGTAGGAATCCAATGAAACAATCGATTGGCTTTGTATTAATTTTCCAAAATGGCTCTTCAGATATGCACTAAGAGCGATCCTCAAAATTACAAACAGAAAATTCACAAAATGCCACTTCTTCTGGTAGAAAATCTAGAACCCGTTTTCAGTCTGTGGTCCGATCTTTTATAGTCTATTACATGAATGCTCAGGGAAAATATTTTCCTAGACAAAATATTCCCTAGAAGATATGTCTGTTTCCAGTATCACAAAAACCAAAATTGATGATGAGGCAAAATGACCTCTCATCTCAAACAGTGTGGCCTAGCACAGGCTATAACAAAAACATAACTGAAAATAAAAGAGTGCAGGGGTGAAATCAAGATTTCACTCGTTTTACAATACATAAAATATAAAAGTAAAATAGGCCCCTTGGGCCAGATCATGAGTTTCATCTGTTTGTGTTTTAGCGAGGTGTCTCAGATGAGGATGACTTTGACCGAGCTGAAGATGAAGAGGACACTAGTTGATGAGTCAGAGGAGGTGGCAACTGATGAGAGGACGAAGAAGCCAGAGCATTAGCATATTCAATGCACTTTTGCCATGTATTTTTCCCTGGAGATGGCATTGTGACAAAGGTTTCAGGAGGTGTCTGCATGCTGGTCAACTCAGTATAATCTACTCGGACATCAAGGAATTTCTTAACCTGGAAGAGGAGGAATAATCCTTTACGCAGAGTAACTATTATTGTATCTCAGGGAAAATTTTAAGAACCCCCTTAAATTTATATGTATAATAAATGGGCGAATCCCCATGATACATAGGAAAAATGGAAGGCGATTTTATTAATAATATAATATGTATATATAATTTTTTGGTGAATCTCTCACGAGTTTATATTATCTTATAAAATCATGGTGAATCACCAGTACAAATGGCGAATCACTAGTACAAAATGGCGAATCGTTGCCTAGTGGAGTTCGAGGTGTTGGTTCCAATGAAGATATGGTAGTTGAACTAGGAGTTGAAGGAAGTGAACCATCAAGACCAAGTATGGCACATGGTGACTCGTGAGGGAAGTAGTTCTCGTGTAGTTTGGAAAACGCATTCTAGTTCTACTAAGCATAGTGTTGTTTCTCATGCTACTACTAGCACTGATATTGAGGTTGGAGAGGAGTTTGAGGAAGCATGGAAGGTAGCAGTGGTGGAATAGAATTACAAAGAGAACCCCATGATGGGGTCCATTTTGCCCTTTGGTATTTGGGCCTGCAAGATCTTCTCTCCATTGAACCAACAATTAACCGTTCAACCAACAATCAACTTGACTGAGTTGATTAGGAATGATTCAAGTTAAACTAATATTCAAAACTATGCTTTGCACTATCCCATATTTATCACACTAATGCTACACAACATTGAGCATTTGCACCCAACTCTCATGCATGCACACAAAATTTTCATTAACTTCTATAACCCTAACCAAGTGAGAATTGATCAAAAATTTGCACCAAAGTTTGTTATACTGTTGAAAGTTCATAAGAAATTTAGATCCATGGTACCTTAAATAAATTTTGAGATAACCTCCACAAATTCGACCACGATAGAGAAAACTTGTGATAAATTTTAAACCTACAAAAATTAGGATTCGTGTTCCTAGGAACAATCATAAGAAGTAGTTGACATATAAATCGAGTTTTGAGCCTTGACACATTGATAATGCAATGGCTTAGGTCAAAACTCACACATTGAAAAGTCATCAATGAAGAGAAGACAATATCATTATGAATTACACATACTCCAAACTTCCTACCAAATTCTACTTAGTTGTCTGCAACTTACCTATACATAATATTATAGTAAATACAAATTCCACAAAGCCGTCTTCACATAGCTAATAAATGGCCATTGGAAGAGCACCCCTTATATAATAGTACTAGTAGCAATCAATAGATTATTTCATATTGAACTTCATATCCATAACACTCCTATGTATTGTATGATGTATTCAACTTGCATTATCAAATATAGATACAATCATAGTTTTGATTGATACATGTAAATCATACTTGTGCACAATGTTGAATGCAATGTCAGTTAAGGCATAAAGTCAGTTTGACGTGTAATGATCTATAAAATAGTGAAGAAACTTAATAACGTTATAGCTGATGGAACTTAAATTTATTATACACCAATGACCACATTTTATGACCAGTGAACATGTATAGATATGTGTTGAAATAAAAAGCCCATCTCCAAGTCATGTGCTCACTACTCACTACACCTTCTAGCTCTAAAAGGAGGGAAAGCACGATTAATGTTCTAGTCAACAGTGAAGTTTGAACACATAAATTAATAAAATAATTACACCGTAAGGCGTCATTATTTGAAAAAAACTCTCCTGTGTGCATTGTGTCATAATCTGAAACCTTTAGATTATATGTTAGACGATTAAAAAATTTTTAACCCTTATATGAAAAGCAAAGATAGTTATTTCGTTATGGGTATGTTCCTGTTACGGAAGATTCTAAGAAACAAGGAATTTCAATGGCTATGAAACTTGTGTGAGGCACCTGCATCACAAGAGAAAATGCCAAGGTGAGGGCATTGGGCGCCCCTTCACTTGTAAATTCTCGGAGAGGCATAACTATTACAATGTTTGCACCTCATTGCTACTGGAAAATGGTGAAGCATAATTGCTACCAGTTTTTTTTTCATATGTGTAATGCCTCTTTTCTCACATTCACTGGTAGAATATGCACCTAAATTGACAGAAATTGCAAAGCTGTGCTGCAATTGAGTACAATCATTTGCATTTTCAGTAGGCACGTTTAGATCCAACGTCTCGGTTCTACTTGGAGGTGAAAATTGTTGTTTCTCAGTTGTTGAATGGCTTGTATAATTGTGCATATTAGTAGCAGGGGGAGTGGAATGAGTCCTCTTGTGACCACCCAAAGCTTCGCCAGACTGCCCAAAGCTTGGCTAGATGGAAGACTTCTGTGACACATAGGGCATTCATGCACCATAACTTTCTTATTCTCAGTGCACAAACTCTACTTATAAGTCTCAATAGATGGCCCATTGATGGACCAATGAACTACTTCTTCTTTGAAACCTCCATCAGTTTTCAGTGTGGGAAAGATGGACTTGGACTTGTAGTTGCACCTTGCCTTGTGGTTGCCCAGAGCTTGAAATGAAGAAAAATTCTTGTTGCAGGACTTGCATGTGTAGAACCTCATCATCATCATCATCTCTGTTTTGAAATCAACATCCCATTCCGGACTGCAACTACACGCGAATACATAGAGACAACGTGAGAACAGTAGCACAGACACATTGCTTTTGAATTTCTTCTATATTTTCTTGTTGTTGCCGCTTCCGTTACATTAATATGTCAAATCTTGTACAAAGCCCTAAACAATGATGAACCCATGTTTGAATCCCTGTGTTCCCTGAACTCATGAAGGTAATGGCAAGCAAAATCCTCTTTAAATTCACAACAATCCACAGAAAATTTATCAGTAATCTCTCTAAGGATTTCTGGAATTCAAAAGTTGGTAAGGCCTTCAGAAATGAGTGTAATCGTGCCAATGTAGGAGAGAATCTTGTTTTATGACCAGAAATTACTTTCAGTTCAGTTTCTTCCCAAAATAGTTGTGATCAGTCCATGAAACCTAATGATAAAAATAAGGATATTATTGACTTCCAATAGTGCAATTCTGAATCATTTAATTGGCTAGGGGACTGTAATGTGAAAGCCCTTGAATTTTTTTTGTGTTTTACTGATATGACCATGGGCCAGACAGAAGATATATGCCTCACACACATTTTCCATTACACAGGTTTTCCAGGGCTTCTTCCATATCATTTTCCTTTCAACAACAACAATAGCATTGACTGCACGATTACAGAATTGGGTTTCTTGATTGAAACTATATTTCTTCTGAATTGAAATTTCATGTATTGTTCATATTTCCAATTCTGAATTCTTAGGTTATGATTTATTTTGAATTGAAGTTTCAGGTATTGTGGGTCTCAAAATTGTGCACCAAGACATTGCAGTGACTCCATGGCGGCAGTTCCAGACTATTCTGTCTCTATATTCCAAGCCATCATCAACCAATTTCATAAATTCTCGACCCATTTGTCAACCTATATGCATTTATGGAAAATGTATATGTCTGGTTGATAATTTTTGAACATAGTGCCAACAAATAAATAAACTTATGACATGTTACCAAAATGTAACAACTTGTCATGCAATTGATATCCCATTTCCTAAAAGCACCATAGGAGCGCTTATCAACATGTTTTCCAAAGACATGAATGCCCCATCTTAAATAATTCTAGAGATTAATATATTTTCTTAGAAATAATCTGACACAAATTTCTCCCTTAGCCGCACTGTGTGAGCATTCTTCCACAAAGCAATGGATATCTCTATTGTCAACGTCATATATGTAGCTTCATACTCTGGTCAATGTTAATCTTAAAATTTGTTGATAGGAAAACTTAGCTCCATTTATCTTGAACAAGGGATGATTGGGGAGATCGTATTGTTGCCTAATATCCTTCAAAAACAATTGTACCATGTGTTACCAACATAATATACAAAACATCTATATGAACTGACCATGAAAAGAGGAGCACTGTGATGTAATATGTTCAACCAAATTTCCACCTACGTCCTTGGAATCTATAGATGCCAAAAAATCGTTTTCAAGTTGTTATCAAACAAGTTCAAACCACATATGGGGACCTTTTAACACATATTCCAATTGCAGAAACAACATTTGCATCAAAATTTCTACTTGGATTTATAGTATAGTAGTCTGTGAGTATTCCTCCCATTTTGCAGTTTGAATCAATACAAATGAGTCACAAACGTTTGTTAACAAAAGAGGCTTCCCATCATCACTTACGCTTTGAGATACGAAATGAATTTTTTGATCATACTCAAGCCTGTGTGATTGTGTAACTTGTCCTAATTCACCCTTTTGAAGTCGTGTTGGCATAAACAAACACCTTTTTAATAAGGGTGATAAACTTTGGGAGTGTTAGTCGTTTGACCCAATCTCCAAGGTCTATTATAAAGATGGGGTTAAAACAACCTATTTTTCTCAAAGTATTCAACTTCTAAAGTAAATTCCATCATCATGTTCAACTCATCATTTGAGAAAATAGAATCCAGTTGAACTCTCTCATGAACTTGTATGCTTCACAACATTTCAATACTAGAACAAGAACAATTGTACCATGTGTTGCCAACATAATATACAAAACATCTATATGAACTGACCATAAAAAGAGGAACACTATGATGTAATATGTTCAACCAAATTTCCACCTACGTCCTTGGAATCAATAGATTCCAAAAAATCATTTTCAAGTTGTTATCAAACAGGTTCAAACCACAGATGGGGACCTTTGAACACATATTCCAATTGCAGAAACAACATTTGCATCAAAATTTTTACTTGGATTTATAATAGAGTAGTCTGTGAGTATTCTTCCCATTTTTCAGTTTGAATGAATATAAATGAGTCACAAAGGTTTGTTAAAATAAGAGGCTTCCCATCATCACTTATGCTTTGAGATAAGAAATGAATTTTTTGATCATACTCAGGCTTGTGTGATTGTGTAACTTGTCCTACTTCACCCTTTTGAAGTCGTGATGGCATAAACAAACACCTTTTTAATAAGGGTGATAAAATTTGGGAGTGTTAGTCATTTGACCCGATCTCCAAGGTCTATTATGAAGATGGGGTTAAAACAACCTAGTTTTCTCAAAGTATTCAATTTCTAAATAAAATTCCATCATCATGTTCAACTCATCATTTGAGAAAATAGAATCCAGCTGAACTCTCTCATGAACTTATATGCTTCACAACATTTCAATACTAGAACAAGAACAATTGTACCATGTGTTACCAACATAATATACAAAACATCTATATGAACTAACCATGAAAAGAGGAACACTGTGATGTAATATTTTCAATCAAATTTCCACCTACGTCCTTGGAATCAATAGATGCCAAAAAATCATTTTCAAGTTGTTATCAAACAGGTTCAAACCACAGATGGGGACCTTTGAACACATATTCCAATTGCAGAAACAACATTTGCATCAAAATTTCTACTTGGATTTATAATATAGTAGTCTGTGAGTATTCCTCCCATTTTTCAGTTTGAATGAATACAAATGAGTCACAAAGGTTTGTTAACATAAGAGGCTTCCCATCATCACTTACGCTTTGAGATAAGAAAATAATTTTTTGATCATACTCAAGCCTGTGTGATTGTGTAACTTGTCCTACTTCACCCTTTTGAAGTCGTGTTGGCATAAAAAAACACCTTTTTAATAAGGGTGATAAAATTTGGGAGTGTTAGTCGTTTGACCCGATCTCCAAGGTCTATTATGAAGATGGGGTTAAAACAACCTAGTTTTCTCAAAGTATTCAATTTCTAAAGAAAATTCCATCATCATGTTCAACTCATCATTTGAGAGAATAGAATACAATTGAACTCTCTCATGAACTTATATGCTTCACAACATTTCAATACTATAACAAGAGATCCGTGAGTAACCATGGCCACACAAGCTATACCAAATCTTGAAAAAACCATTTCGTTAGATAAAACAAAGATAAATCCAAGGAAAACTCTGGTTACTTCATGCATGATGTAGGAAATTACATTTATAATGAGTATATGTACAATTGAGATACTATTTCAACAATCTGTGAAGCATTTTTAATCCTTAAAATTTTGGCTTCGAGTCAACTAAAGCAAAAAATTCTTCCTAGCTCATGAGAATGCAATAATATTATCTCCACTCTTGATCTTGGTATTTGGTGAAATACATGGAACTTTCGTGTCTTTTCCTGGTCCATTTCTCCACTACCCTAATCATCCGCTGTTCCATTCTACAAATATCTCCATCAGCTCTTGATCGAGCATGCCTAGGCAAATGGTAAGCTTCAAAAATAGATTGCAAGTCTCTATATTTCAATCCATCATCAACCAATTTCATAAATTCTCGACCCATTTTTCAACCTATATGCATTTATAGAAAATGTATATATTTGGTTGATAATTGTTGAACATAATGCCAACAAATAAATAAACTTATGACATGTTACCAAAATGTAACAACTTTTCATGCAATTGATATCCCATTTCCTAAAAGCACTATAGGAGCGCTTATCAACACGTTTTCCAAAGACTTGAATGCCCCATCTTAAATAATTTTGGAGATTAATATATTTTCTTAGAAATACTCTAACACAAATTTCTCCCTTAGCCGCACCGTGTGAGCATTCTTCCACAAAGCAATGGATATCTCTATTGTGAACATCATATCTGTAGCTTCATACTCTGGTCAATGTTAATCTTAAAATTTGTTGATAGGAAAACTTAGCTCCATTTATCTTGAACAAGGGATGATTGGGGAGATCATATTATTGTCTAATATCCTTCAAAAACAATTGTACCATGTGTTACCAACATAATATACAAAACATCTATATGAACTAACCATGAAAAGAGAAACACTGTGATGTAATATGTTCAACCAAATTTCCACATACGTCCTTGGAATCAAGAGATGCCAAAAGCTCATTTTAAACTTGTTATCAAACAGGCTCAAACCACATATGGGGACCTTTGAACACATTTTCCAATTGCAGAAAAAAAATTTGCATCAGAAATTCTACTTGGATTTATAATATAGTAGTCTGTGAGTATTCCTCCCATTTTGTAGTTTGAATGAATACAAATGAGTCACAAAGGCTTGTTAACATAAGAGGCTTCCCATCGTCACTTAATTCACCAACACATAACTAATTTCCTTTTGATGATGTACATTAATTCTACCTATGTCATCTTCAACTGCACTCCACCGATCAATTCTAACTGAGAGGCCCCACCACAATCTGGTAATGGATAAGAATAATCAAACCGTAGGCCAGTGAAATAAACCACAATATAAATACAGAGATGCAGCAAGATGACAAGAAAAATCAACTTCATACATGTCTTCTATAGCTCATTCCGAGGCAACTGCATTACCTTTCCCTTGACTACTTTGACTAGCATGAGGTAGAATATGTAGAATCTTCAGTACAGTGCAATCCCTGTTGTTATCATGCCAAACAGAGGTCAGACAACAACTAGCAGAAGAGAATTTTGGTAGGGAAACAGAAACCCCAACTGTGGCACAATAGTAATCTATGACATTAAAGCTACTGCCAGAGAATAAATGAACATCACCATGCCGAAAAGCAAAAGCAACCTCCCCTCCATGACTTGAAAGGACAATTTTTTCTACCATCCTTACGTCACTGTGCTGATTAGCTAGGTCAGAGTTGAATTTATCACTATTTCCACCATTTGATTCTATCGATGTCTGGGATGCTGACAAATTTCCAGGTGTAGCAAGGGGTCGAGAACCTTTGAAGTCTTTTATTAGAGATATTCTCTTATTTACTTTGGTGGTCCAGATTGTTGTCATTGGTGCTTGTCCACCAAAATTTGTATTATAATTTTCAAAAAGGGGATGCAGTGTAACTTGCTGACGTGAAATTTCCCACTGCTGCACCCTCCAACCAGTTAGATATGGCCCCTCATCAGGATTGTGTGGAGACATATATTGGCTTGATGGAATGTAATTTGGAGGCCATTAGTATACTAAAAAGAATAGTTAATTCAGCCATATTTGTGATCAGTCTGTTTGCCTACAAATCCAAGTCTAGTGGATTGAAATATAAAAATACTTAATAAAAGCATCAATGTCAAATTCTATTGTAGACAGGATATTACTAGTGACAGAATGCATCTAAACATGTCTTTGTTAGGGACTGGCCATTCGGATGCATTTGTCTTATACTGTCATGCTTATACTGTCAGAAGTATTGTTGCCATTCTAAACTTACATCATATAGCATGAAAGACAAGGTTGCTTCAAAACATAGAGCTAAATTTCAATTATAGGAGACCTAATAATAACAAACATAAGCAAGATTTTATGAATCGTAACAAGAAGAGAAAGCAACAAACTTTTTGATGCCCTTGCTCTTACGCCTCCAATGAAAAGTAACAAGAAAAATACTCCAGAAGTTTGAAATTTTGTGTCCATTAAGAATATCACTCGCTCTTTAGCACTCATTGGAGGACAAGCTATACGAGGTTAACAAGTCTGGATATTTATACATCTTACAGAGACACAAATGTAATATACATATATAATCGACTTGGTCCAAAGTATTCTACACAATATTCTCTTGATTCAGGTGAGACTGTTGAAGAAAAACTCTTTGGACCTCATCTGCGCTCATGTCTAATCTAATATACAAGTTTGGCTTTGCTTCAGACTAGTCCTAGTTACTGTCACCTTTGAGGTAACTGCATTCATCATCAATACCCATAATTTTTACATCCAATTTATACTCCCCCCCAAAAAAAAGAGTTAAGCATAGACTCCCAAAAGGAAGCAAAAAATGTAAGCATATACATATTGTATATCTCCCAATCAGCTCTTGCGAGAAGAACATGAAGAAAACACTTTAAAGGGTAGGTTGAATAGCATTAACATGCAATCTCTCTTCATATAGGCTCTCTATTATTTTTTTCTGCTAACACTTTCCTCGGAGCTTGAAAGGGAGGGAGAGGCAATATATTAGGGCTCTCTCAATTTTAAGCCAGTTATTTCTACTGCTAGTGCTAGTGCAAAGTCCAGAGTATGGACCTCCCAAGCCACGATAAGAACATGAGTATATGTCTAAACCCTGTTCTTATAATCAAACCAATATTTCTACACAAACTCATTCTTTTACTAGATTAGGTTGTTTGAATCAAATTAGTTGCTCTCATGGATGCACTCAAATGCACTGTAAAATACACGTTAGAATTTGATGGATCTCCCACTGGCAGGAAGGGTCATAAAATACTCTTCTGAGAGTAATGAAATTACAAAAATTTCAAGATGAGAAGAAAGAGAATTGTATATATACATACAAGCTCCAGTTTTTCTGTCCGTGAGGGCTTTTCGGGGGGCTTGGTTGTTCCGATGGGGATTTTTCCATTGCACCATTGTTTATATTCATAGTGGGAGAGAGAGGCCTTTTGAATAGGATTCACAGTGGAGAGAACCAGGGCTCCCCACTCGGCAAGGGAATAACATATATTCTCATTGTCCTTCTCATAATTCTTCTTGTGTTGTGCTGTGGAAAGTGGGAGTTCAGGTAAGAATGAAAAATAGCAACACTTGAAATTTATGATGACCATCCAAATCATCTTTTCTAACTTAATGGTTTACAATATTTTTCAGTACTTCTAGATAAAATAAAAATGTCAAACTGCCTGACAAATAAGACTCCAAAATACCAGTTCCTTTGTAGAACACCCTACACATTGACAGCCATCAGAAGCACAACCCACACTTTGGAAATCAAAGGAAGGGAATAACACCCCACACTTTCGTTGGCAGCCAAAATAACATCCCACCCTATCATAGTCAGCTAAAAGATACACAAACCTACTTTTTTCGCAGTTTACCTGCCTTAAGCTTTCCCTACGCTTTTGCAGTCAGCTGAGGGACACCCTGCACTCCGGAAGTAAAATGTATGACACTACTCTGTTGGTCTTCAAAGGAAATAAATGACCCATTATACTATGTGTGATCTCTCAGAAAACCATTCTTCAAAGAAATCATAAATTTCAAATCACCACCTGGAGTTTAACAAAATTGTGGCAACCACTTCCACATTAATTATTTAAAGGAGCAAATTTTCCCATACAAATACCAAAAAGGCACCTACAATCATTCCCATACCCAAAACACATATAAGAACCATACAAAAATTATATCTACTAAAGCCACTCTAACTAGATAAAAATTGCATTATTGTAACATACTGATATATCACTAAGAAAACTCTACCAAACAGTATTAACCTACATTGAACAAAACTTGTTGATTTCAATTTTCAACAAATAAATTGTCTAGTAATTATCTTTAAACTAAAATTTTCTTTGAAAACAAGAGAACATAAAGGCAAGAGCCTTCAGGAAGGAAGAAGAGCTTCCCCCAAGGACAAGTATAAAAGAAATCATATTCTTATAACTCTCATAGCCCACCTGAAGCTCTAACAGAATTCAAGATACACAATAAACTACAACAAAGAAACGAGTGAAAATGATACAGTCCACATTGCCAAAGAATGCCTTGAAGTAAAAAGCATATAGCCCCTCCCCGAAACAAAACAATTAAAAAATATATCTAAGGACTTCCTCGAAGCAAAAAAGAGTATCCTGCCATCAAAAAATCGAAAGAATGCCTCGAAGTACAAAGCACAAATTTTCGAAAATAAAATATTTCTTAGACAAACAGAGACAAAGGAAATCACTAAGATCCCCTAGGAAGTAAAAACAATGCTTGGTAGCTTTCTTGGCAGAAAATAAATTCATATAGGAATAAAACCAAAATGTTGCATGTATCAAACACTGTATTAAACACACTGACACAAATCATTGGAAAAGAGGTACACTTCATATCAGTAAATAACTGTGAATGAAAAAATAATGGATGTCCAAATCCAATTGTTAGAGAAGCTAGCCCAAGCCATGATACATTCTGGATAAGAAAATTATGACCAAAATGAACATTTAGACTGAACTCAACCATAAGTACTATAACATATTAAAAACAATAACTGGGATCAACAACACTTCAGTTGAAAAGAGGTATATTTTCGATATACAGTTGCAATTAATTTTGCGTAAGACAAACCCAGGATGATATAGACTAAGCTATGTTAAAAAAAAATTCACATGATGGAGGTTTTCACAAACTGTATTAAGTAGCTTTCATGTATATTTCCCATTTTAGTACTGCACGAATAACAAAGATGTTAAACCACATTAAAATTCATGCTTCCCTAACCCTCAAAATGCATTGCTATGATAAATGATTTTCCTGACAAAACTTGTATTTACTTCTATAGAAGTTAGACTTTTTAAATACAACCAACCAGTAACTTTCATAATGCATAAAAAAAATGGCTGCATCACTAATAACGTACAAAAAAGTTTGAGCAATGAAATAACTTATTAATGTTCTAGTTGAGCAATGCATTAACAAGAAGAGCAAGCAACAAAATTTTTGATGCCCTTGCTCTTATGCCTCCAATGCAAAGTAACAAGAAAAATACTTCAAAAGTTTGAAATTTTGTGTCAATTAAAAATATCACTCGCTCTTTAGCACGCATTAGAAGACTCCATTGTCGATTTCTCAATGCTCAAATCGCTATCCCCTCCAAGTTGTATTTTATTCCGAGCTTCAGACCAAAAATTGAGCACAGTCCCAGTGTAGGCACCGGACTCTAATACATCCACAGGTCTGACTTGAATCCTTGAACCCACGACCTTGAGCGATCACACACAGTACGCAGGCAATGCAACACAAGGGATCTTTACCTAGTCAACGCCTGATATTATACTGTCATGCTTAAGCTTGAGACTATAACGAGCACTTTAGGGTTTGTTTTGTGTACTGTCTCAGTTCCTTTCTGCATGAATGTGTACCAATCGTTCTGGTTTTTCTTTGAACCTCACAATTCGTTTCTCAGGCTCATCCCCATAACATTATCAGTTCCATTAAACATTGAAGCTACTGAAATTAGGCGTTTAATCTAGGTATATGTATCAAAATACCTATCTCCAAAGAACCCATTGACATCTGCATTGTTGCAGCACGAGCCTGACTTGTTGATATGATTATCGAGGATAGCCATAACCCCACTGGCACCTAAGCTCGAAACTACTCTTTTATATACTTTAATGACAGGAAAATCAAGAAGATCTAGGTTATTTGTAGCAACCCCTACCTCGGCATCCAAGAGGTTCATTTTTCTCGAGAATTTCCTAATTGTCATGGCACCAAGGGAAGAATCTATGAACATGAAGAGGGACCAAGTCAAGCGAACACAGTTGAAACCCATTGCTCAGATATTTGGGGTTTGTGCAGGCCCTCTGCCACCATTATGTCGACATGTGTAGCCCAAACAACACAGGCAAGCTTTACCCTGCCATATTGGATATTGGGGGCGAATTCCGTTCCAAAACCCTTGGGGGCGAATACAACCCAAACCCGTCCAGATTAGTAAATGCAGAGGCGAATCCAACTTTTCAGTTTTTGTGCGCCCTTATTTTTTTCGGCTAAATCATAATAATTAATTATTTTTAAAATAATTTTGGGGCTAATTATATAAAACTATACAAAATAGGTTTTATATAAAATGTTCGCCCCTCTAAAATCTAAAATCCCTTAAATTTCGCCCATAAAATTTTCCCTGTTGTATCTGCCTTCAGCCTGGTTGTTCTTTCCAATGACACGTCCACGTTGTTCATAATTTCTAACATTTTTTGTTCATAGGCCGTTAGCTCAGAGAACGAATCTGAGCATGGTGGGAGACCTGCTTCTACTAGCTTGTTCCACTCCCAGTCGAACTTCTCCACTCCCTTCGAGGCTAATGTAAAACAACCTAGTGCATTTGCGCGTGCGGTCTCCTTCTCAATTACTCTTTCGACATCCATGACCACTCTATAATGGTCAGGGATTCCACGCGTGCACAATTCCTTAGGAGAGAGCTCATTCAGGTACCGAATATATTTCTTGGCCATTGCGGCCTTTGCTTCTCCCTCTGTGCGTCCTTCCTGCAGCTGTGTTTTGAACAAGCGAATTGAAATCTTCTTGTCATCCATCATTGTAAAAAGGTTCCAATGTTTCCTGACCTTTGCTATTATTTCTGTCCAGACTAGTCGCCTCGCTTGCACGAGTGCCATGTTTCCTTTGATTTTCTACTTTAAGTCCTTGATGGACTTATCTTGTGCCTAAGTCCCCTCTTGCAATTTATCCAGTTCCTTTTGTAAGGCCGCCATCACCTTCTGATTCACTTCCAGTGCAATCTCAACCTCTTTTAGTTGCTGACGGGCTGAGCGAGTCTCATTCTATGATACCTTCAGATCCGACAGGGCCTTAGCTAGCTGTTTTGGGGTTGTTCCAGGCTCACCTGTCACAGGGGTCGTGCATATGTGTTGATCCCATTTTTCCTACCAGTGTGACAACCTTTGATTCAGTCCCGCGATCTCCTTGGTATTTTGTACATTCGCTTATTGTTCTTTAGCAAGCAAGTCAGCTAGAGCTGATTTTTCCTTTTCCACCTGTACCAGCTCATCTATATACACATGCTCTTCATGAGGCATGTTCAGCTTCTGCTTCAGCTCTGAGTTCTCCATATCCAACTTGGCAATAAGTTGTTTCCGCACTGCATCTTTATCTGCTCCCTTATCCCTTATCGTTTTCTTAAGGGCCTCCATCTTGGCATTGTTTTCCCTGGCACTAAATTTATCTCTCTTTTGGTGCTCTAGTACCAAGTTATGCTTTTTCTCGAGCTTCCTCAGGGCGATTGCATGTTTCACTACCTCAACCCGTAGCATATCCCATATGCACTTATGTAAGTCGAGCTTATCCAATAGGGGAATATTAGTTAAGTTAAGGATGATTTCTAGAGCTCGATATTGGCCACTTGTAGTCGAGGGTTGTAATGCCGCTTGCTGAATAACCAGTATCAGCTGCTCCTTATCTATGTCTAGCACAGAGGTAAGCCGAGAATTATTCTTGTCCACAAAACCTGCCAATTCGACCCTCAATTTCTCTTGGGCAGATTTGTTCCTGACATCTATTTCATCTCTTGTCTCTTGCTTGTCGATCGTGATTGCCTGTGAAAGCCCTAAGGGGGCTGACGAAGAAGCATCATCGAATGAAATATGAAAACCCAACTTATTCATGTTAGGAGCCCCAAATTCAGGGATTTCCTCAAATGGGGGCTCATCCCCTATGTCATTCGACCCTTCAGTTCTTTATTTTTTATGAGGATGAGTGGCCTCGTCAGTGTCTATGCCTTTGTGACTTCATGAAGTGTCGACCTGTGCTTGTTCCTCTATCCCAATAGACACATTGTCTCCTTTTCCTTCTACAACTGAAGACTCAGCCTCCATCTGTGCATCCAAAGGCCAGGTATCAATATTAGCTCTCCGTTCAATGAAGGGCCTAGTCTCATGTATGTATGCAGTTGATTTTATTTTCCTCTTCCTACTGGAGAGGACTCACTTAGGGTCATAGGGCCAGACATTTCCCTGTGGAAGATCTATCTCTTGCAGCAATTTCTCCACGTTGGGGAGGGCATGCCTCGAATTTATGGTGAAGGGACCAACTGAAGTTGGGAGTTTGAGAATGTATCCTTTCTTCATAGGCATGAAGTGGATCTGACCGGCCTTCAAGGTTTATCGAATAAATTCCAGGGAAAAGACTCACATAGTTGGAAACACTAGTGGGTGGTAGGGAGGTACCTCTGCACCATAGACCCTGATCTCAGTATAATCATCAAACAGGTACCAGTCCGCTGTGCAATCTTTCTTGTCGAACTGTAGCCAGTTCTTCTGTTCAGGAAATATTCTAGGTGGGGGGATGTCATGTAATATGGCATAAGATATGGACATGAACTCATTAAGAAACCTTGCATACCCCTTCCCCCTTGGCTGCTAGAAAACTGAAGCGGTCCATTCGAAAACGGATCTGGGTTGGGCACTTACCTTTGAGAGTTTTTTCAGGCCTAGACTCTCAAATATATCAGTATGCTCGAATAGGAATAGGTAGAACACTAGGGAACATAACTTGAATGAACCCATAGTGTAAATCTCTTGAAACTAGGTTTGGATAACTGAGGCTAAGAAAGAAGGAATGGCTAAAAGGGTACCCTTCTGCATCATGAGCCATAAGAAAGCTATACCCTCTTTATTCACCTGGTCGACCTCTTGGAACCCTAACAACCCCGAGGTGAGCGCTAGGATAGGCTGCACATTTGTTTGGAAATTAGATAAAGGAACATAGTCCATGGGCGGGAAAGGTGATAGGCTAGAATCTAAGAGGAGGTTCAGGAAACTGCTATGTTTTTCCCAGGGTAGCTTCGAGAATTGACAGGAGAGGGAGACCTTGGAGAACTCAACATAATTGTGGCTGAAAGGGTAGCAGATAGCTTTCCTTATGAGTTTGGGTGAAATGCCAAAAATCTTATTTCCCTGACCGGAGAGGAACATGTCTCGGCGCTTGTCATAGGCCTCCCCAAGCCAGCTAATGAACTCTGGAACAGGGAATGTGGTCTAGGCGATTTGGTAATATAGGCCAGACTCAACGACTCTAAACATGTCTTTGCCTTTTAGATAATATTCAAAAATCTCGAGTCTGATGTGGGCTACACAGAATGGGTAGACTAGGTCATGGATCCATGCATGGGTGTCGCTGAGCGGTTCAGGTCCAGGAACAGTCTTGACCTCACGGGCTTGTGGGGTTTCAGACTCTGACTTCTTGGTTCTCATTTTCTCCATGACCATTTGAAAAGTAAAAACAGAAGGGCAAAAGTGCGACGGGCAAATAACTAAATACCTGAGAATAGTGAAGGTAGCCCAGGGAAAGTGACGCAAGATTGAAAACGACCCTGCACTTGAATTTTAACCTCCACTGTGCGAGAAACCGGTTAATAAACAGTATTTTACACAGTTCAAGAGTAAAACAGGCTTTTATTAGACCAGGTTTTATGGAATACGAGACATGTTGACAACTGTAGGGATGGTGCCATAAGCATGCCGGCAATGGGACACGTGGCGATGGGTTATTGGCTGATAGCAACCAAGTAGGTGAAAGCCATGTGCCGAGTTAAGGAAGGAACTAGTATTCATACCACCACCCTAGACTTACCATACCTTTACTTACTAGCGTGAATTGTCATCCTTGATAGGCCCACTTAGAATTTTGGCAGGGTTCATAGGAGCCTGGTGATCCATTCTCCCACCCCACGGAACGTGTATGATTGGCTCGCCAAAAGGTGACGACACCTTCTCCACAGGCCTATCTTTTATCGTTACCGCTCTCCTTTCGGGCCGACGGAAAGTCCCTCCAATTTTCTTTGTCCTTCATGGTTTCGATGTGGAGTCCTAAACGAGGTTTTTTGCTATGTTATGATGCCAATCAAGTCTAGCATCCACGCTTATACCTTAGGAATATTCTCTTTCAAAGTCCTTTCCAACTTACTCAGCCTGCCACCTTTATAAACCTCTCGGATTTCCACTTGGCTGCTCTTTTTCCTTGATGTATGAGGTGGCTAAACAATAGGTCCTATGAACATGTTTTCAGCCCCGCTTTGAGGACAATCCTCATTCATAGCTAGGTCTAGCTCGACTGGTCAAGGGGACCAGGATACTAAATTGAAAAAAAATATCTTTGTAAGTGGAGGTGCAGGGGCTTATTGGGGTGGCAAGATGGTAGGGTGCTCAAGGCGGGTGGCGTTCGGTGTGCTTGGTGGTCATGGTCATGGTGGTTTGGTGAATGGAAATGGGGGATGTGGGAAAAAACCTTAGAAGAGGTGCAGAGTGAGTCAACGTGTTGGCATGCATCGAAGAGGAAGTGCAAGTCATGTGGTGCATGGTTCGAGAGGAATTCATCCATGCTGCTTGGAGAATTGCAAAGAGTTTATTTATTCCTTGCATGAGCGATTGGAAGCAGTAGACAGGATCCTCCAGGAGGAACGTGCTGAACTCATAGATACTTTAAACAAGGTTCAATACTTTCAGTGACATGTTTGGGAATGAGTTGTGGTATTTTGGCGAGGACAAAACCTACTAACAGAGAAGCTGGAGAAGATGGAGTCCTAGATGGCTCACTTTGAAGAGCATGTTCACTAGTATTTTCATCCTCTGCATCCTCCTGGTACAACCCCAAACAACCCAGCCTTAATTACATTGGAGGACTGACATGGTTACATGTGTTCTCTTTGTGTTATTTGTTTTATGGTGCCTTTGGGCTTCTCGATTTTGGATGACGTCTTTAGTTTCCTTTTTATTTCTTTGTCACATGCTACATGCGGAGGTAAAAAAACCTGGTCAGGGTGCGACTACATGTATTTTTCTTATTATTTACTTATTTTTTGATGAATGAATAGATCATTAACTTACAAAAAAAAATTATTTCAATTGGATGCTAAGATTTTTTTTTTCCAAGTCTAGGTTAATTGTCAAAATCAAGGCTAGAGTTGTCTGGGATGATGGCCTATACCAAAGCAACAACAAATCTACTCTGCACCTTTTCATCATCTGTAGATACACACAATGGGTGTTTTCCATAGTAAAACAATATTTAAAATAAACGACCATTTGGGATAGTCCATTTTTCAACAATGCGTATAGGTTTTCCCTTAAATAAATCCTATAACAACAATTGAGTGGTTCCCTTGTATTTATTTATATCGCATTTGGTGGGCTAGAAACTTAATCATTTTTAGGATTATTAATATCCCTTTGGGAATCATTTTTTCATCCATTATAAAATGACCAATAATTACAAGGTGAAGCTAAAGGTAAAAAAGCACAAGATCCTAACCTAGCCTGTTATAGATGAAAAAATTTTATGGATATTTTTTTGATGGGGAAAACCAAGGAGACCCCATATTTGTCTTTGGTGTGGTTTATTCCTAGAAACCAAATTATAATATTCATGTGAGATACACACATAGACAAGGCACAAACATCAAAGTGGAGTTCCCTTGTTTAAAGTCATTGTTGCAGGTGGAAAAGGATAAAGGCATCAAGAAACTCCAAGTTTTGTAGATCCACAACTAGTTATAGAGTGGGAAAACAACTAGATCCCAATGGAAAATTTCCACTCAGCGTTTCTCTTAAATATTATGTAGGAATATTTCTAGTATTTTTAGTGGGTGTCTTTCAAAAGTGTACATAGAGAACTAAATGAGGCAAAAATGGCATCCAAATATGCTTTGGAGCTATAGGCAGGTACATTCATCGTTTGAGAATATTTTTATGAAGAAATAATTGAATCTATGGATATAAGGATTTAATTATTTATATTTTTCATGGTCCTTAATATCATTATGAAGAATAGAATGTATGTAAAATTGAAATGTTTACTTTTATAAATAAATAAAAGGTGTACATAGGTATTTTTGATGGAATAGAATATAACAAAGAAAAAAATTAAGAGTAAGAAACAAGAAATGCCATAGAATAACCTTCACATAGGAAGGAACATGTATATTTCTATTTCAAAATATAAATATTTTTTTTTTCTTTGGAAAAAACCTAGTAAATAATAAATTATATGGTTAATGAATCTAAAAAAAAGTCGGATATAAATTATTATTTATTTTCTTTGGAATTTGGGAAAATTATTTAAGGTGGACATGAAATCATAAAAGAATAAATACTTTGGGGAAATAGCGGGAGAAGTAATTTCTCCCAAAAATGAAAATGATATTTATAAGGGTTTAATATAAAATATCTTGCCCTAGTCTAGTAAATAAAAAGAATAATGATACGGGTAAAAAGGTGAAAATCATTCCAAGTAAATGAATATAAAGGAAGTAATTTATGAGGAAGGTAAGAGATGACTTGGAATTTATAGGTAGCCCCATGTGCTAACAAGGAAGCATCCTGAAAGTGATGTGGCACTTGTTGCCACATCATCTTCCATGTGTCAGATGTATAGACATGTTAATGTGGTGCTAGTATAAAAATATTCTAAAGACTATACCTTGGTGTCCCATACTTAGAATGGGACAATTTTTTTGTTTTTGAGCCGATAGGCTCATTCTATAGCCCAATATAAGAGCAATGTGTAATTATGTCCATGCTCAATATGTAATTGAAATCCATACATTTTAAAATAAAAGAAATATTAAAAGTAATGTGAGCTACAAAAAAAGAATGACTATGCTATGCATGTTTAGTTATTTTTCCACATGACATAATATAATTTTATGTAAAGTATTTAAAAGTGAAAAAATGTGTGAGTATGTTGTTTAAACCTATACTTTTCAAAAATATTTCAACACAAGATTTAAATAAGCTATTTGAAGATGTATTTTAACTAATGTATGGCTTTATCAACTTCATATAGATCTGTATATGGAAAATAATGTTAAAAAAATTAGTTAATGTTGTATATAATAAGACATGCAATATGGGTTATCAATAAAATATTTTAATATGAATTAATATTGAATTATACTTACAAATATATTAATAGAAAAAAACAATTTTAATGAATCTTGATAAAATGTCTCGATGCACATGTTATGTAATATATATATATATATATATATATATATATATATATATATTCTAAATCCAACAAATATTTCAAGTTATGTACTGTATATAGCATTCAAAAATACAATTTAAACGATGAAAAATTACACATTGTATTTTGCACTCTAAAAGAAGTTTTCACATGAAGAAATTCAATCTCTCTCATCTCATGTTAGATCCATGATTAATATGGATCTATACTGGTACAAAATCTCTCGACAAGTAGAAGACAACATAGGCATAGGAAGTAGGATTTGATGTGAGTAAAAGAAATAGAAAAATTATAGCCTCATCCTTCTTAGGGTGACATAGGGAGTTGAGTGTGTTACAGACAAGTAATTGGCAAGATTCAACATTTGGAATGACTGGGCTAAAGAGAGAGTGAAATTTATCTTTGATAATGAGAATCATTTGTTTCATATAGGAATTCATTATTGTAATGTTTTTTTAACTTCATATTTATTACCAAAAAATGATAGATAACTATTTATCAAATATAGATTTTACATCCAAATAATGATGGATATCTTGAAACTTATATTTAAATTTTCTATGTAAGGTTTTGAAATGCAATTGGGATAAGGATGAACGTCTCTATTTTTTTTTTAAATCTTGATTTCCCTACAAAATTATTTATCAACTAGTGTACTAATAGATATTTTGTTGAAACCTAATGTTATGTTGGTTCATCATATCTCTATATTTTATGGAGATAGTCATTCAAAGGGTCAACTAACACTACATATTCAGCTGAATGATCACCTTACAGGATAGTCAACCAAGTGGTTGTCAAGTTGACCGAATACTTGACTAGAATATAGTGGTCAAATAGTGGGATTGTTGACTAGATGGTCAAAGAAATCAACTAGATCATCAGATCGACCTAAATAATCAATCAATTGACATAAATATAGCTTATGAGATAGTGAAATTTTATGGAAAATAGTTGAGCATCATCCATTATCTGTATTGATATGCTGTTCATTATGAATTGTTATGTCTCGATCATAATGTGTTTTTCTTTAATGGTATACAAATGTCTCTAGACATCACCCATAATCTTGGAGCAACCTTTTCTCTTTTATTTAATCTTTGATTAGATTATCTTATCTATTATTTGTTCCTGGTTCATGGTATCATAAGATACCCCAATATGGTGTTATAGTTTATGATTTAAGACCTAGCCATATTATTTGAAAATTGTGATGAGTTGAATATTTTTGTGATTGACTCTAGGCCAATTGATTTGTTTCATGGAAAGTTTTTGTAAGAAACATTATATATATTGTAATTTTTTGAAGATGGTGTCAAATATTTATCCTTTTATCCTAAATGAGAAAAAAATATGATGTATGAGAACCATATATGGTAATCATTTTGAAGAGAAGAGGTCCTTTGTAGTATAGGAAGACCATTGTTCTAAATCCAAAGGATGATCTGATTATATTTATTATCGATAGAAAGAAATATGAGGCCATTAAAGTCATTGTAACCTAATATTTCTTGATCAATTTGTTTTCACATGGGTGGGATTTACTACTTTCATAAGGTCTAGAATAATTTAAGGTTGTTGTTTGAAAATTTTGATGAAATTTGAGTTATGCAGTTAGAAAAGGAGTTGATCTCTTTTGATCCTCATTCCTTTGAAATAATTGAGTACTGTATAACTTGCATAAAAGAGATACAATTTTAATTCAGTGAGCATGAGAAGAAATATCCAAAGAAATGTGGAAAAATCATAAAAATGCTCCTAATGAATCAACGAATATGAATACCTTATGATGTGTTGTGTTCCTTGTTCTGCACCAACTTGAGATTGTGTAAGGAAGGCATTAATAATTATACCTTTGATACCTTATATGATTTTTTAATCAAATAGAAACAGAGGTTACTTGATGAAGGGAAGTTTGGTAATAAGAACAAGCATCATTTACTCAATTGTAAGGGAAAGACCACTTTGAAATAAAGTTGAACTAGATTCGAGTATCTCGATTAGAAACCTCAGAAGAATGATGGGACTAAATCAACTAGATAAAATTGTAATAAGAACACATGTAACGAATATGGGAAGGATCAACACGCGAAGAAAACATGTTTCAAGAATAGAGTTGACTTGGAGAAAAAAATCAAATTGCTTGAAACTAAATGATCGACTAATCGATCTACTAACAACACTACCTTTTCAATCCGAAAGAAAACTTTTCATTCTCAAAACACATAGAATGAATGGGTTTTTAATTCTAGTTGTACCCACCATATAACAAAGGATTATTCTCTATTTTCCTTCTTGTATAAAGTTTTTAACGAAATTATTTACTTGTTATAATGAATTTTCTCAAATTTTCTCTCATTTTTTGTCATGGCAGTGTTCCTTTTCAACATGGAAGCATCCTAAATGTCTATCATGTGCCTAGTTTGAATGTAAATCTGGTGTTAGTTTCACAATTCAAATAGATTGGCAAGTGATACTAGTGGAAAATAATTACCGCAGTTAATAACTATTTTTCAATCAATGGTTGTTAAAACCATGAATAATGCATGATAATAAACAAATAGATCATAACATTAAAGTGAATCTAATCTCACGATGATTTCAATTTTACCATGATAATTATGATACTCACACATGGATTTTGTAAACCATGGTATTTACCCATGGTACCATAATTCATTATATTTACCCATGGTATCTAAATTTATTATATTTTACCATGGTGTTCACGCATGGATTTTGTAAAGCATGGTATTTACCCATGATATTTTGAAATGTAAAAGGAGATAACTCTCATTGGAAAGACACCTGTAAACATTATATATATGAGAATTCACTAGGAGAAAATCTTGCCATTTTCATAATGTAGTCTCATGGGATATTATCATTTCAATAAATATTTGAGTTCCTTTTTATTCTTTTCTAAAATACCTCCCTTAGGCAGGTGCCATATTCTGAGTTATCTTTATAATGTCAATATTTATTTTATGCATGGTGCCCTATTCTCAATTATTTTTATAATGATTTTATGCAATATTTATCTCACTCATTATGAAATATTCCATTGTTACTCATGAGGTTGCATTTATTAAACAATTTGGATTATGCCAACATTAATGTATCAGATGGGATGAGAACTTTGAAGTTAAGTGCGCTCATACTAGAGTAGTATTGGGATGGGTGACTTACTGGGAAATTTTTAGATATTATTTTGTCACATTCCTTGGTATCATTCCTCCAACGATCTAAACTAGTGGTATCACAGCGGAGCTGATATTATCTATTTTTTTACACATGTACCCAACGAGGTCAAGGTACAACGAGCTTAGAATGAAATTATTTCAACCTTTGCAAGACCATCCTCATCAATCCCAACAATATCACATGGAAAATGAGAATAAAATTTATAGAGCATGAGATCTTATCAAACTTTTTCTTAAGGAATCACTTACACGATATATGAGTGAGATGATGGAAGCCTCTACGACACCTCATTGGATGGTGATAATTTACAAAGATAATCCACCAGATCTCTACCAACATGTTTATGGGTTAACAACACAAAATAATTGATCCAGGTGGATATTGGTGGGCACCCATATATTCCACTTGGGGCCCCACCATTGTTCTTTCATTTTTTCAATTTCCTTAATTATAACACAATTTACTATTTTTAGCAGTTTTTCGGGTCCTGGACTTCCAGAGCCGTTTTGAGGCCCTAAATGATGTTTTTTTGGGAAAACTAGGAGCAATGTGGGTATATTGACCTATGTTTCTCCCTCAAAATTTGTAGTCCTCAGATAGATATTTCTAATGAGGTATTAAGCACATCAAACAAAGATCGTATGTCAAAGTTACATCCCTCAGAAGTTGATGTACCTATTTACCCAAACGGGGCCCATATTTTTGGCACTTCATCTCCTAGGGTTAGGTATTTTGATGTTTAGGGTTTTCCATTGTTTTTTAATAATAAATAGGCCCTCAAGCCTCATTATAACATAGTTCAAAAGCCTGTATCCACCACATATCTTCTTACAGATAAGCTACCAATGCCCTAGCTAGCTTATTTCCATTATGTCTATAAACAAATTCAGTTCTTTGATATTAATGAAATGAAGTGTTATTTATGCTACATTTTTTTATTTATGGTTATATGTGTATTCTATTGTTTTATTGCATAAATTTGTATCAGTGGTATCAGAGAGGTCTTCTCTTTCTCGATCCTTCTTTACATGTCCCCAACGAGGTCAGGGTATAAGGAATTAGGGCTCGATCTGGTTTACCCTTTGCAAGATCACCCTCGCAAACCCCGACGGCCGCCCATGGGGGAAAAAAATAAAGATGAGGGAGTAGGAGGTCCTATCAAAATATTTCTCGAGCAAGCCCTCGAAAAACAAAGCAATGCGATGATGGATAACTTTGCCTAGATCCTTCAACAATTGCCCACCAGCATCACATCTACATCCATAAACCACTCTGGAGGTGCAAATCCTTTTAAGGTACAACTAAAGTTTGACATTCCCATATTTGAGGTCAAAATAGATGTAGACATTGTAGATATATGGTTGAATATATTAGAAGGATATTTCTCGGTTCATGAATTTTCCAACCGGGAGAAAATTATTTTTGTACTCCTCAAAGCTACCGCCCATGTCAAGGACCAGTGGGAAACCTACTGTGAGAAAAAGGATGAGGGGGAACCTTCTCTGTTCTCGGCTGTACCCACTTGGAATTATTTCTGAGACACCATGAAGGAACAATATTATCCCATGGAGAGATATGAGTACAAGTACATACAATGGACTACGCTACAGCAACAAAGGGGTCAAGATGCTCATGAGTTGATGAATCTATTCCATACCCTATGCACAAATTTGGGTATCAAAGTTTGAGAGAAACATTTGGTGCTTAAGTACCGCAGTTGTCTGCACAGACACATTCAGGAGGAAATGGAGTTCCTCGACATCTCCTCGCTTGGTACGACATATTGGTATGCTGCCAAGATTGAGCAGAAGTTCAAACAAAAGAAGTGAGACTTTGGATCTACAAATCAAAAGCAAAAGGAAAGGTACCCCCAAACCGCAGAACAAAGGAAAAATCCAAGGCATGGCAGCCCAAGATAACCTACTGAATACACAAGTAAATAAAAACACCACAAAGCCGAAGAAGGACACGGGAAAGCGATGTGAGTTCCATAAGAGCTCCACTCACAACGCAAGTGAGTGTTGGGCCAAGTAGTCACTGGTGGTCGGGATGAGGGCTTCTGATTCAGATGCATGCTCCACTATGAATCACAACCCGACAAGGGGAATGAAAAAGGGAAGAATATTATTGATGAGGAGCCCAATGCCAACATTGCCACTGCAAATATCCAGAAGAAGGAACCCAAATATACAAAGGAGGAGGAGTGTCTCTTCCACTCCCATATGTGGGTAAAGGGTTCCCCGCTACAGTTTATCTTCTACAGTGGGAGCCAAAAGAACCTCATTTCAGCAAAGGTTGCGAAGCGGTTGGGCTTTATGACCACAACACACCCACAATCATACACCATTGGGTGGCTTCACCAAGGACGGGATCTTCGCGTCAGCGAGCAATGCCGCCTTCCCTACAACATCAAGACCTTCACGGATGAGGTATTATGTGACACTTCTCATCTTGATGTTTGTGATGTATTATTAGGCCAACCATACTTGTGGAAGAAACATGTTGTGTATGAGTCTCGGCCTCACGTTGTTATTATTACCTTGGGCAATAAGTTGTATAGTATATCAGAGGTACCACCACTTGCAGACGTCTCTTTGGTTACTACAAAATAATGCAGTAAGCTCATTTCCAAAACCGAGAAATTTATTTTTCTGATGATCTACCCCCAGGGCAAGAAGAAGATTGTGGGCATGACCTTCAGAGAGGGATCCTCTGCATGACAACAACAAATGGAAAATGTTTTGGAGTAGTACGAGGTCATATTTACCTCACCTACAGGGGTGCCTCTGCACTGTCAGGTCAAGCACCCCATCAATATAACACTAGGAGTGCCACTGCCTAATGGAATGATCTATTAGCGCTCTCTTTTGGAGAACAATGAAATCAAGAGGCAGATTCAGGAGCTACTACAGAAAGGTCACATCCGACTGATTTCATCACCCTATGGGAGCTCAATTGTGTTGGTGCAGAAGAAGGATGAGACTTGGAAACTCTATATTGACTATTGAGCGCTAAACAAGATCACTGTCTAGAATAGGTACCTGATCCCACAGATTTATGACCTTCTGGATGAAATCAAAGGGGAGAAATATTTTAGCAAGATCGAATTAAAGTCTGGGTATCACTAGGTACAAATCTAACCCTTCGATGTGTGGAAGACTTCTTTCAAATCCATGGAGGGCCTTTTCGAATGGCTGGTCATGCCTTTTAGGTTGATGAATGCTCTTGCAACCTTCATGAGGCTAATGGACGACATCTTGCGGCCATTCATCAACTCATTTGTAGTAGTGTACTTGGATGACATCCTGATCTTCAGCCATACTTGGGAATATCACCTCCACCACGTCCGATAGGTCCTCTAAACACTGCAATAACACAAGTTGTGTGCCAATTTGAAGAAGTGCACTTTTGGCATGACCCAAGTTCAGTATCTGGGATACATTATTGATGAATGGGGGATGCATCTGGATCCAACCAAGATCCAAGTGATTCGGGATTGGCCAGCCCCAACCACTCTAACAGAGCTTCGCAACTGTTTGGGTCTTCAAAATTTATACTGCAAGTTCATGTTGGGATTATCTCATATCACTTGGCCCTTGAGTCAAGTCACAAAGGGATGAGTGAAAGAAAAATTATTTTGGTCGTAATCTCAACAAAAGGTGTTCATATAATTGAAACATCATCTCTTCTCTACCCCAATTCTCACATTACCAGACTTCCAACAACCATTTCAGATCGAGACATATGCCTCTGACTATGCTATTCGAGAATTTCTTACTCAATAGGGGCATCCAGTGGCATATCATAGTGAGAAACTGTTCAACATAGTCCGCAAGTATCCCACTTATGAAAAAGAAATGTATTCCATGGTGTAGGCATGCCACCAATGGAAGCATTACATTTTGGGGAAGGAAACGGTCACCCACACACACCACTAACCCCTGTAGTTCATACAGACATAAGCGAAGTTGCAAAACGATTGCCATTAGAAGTGGTCCACATATCTGTAACAATTTAATTTGAAAATAAATTATAATAAAGGAAGCACTAATAATGTTGCAGACTCCCTCATTCTACCACCGATCATGGCGCTAACCACTGTTCTCAACTCTTGTGGGTACGAGACTTTTGATTGGGCACTTCTCTATAAGAGAAATCTAGAATTCGGCCACACATACAAGACACTCTTGGAGGGTACACATGTTCCAAATTTTCACCTCTAGGATGTACTGTTATGTAACCTGGGACACCTTTTTGTTCCTTCAAGCGAGTATGCCAAGATGATTTGGGAAGCACACTACAGTCGAGTCACTGGGAATTTCAGGGTCAAGAAAACAATGGCAGTATTGTAAAAGTATTTCTATTGGAAAAACCTTCGACAGGATGTTGGGAAATACATTATATCCTGCACTACTTGCACCATTTCCAAACTGACCATCAAGAAGAAATGCCTCTATACTCCACTACCTACCCTTAGTCGACCTTGGGAATCCATATCCATGGATTACATATCGGGCCTTCCTTCTACTAATCATGGAAACTACAGTGTTTTCATGGTCGTCGACAGATTATTTAAGATGGCCATTATGTCGGCTTGCAAGAAGAATATCATAGCAGAAGCCACTACTAAACTCTTCTTTGAATATGCATGGGTTCACTTTGGGATCCCACAGCCTATCATCTCAAATTAGGATAGCAAGTTCCTCAACACATTTTGGTCCAGCCTCTGGTCAATGCTAGACACCAAGCACACCAAGTCCATAGCTTTCCAACCCCAAACTGATGGCCAGACACAAGTTGTCAATAGGATGATTGTACACATTTTGCGCATGTACAATTCAAATAATCCATGCACATTGGATGCGAGCCTTCCATATTTAAAACACATTTATAACCGGGCTCTCCATAGCTCAACTGACCATAGCCCCTTTTGGGTGGGCCTAGGGTTCCAGCAACTATGTCCCATTGACGTATCCATGCCATTTGTGGCTACTCGGGCCGATTCAGATAATGTCCAGTCTGAAGCTGACAAAGCAAACAACTTCATTGAGCACATTCAACAAATCCTCTAGCAAGTTCATGACATATTGGATAGAGCCAATTCTAAGTACAAGGAATGACATGATCAACATTTAGTGCCACATAAATTCCAAGTGGGCAACAAAGTGTGGCTACATTTGCAGAAGGAGCGCCTCATTAGACCCGACTACAAGCTTCACCCGCTTTGATATGGGTCGTACACCATCAGCACGATTGTAGGGAAAAATGCCTTTGAGTTTAGTATTCCACCATTCCTTGGTCTGCACCCAGTATTCAATGTGGACCACCTTCAGCCCTACTTCCCACCTCTACCAGACACCTCTGGCATTGTAGAAAAAATCACACCAACAGCGTTAAACCACGACAACATGGAACAACACACCACATATTGTATCATGGACATGCAAATCAATAACACTTTCCAATAGGAGATCTAACTGTATCGAGTTGTTAAAGTTGGCCAACTTCTGCACCAAGTCAAGTAGTTCACTAGGGACAAAGTTCAGCAGAAGTTTCCTCATCTCATGGAGGAACTCAACAAAATTGGGATCATTGCTTCCCAAGGGGGGAGGAATGATCCAGGGGGATATTGGTGGCCACCTGCCTATTCCACTTGGGGCCCCACCATTATTCTTTTAGTTTTTCAGCACATCAAACAAAGATTGTATGCCAAAGTTACGTCCCCGGGAACTTGATGTATCAATTTACCCAAATGGGGCCCATAGTTTTGGCACTTCATCTCTTAGGGTTAGGTTTTTGGATGTTTAGGGTTTTCCATTGTTTCTAAATAATAAATAGGCCCTTGAGCCTCATTGTAACATAGTTTAGAGGCCTGTGGCCACCCCATCTATTCTCAGAGATAAGCTACCAGTGCCCTAGCTAGTTTATTTCCATTCTGTCTGTAAACAAATTTCAGTTCTTTGGTATTAATGAAATGAAGTAATATTTATTCTACATTTTTGTATTTATGGTTATATGTGTATTATTTGCGTTCCTGCATAAATCTGGATCAATCCTTGCCACCAAAATCCATTTTCTAGGCCTCACACTGTTAGAATCACAATTGGTCCACAAGAATTACAAGGTATATCTATTTTCGAATCTTCGGTCATCAAGGTTATGGGTTAACCACACAAAACCCTTGCCATCACAGTCCATTTTCTAGGCTGCACACTATCAACATCATATTTTACCCACAACCATTAAAGGGTATCTCTATCCTAAGATATTTTTTCATCACAGTTATGGGTCAACCACACAAAATCCTTCCCACCGAAGTCCATTTGCTAGGCCACACACTGTTAGGATCACAGTTGGCTCACAAGTATTATAGGGTATATTTATCCTCGTATCTTTATTCATCATGTTTAAGGGTCATACACAAACCCATGTTTATGGGTCAACCATGTAAAGCCTTTTTCTTCAACAACACTTGGTTTTCGGTCATCCAGAAACCCACAATTATGTTCCTATTTAACCAAGGTTTCCTGCGATGGAAAATAACGTAATGTGGACCATTGTTTCTTAAGTGGAGAGGATTGATCCAAGTGGAAAATAATTATCGTAGTTAAAAAATATTTTTTATCAATTGTTGTTAAAATCATAAATAATGCATGATAATAAATAAATAAATCATAATATTAAGGTGAGAATCTAATCGCACGATGATTTCAATTCTACTATCATAATTTTGATACTCATTCATGGATTTTGTAAACCATGGTATTTACCCATGGTATCATAATTTATTATATTTACCCATGATGTCGTAATTTATTATATTTTTCCATGGTATTCACCCATAGATTTAAAAAACCATGGTATTTACCTAAGGTATTTTGAAATGTACTTGTAAAAATTATAAATAAAGGAACTCATTGGGAGAAAAACATGTTTTTTTCATAATGTGGTCTCATGGTATATTATCAATTCAATAAATATTTCAGTTCATTTCTATTTCTTTTGTGAAATACTTCTCTTCTGCATGTGCCATATTCTTAGTTATCTTTATAATCTCAATATCTATTTTCTGCTTTGTGTCCTATTCTCAATTATTTTTATAATTCTTTTTTGAAATATATATCTCACGTATTATGATATATTTATTTGTCACTCATAAAGTTGCATTTCTTAAACAACTTGGATCTTGCCAGCATTAATGTATCAGATTGGATGAGAACTTTTCAGTTAAGCATGCTTGGGCTAGAGTAGTACTAATATGTGTTACCTTCTAGGAAATTTTTAGTTCTTGTTATTTTGTCACTTTGTGTGTTCTCATTCCTCCAATGATCCATATCCACAATATTATTGAGTTAAATGATAGGATCAATTTGTTGCTAAATATTTAAGAAATATTAATTGGATGTTAGGACCAATTTGTTGCTAAAGATTTAAATAAATATTAATTGGTTTTCATCCAAGGTATTCTCATTCAACTAATGGATTTTATAAGTTCCAAAATCTATCTTGACTTGGCCCTAAATTGACTACTTGCGTGACACAAAAAACTTAACTGATAAACTCTAGCATGAAAGACTCAAACATTTGAAATTTAGGAACGTCTAGACTACATATATAAAATTACTATAGGTATGTTGGCCTACCAAATATGCTTCCACCTGATGGTCTCAATATAGGATGTGTGTTGGGAAGGAATCATCAAACACCCTTCAACTTTGGGAAAGTACGACGTGTGAAAAAACCACTAGAATTTGTTTGTAATGATATTTGTTGCATAAATAAGCCTTGAATGGTTGGTACTAGGTATATTCTAATGTTTATTTATTATTTTTCAATATTTAATTGGATATATTTCTTGAGAAATAAGAGCCGTATATGTGAAATATTCATGGAATTTTGGATCTTGTTTGAAAATCAATCCAGACACTTAATTAAATTCCTAAGAATAGAAAATGGTGTAGAGCATGTGAATATTCCCTTTGAATCTTTCCTTACACAGTTAGGCCATCATACTCCCCAATAGAATGGTGTGGCAGAGAAAAATAACTACACCCTGGTTTAAATGGCTCATTATCTTCTACAAGAAAAGGAGTTACCCACAAAGTTTTGGGTTGAAGCAATTTAATGTTGCAACTACCTTTTAAATCTTATTTCGACTAGAGTTGTCATTTCTATGACCCTAGTCAAATGTTGGTATGGTCATAAGCCCTCCAATTTTAACCTCATATTTTTTGGATGCATTGCTTGGGAACGTATCCCTTACAATGCAAAAATAAATTAGATGCAAAGAGTCATGCTTAGATCATGATGATTTATTCTGCTAAGTCAAACACATATCAATTGTTTGATCCTATCAAATAGAAAATCATTATCTAAGGAAATGTCATCTTTCATGAAAAGTATTTTGGGATTAATTTCTTGAACTCTTATTCTATAATGATGAATAATGATATATTTGACATTTTTTATGACTCAACTGTGATTTTACCTTTCTTTCATATCTTGGTCACTTCGTTGATTGTTTTTCTTGAGCTGGATACTAGTAAAAAATCTTCAACTAAATAATTACTCTCTTATGCTAGAATATCTAGAACTCATCCTCATTCTTTGACACCATATTTGCCTTGATTTTTTTCCAATATTGAAGCTACTAGATTAGATGTCAATGACACTTCTATTAACCACATGTCTCTAAGTCGCAAGAAGCATACTAGGCTTTCCTTGACATCGTGTTCATGAAACTTGTGATCTTGAATCCTTTTCATATGCACAAGGATAACATAAATTGGAATTTTCTGTCACAAAAGGATTCTAATAGAAATAAGGCATCTACTACAATGAAAAAGTTTCACTTGTTGCAAAGGTGAACTATGTTTCACTTATTCTTTCACTTGATACTTGTTTTGGATGGAAAATTTAGTAGATGGATGTTAAAACTTCTTTCTTTCATGGATACTTCTTCAAATAAGTATACATGGACAAACCCTTAGTTTTGTGACAAATTCTAATCTTGTTTTTCAATTAAAGGAGTTTCTATATAATTTGAAGAAATATCTTTGGGCTTGGTATGATAATATTGATCAATTCTTTCTTAATATTGGTTTCAAAAGTTGTGAATTTGGTCATAATATTTATGTCTTACATCTCCCTCATAATAATTTGATTATTTTTGTCTATGTATATGAATTACTTATCATTAGTACTAATACATATATAGTTCTTAGACTGAAGAATCAACTTGTTGATACCTTTGAAATTATTGAGCCTGGTCTTTTGCATTTTACTCTTGGTCTTCAATTGTTTCCTTTATCTAAAATTTTTCATCTATAAATCTAAATATGTATTGGACCTATTGAAATGATTCAACAAGGAATATTGTAAGCCATTTTCTACCCCCTTTCATTTAGGTGTTCAACCAACTAAATAATGTCCCTCTTCGAAATTTAATGCTACCCTTTATAGAAAGTTGGTTGGTAACCTTATGTATTTGACTCATAGTCAACCTATGATTTCCTTTTTTTATTAGTGAGGTTTATTGGTTTATGAAATATTTGTAATAAATTGACTCAAAATTTACAAAGTCAATTATTCTCTATCTCAAAGGTACCTATCACTTTGGTATCACATGTTGTCAAATCTTACATCCGTTGGTCAATTTCATAGACTCTGACTAGGCAAGTGACAATGATAACATAAAATCCATTTTTGGATATGGGTTTTTATTTAATGGTGGACCATTGATTTAGTTGTGCAAGAAACACCATGTTGTATCACTATTTACTATAGAAGTATGATATCATGGAGTTGTTAATCTAGGGATGGTGGAATTTTGGGTTTGTTATCTTGGGTGAGATTCACTTCCTATTCAAAACTTAAATACTATCTATTGTGATAATGAAAATTTGATTAAGGCCACTGGTAACCATGTTGCACATATTAGAATGAGGAATGTCAAATTCCATGCCCACCATCTATGAAAATTGGTTTAAGATAAAGTTGTCATTCTTATATATTGCAACACTGATGATTATCTTATTGATATATTTACAAAGCCATTAGATGAAACAAATTTTGTTAAGAAATATTGTTTTCCTGAGCTTTAGAAAGATGTAATTATGGTAGGTGTATCCTACAAGAATAATTTCACCTCCTAAACCTATACAATGTTATGTTGTTGAAGGGGGGGAAGGGGGTATTGGAACCTAAGGTTATGTTGGCTCATTACATCTTTAGAGATTTTGGAGACACTCAGTTAAAGGGTTGAATAAAATTATACATTCAATGGAGTTGATCACCTTGTAGGAAAATTGGCTAAGTGGTTGTCAGGTTAGTTAAATAAATGACTAGAAGATAGTGGTTGATTAGTGGGACCACCGAATGAATGGTTGAATTAATTGACTAGATCATTATAACAACTTTAAAAGTAATTTGACTAACATGAAGATAGTCGAAGAGATAATTTGGATTTACATAAAACGATTGTAACTACTAATCCTTGTAGTTCGACAAATCCTCCATAATTCAAGGAGATTGGTTAGATTTGGTACCTATAAATAAAGGAACCTATGGGTTGAATATGAAACAATGAGACTCATATATTATTCCTATATGCATGTTTTTCATTGTAAATTGTGATGTTTTGATCATAATTCATTGTGCTTTAATGATATAATAATGTCTCTAGACAACACCCATCATCTTGGAGTGTCATTTTATCTTCTATTTAATCTCTAATTATATTTTCTTATATGTTCATTTTTCTTGGTTCCTGGTGTGAGAGCATGCCCCAATGAATTTGAGTGTGACTTGTGGTTGAAGTAAAAACTCAATCTCAAGCTAATATAGGCCAATGAGTGAGATGAAAAGGCTATGAATTAAGTGAGAACAATATTTTCAAATAAACTAATAGTGGCATGTTGTGTTCAACACATAAAACATAAAGAACTGAAGAAATGATTACCAACAACACGATAAATCATAAAATGAAGGAACCTCTTACATTAAATATGAAGAATCAAATGAGTGAAAATGCTCCTCCTCGACACCATGGTATTTATTCTGGGTAGAGGGATTCAAGGATTGTAGTGTTATGGCTAGGAATTTTATGGATAGTCTTAATATAATTCTTCTCTAGTCATGAATTGAAATCCACAAGTTGGCTTCATTGGCCATCCTTTTCTACTTCTTGGTGTCTATCTCTCTCATGGTCGACTCCCACTTTTTTGTAGCTTACACATGGAAGGAAAAAATATGCGACCAAACTCTTTTTTCCCTCTTTCCACTCACCATGCTAGTCGTGATGCAAGTTCATGGTTAATTTTGTAGTTTTGTGACATATACCACCATATCATTTTCCTTTCTCTCTTATTATGCTTATTTTCATGTACTCGATAACTCTCTCCCATAGATTCAATGTCAGGCTCTCCCTTGAGAGTGGACTTGCAAGCCCATCACCACTCTCAAATACTACTTTCAAGTGGGGAAGCCTCAACCCCTTGTGCATGAATGTTGTCCTTTAACTCATTTTTTCTCATATCTGCAGGAATTTTTACTTCAATCCAATTGCTTAATTTTACTCTATATCCCCCATTTCTTACCTTAAGTAGGAAGATATGTCGTGTCAACAACCACATGTTCATCGGGGCGCAACCTATTACCAAGAGTGTTGACAAACCCAGACCCAACTATCAACTGAAAGTTTTGTAGCTAGGTTTTGGGAACTAACCCCACAACCCATTCAAGATGAACTGACCTGGTTGGAATGCGATTTGGAAGATGAATGTTGCATCCCTATTGAATTTGGAGTGCTAGTTGAAGTTATAGAGTGGGTACATGATGCAAGCCATACCAAGGGAAGATACAACCAATATATGTATATTGTGGACATTTTTTGGGTTCTTAAATTCCTTCTTGGAAGGGTTATCCTTGAGAAAAATACCACTAGAGAAGACATGATGCTCTCCCTGAACCACATGCAAAGGCAACTGGAATTCATAGACAAAAAGTTTGGGCACATTGAAAGACACACGGGTCTCCCTTAAAAACCAGGATTCTCTGTAGGTAACAATAAGACTCCCATCCAAGTAGAAGCCACACACTACAATCATTATTCATCATGGTTTTATGTTAGTTTTGTTAATTTTCATGCATAAATTTTGTCAATGTATCTATTTACTATAGTCCCTCGAGGTTCGACTATATTTTTTATACTTCTAGATTTAGCTAACATTATTATACTTTGGACTAAAACTCTTTTGAATAGTTTGATTTTTTTAATATGATTGAAACTATCTAATGACACACTACGAAATCTAAATTGTAACCCATGTTAGAAAACAATATAAACTTTAACTTCACAAAAAAATAAAAAATACTTTCACAAAAACCATTTTTGACCTTTGCATTTTCTTTCCCATATGTAAAGTGACTTTCACATACCTCATGCAGCTATTTAGTAGGTGGGATCCTCACTAGCCAGTTGTTATGTTGGAGCCACTACATCCTTTGTAAGGAATAAGAACTAAGTTGATATTTCATTTCAAATGAAGAAAATTCGTTAAAAAAAAATTCTGAAAGAGATAATTCGTTATGCCAAGTCAACTTTAAAAGATAAATTTTGGTTTAATCTTACATGGATGATCTTGCATAAGTGATCCAGTAATTAAGATATCTATCCTGATTCAATTATTGATGATTGAATTTACAATTTTATAATATCTATTCATAAACGTTAATGTGATGAACTTAAAACTGCACAATATGACTTCAATTAAAAATTATAAAAATTAATTAATAAAAATAATTTAAATCTTATTTTGTTTTACATTACCTACATTATTAGATAACACAAAACTATTTAAAATTTAGAAATAATAAAATTTAAACAATAACATATTTATAAAATTAATGTTGAAAATTAAATTATTTCATTTATCTTACATATAATATTAAATAATTTTAAAAATAAAAATTAATTAATGAATAACTATTCATAAAATAATTATTATAGTCCTCACCTTTGACAAATTAAATATTATTCTCATCATGTTGATATATATATATACATATATATATTAAGTGTAGCTTTGAAGGCCTTTTTTTTAAACACGCAAAATATTATATTATGAGAAGATTGCTATGATTTAAAGGAACCTAGAACAATAAAATATTACAAACTCTTTTATATGTATTAGATTAGATTGGATCATTTTCATATATATATTGTAAAGTATATATATTATACTTTACAATATGGGATAAAAGAGACAAGTGATATAATTCTTATCACTAAATAATTACTTTAAAAATTGTGCATATACTTTGAAAATTGCTTGGTGTTATTAAAAAAAATATGCATTTTAGAGATTGCGCAATACAAGACTTCCCTTGAAAAGATAAATCTCAATTCTCTCTTCTTGTGCTCAGCGCGGATGTGAACACTACCCGGATACCCAAAATTCCAGCACTTCAAAACCGCAAATTATTTGGTATTAAATATTGTGATGTACAATATCACAATGGTCCAAAACCGCAAATTATTTGATATTAAAAATTGTGATGTATTAAATAGGGTCACGTAACCATTCACGTGACTGGCCAGCCCGGCAGTGCACACGATTGATTGCGATAAAGCGGCTCGGGATCCGGAGATGAGAGCTCGTTCCGCCCAATATTCAGCCGCTCATTCAATTCAACAAAACCATGCATCTTTTGGCACTCCAAAATTCTCAACAAATCAAAACTCTATGACATATAATGTAACAAGGCTACAAGTGGCGACTACTTGCCTCTTAACGTAAACATAGAAATGTTACAATTTGAGATGGATAACACTTTAAAATTGGAATCTATCAAGTTTAAACGCTCAATCATAGATTAACTAATTATAAATATATTATAGTTAAAAAAATAAATTTTTATTTACGTTAATTATAATTTAATACTTAATAAATATATAGTAGATATTTATTTTGTTCAATCTACCACTTCTCTTTAAATTATTTGTGCTAATAGCTTGTTTATTTATTATTTTATATTATTATGTTTATTTAATATTTTATACTATTAAATATTGAACTGCAATTGCAAATATTCTTAATTTATATAATTTTTATTAATGTAAACTTAGTAAATTATGATAAATAAATATAATAAATTATTTTTTAAAATAAGTTTCCACTTAAATTATTATTATCAATAATTTTTTGTATAATATTTAGGTATGATGAAGTTCTTATAAATTTAATTTGCATAATATTTATACATCTTCTATACTATAATTTTTTTTTAAATAAATATTTAATTTTATTTTTAGTTCTTGCTACTTAGTTTAATTTAATTACTAATTTATTTTGTATTGTTATTATGTAATTAGTATTGGTTAAATGTAATTAACATTTAACTTGTTTATTTATTTCAACTCAGCCATGTTCTAAAAAATTATTTTAAAAAATAATACATGTATTTATGAATTTTAAAAAAATGTACAATTAAGTAAAAGTAAGTTAATTATATAGTATATAAATTTTATTTTATTTTAAGAATGAGCTAAAATATAATGTAAAGTCATTTTAATACAATTCGCATTTAAAAAAATATTAATTATAAAAATAATTAATATATGCATTAAATAATATTATTAACCATGGAAATTGAAGCTTAAATTATTATGGAAAAATCTGAATTGTAAATAGCTTTTGTTAATCTACCATGAGCTAATATTATATAGACAAAATTTATGCTATACTAGAACTAAAATTCAGTAATATATTTGCTATTCAGTAATAAACATATAAGTCAAATGTAAGGATTGTTGTGTTTTTGCTTGGCAAAATTGCTTTGTTGATTGTAAGTTTAAAATGACATATAGAGTTTTCTTATCTTCATATAATTACTAATTTATTTTGTATTGTTATTATGTAATTAGTATTGGTTAAATGCAATTAATATTTAACTTATTTATTTATTTCAACTCAGTCATGTTCTAAAAATTCATTTTAAAATTAAAAGTATTTTGCAATTGCAGCTCAATATTTAATAATATAAAATAATAAATAAACATAATAGTATAATCTAAATAATGAAATTTTAAGTACCTTAATAAATTATATAAATGTATCCCCATTAGGGAAGCGATCAATGTCATTTCTCGGGTCACGGATCCTGATACTGCTCATCTTGTTGAAATTTGTCTAACCTCGACTTTCTTTAGTTTCGAGGGTGAATTCTTTGAACAGACTTGTGGTGTGGCCATGGGTTCCCCCCTCTCCCCTATGGTAGCTAATATGTTCATGGAAGACTTTGAATCTAGGGCCCTCTCCTCTTCTCTTTATCAACCTAAGCTTTGGAAAAGGTTTGTTGATGACACCTGTGTTGTATGGCCTCATGGTAAAGAGAATTCGGACCTTTTCTTCCATCATATTAATAATCAATCTGAATTTATTAAGTTCACAATGGATTTTGAAGATAATGGTAGCTTGCCTTTTCTTGATGTACTCCTTTCTAAGAATGATGATGGTTCCCTCTCTTATCAAGTTTTTAGAAAGAAGACGCACTCTGAGCAGTACTTACATGCTAGTTCTCACCATTTCCCTGCTCAGAAGCTTGGTGTTCTTAGCACCCTAGCCATCAGAGCCTTTAGAATCTCTGATGAACACCACTTTGAAGGTGAAAAGGATCATCTTCTTAAAGTTTTTTACAAGAACGGTTATAACAGGAGTCAATGTCTTGAAGCTTTTCGAAAAGCGGAAAAAGGTCCTAAGGGTAAAAAAGAACCCTGTGATCGGTTGTCTGGAGTTCACCTTCCGTTTATTTTTATATTTTTATATTTTATATTTTATATTTATATTTATATTTATATTTATATTTATATTTTATATTTATTTATTTATTTTATTTATTTATTTATTTTTTTTAAATCTTATTTTATTTATATTTTATTTTTATTATATATATATATTTAACAAAACGATAATTGTTTGATGAATTTTGGAATCACATAGCATTTAATTATTAAAATAAAATAACTATAAATATTATTTACTATTTTTAATAATTAATTTACTTGATTAAAAAAAAAATAAAAATAAATAAATAAAATAAAATAAAATATATATAAACATCTATTATATTCTTTAAATATATTAAAATTAATAATTATTATTTTTATTAAAATAAATATAAATATATAAAAGAATATATAAAATTCAAAATTTAAAACTTTAATAATTTGATTTACTCTTTTTAATATAGATTAAAAATTAAATTAAATAAATATTATTATTTAAGTCAAACTAGCCATTATTTTACAAACGGCTAGTGGTAGCTTTACTTTCTATTTAAAGGGGTTATTTGATCAGATTTTCCATCTTGTCCTGATGATGAACCACACTGGCTGGTTCGAAACGCGTCGACCAAATCTATTCTGATGTGATTTTCACTGAAAGATTTTAATCACAATTTATGGATCACAGAAGCAAAATTCCTAATATTGAAACCCTGCTCGGTAGGGCCTTGGCACTTAAAGTTCATCAATTTGAAAGGGCACGTTTGCAGGTATCTAAGATGAAATATGATCTAACCTTTTTAAAAAGATGTAGAGACTCTTCTTCTATTCCCTCGTTCGTGAAGATTAATCATCCCCTCATAAATTATAAGAATGATCGGGTTTTTCTTTCAACTATCCTTGGCATTATCAGATCAGAGATTGCAAGAGTGAGAAAATTCCTTGATCTTTTGTCCCGAAAGCTGTTGTCATCCCATCTCAAGCTTTCTTATTTCATTCCAGCAAAAATTTGGGTTGTCGTTGATGCCCGCTTAGCGTTGAAATCTCTTCGCTGGGAACAATTATGGAATAAGAAGCATCTGTCTAAATTCTTGAAATTATCAAAAGTTTCATCTTCTTTGTCTGAGATGAGAGGCGCATCTAGCAGTAGGGTTAATGGAAATCAAGTTGCAGCTTTACGTTCTCTTATCCTTAATGCTAATTTCTGTTCTAAAACGTCTCTTTCAAATTCGGAGTCCAGACCTGTTCCCGGTGGTAAGACGGAAACTCTGCCATGGTCTTCTCCTTTAACAGGGTTTCAGACGGTTTTTAAAGATTCAGGTGAGGCGGATGTGTGTTGCTTTCCAGCAGATCTCAAATCTACTTCCTCTTCTGTTCATGCATCGTCCTTTAATCTTGATTCTGCGTCGTCATCTGCGATGGTGGCGGATCGAGGGACTCCTCATTCTATTGTTTCTAGAAGTCTACAGCCTGTTGCGTTATCTCCTGACTCTCCTCATGTGGAAGTTACTCTTCCAAACGTGGATCTTTCTCCCACGGCTTTGGTAGCAGGCGTAGGTGGTGAGTCCACGGTGCTCTGTCAAAATTAATTGCAGAATTCCGCGTCCAGACCTGTTCCCGGTGGTAAGACTGAAACTCTGCCACAGTCTTCTCCTTTAACATGGTTTCAGATGGTTTTTAAAGATTCAGGTGAGGCGGATGTGTGTTGCTTTACATCAGATATCAAATATTCTTCCACTTCTGTTCATGCATCGTCCTTTAACCCTGATTCTGCGTCGTCATCTGCGATGGTGGCGGATCGAGGGTATCCTCGGTCTAATGTTTCCAGGAGTCTGTAGCCCGATGCGTTATCCCCTGACTCACCTCATGTGGCAGTTACTTTTCCAAGCGTGGATCTTTCTCCCACGGCTATGGTAGCAAGCGTATGTGGTCAGTCTGTGGCGCTTTGTCAAAATGAAGTGGATAATTCCACCTCTTATTTGTCCTCTCCTTCTACGATAAGAGGTATTGGAGTTCCTCCAGATTCAAGCGTTAGATTGGTGGATGATTTTCCTATCTCTGGTGTTGTCTTAAAAGGTATGGATTCGGTTAGCCTTAATCCTCCTATTTCCAACATTGAACCTTTGAGTTCTCTTTTTTATCATTCCTTATATAATGGTAATCATAATAAATATGATAACTTTATTAGTAACAGTAATAAGATTAAACATAATTTTAACAACTTATATTATAATAGTAATAACATTGACAAACATAATAATTTTAGTATTAATAAAAATGATATCAATAACCTTAATAATAATAAGAATAGTAACTATAACAATAATAACTATAATAAACTCAACATTAATAGTTTTAACAACAATAATAGTACTTTATATAGGAATGTTATTAATCTCTCAAGTTTTTCCTTTGATCAACCTGTCTTCAGTTTGTTAGATAAGGGTCTTAATTTTTCTCTTGCCCCTAGAAAAATCTCGATTCATGACATAATTCGTGATATTGAATACGGAATTAGGGATTTACCTAATGCTACTAAAGACACTATCAGTCAAGATTGTGCCATGATCCTTCGAAAAGCTAAGCCCCCTAAGAGCAACATCAACAAGCTAGTGTTTGAGGCTCTTAAATCCTTAAACAATAACCGTGACATTGTTGTTCTTAAGGCGGATAAGGGAGGTGCTATGGTTATTTTAAACAAAGAAGATTATCGTAATAAGATGCTGGATCAACTTCTTAATAGTGGGAGCTACAAGAATTTGGATAAAAATCCCCTTAAAAAAGTCTCGAAAGCGGTTGCTTTGGCTATAAAATCAAGTAGCACGGTTGGATCTTTGAGTAAAAAGCTTATTGAAACTAACCCCCTCACTCCAAGGATTTATGGGCTTCCTAAGGTTCATAAGGATGGGGTTCCCCTTCGCCCTATTTTGAACACTATAGGTGGTCCAACCTATCTGCTTACTAAATTTCTAGCCTCTAAGCTTAAACCGTTTGTAGGTCAGACCTCCTCCTTTGTTAAAGACTCATGCTCTTTTATTAAGGAGTTGAAAGACTTGGAGTTTGATCGTGAGGATAGATTTGTGAGTTTTGATGTTGTGTCCCTGTATACTTGCATCCCCATTAGGGAAGCGATCAATGTCATTTCTCGGGTCACGGATCCTAATAGTGCTCATCTTGTTGAAATTTGTCTAACCTCGACTTTCTTTAGTTTCGAGGGTGAATTCTTTGAACATACTTGTGGTGTGGCCATGGGTTCCCCCCTCTCCCCTGTGGTAGCTAATCTATTCATGGAAGACTTTGAATCTAGGGCCCTCTCCTCTTCTCTTTATCAACCTAAGCTTTGGAAAAGGTTTGCTGATGACACTTGTGTTGTATGGCCTCATGGTAAAGAGAAGTTGGACCTTTTCTTCCATCATCTTAATAATCAATCTGAATTTATTAAGTTCACCATGGATTTTGAAGATAATGGTAGCTTGCCTTTTCTTGATGTCCTCCTTTCTAGGAATGATGATGGTTCCCTCTCTCATCAAGTTTTTAGAAAGAAGACGCACTCTGAGCAGCACTTACATGCTAGTTCTCACCATTTCCCTGCTCAGAAGCTTGGTGTTCTTAGCACCCTAGCCACCAGAGCATTTAGAATCTCTGATGAACACCACTTTGAAGGTGAAAATGATCATCTTCTTAAAGTTTTTTACAAGAACGGTTATAACAGGAGTCAATGTCTTGAAGCTTTTCGAAAAGCGGAAAAAGGCCCTAAGGGTAAAAAAGAACTCTGTGATCGGTTGTCTGGAGTTCACCTTCCGTTTATCCAAGGTACTACAGATAAAATCGCCAGGATTCTAAAGAAACATAATGTTTCCTCAACCTTTAAGCCCTCCCGGACCATTCGGAGTTCGCTTAGATCGGTTAAGGACCCGATTTGCCAGAAGGATGGTAAGGGTGTTTACTTGATTCCTTGTTCCTGTGGGACCCCTTACATTGGTGAAACTGGTCGGTCAATTAGTCAAAGAATTCAAGAACATGTTGCTGACCTGAAGCATAGTAGATCATGCTCCTCTGCGCTAGCGGAGCATGCTGAGAAGACTAATCATCACATTTGCATTGAAGATGCTAAGGTCATTGCGAAGATTGACCATTTCTACCACTGCAAGTTGAGAGAAGCCCTGGAAATCGAAAAGCAGCCGGTCAACCTCAACAGAGATGATGGGTGGATGATTAGCAGATGTTGGATTCCTGCCCTTCACTCCTAAAAACTCTTGTAATTATTTATTTAATCAATTAATTAATTAATTAATTAATTAATTTTTTTTTTTTATTATTATTGATTTAATTCTTAATTAATTAATTAATTTTTCATTATTTTTATTTATTTAATTAAAAATTTTATTTTTATATTTTTATTTTTATTTATTTATTTGTTTTAATTAATTTATTTTATTTTTTATTTTTTATTTTTTTTAAAATCTTATTTTATTTATATTTTATTTATATTATTTATTATATATATATATATATATATATATATATATATATATATATATATATATATATATATATATTTTTATTATTTTTAACAAAGCGATAATTGTTTGATGAATTTTGGAATCACATAGCATTTAATTATTAAAATAAAATAACTATAAATATTATTACTATTTTTAATAATTAATTTATAAATTAAATAAATAAATAAATAAAATAAAATAAAATAAAATATATAAACATCTATTATATTCTTTAAATATATTAAAATTAATAATTATTATTTTTATTAAAATAAATATAAATATATAAAAGAATATATAAAATTCAAAATTTAAAACTTTAATAATTTGATTTACTCTTTTTAATATAGATTAAAAATTAAATAAAATAAATATTATTATTTAAGTCAAATTAGCCGTTATTTTACAAACGGCTAGTGGTAGCTTTACTTTCTATTTAAAGGGGTTATTTGATCAGATTTTCCATCTTGTCCTGATGATGAACCACACTGGCTGGTTTGAAATGCATCGACCAAATCTATTCTGTTGTGATTTTCACCGAAAGATTTTAATCACAATTTATGGATCACAGAAGAAAAATTCCTAATATATAAATGTAATTTTATCTTACCCAAAAAAAAGATTAAAAAAAATACACTTATCTAATATATTAAAAATAATCTAAATTATCAAATATATTATAAATAATTTAAATTTAACTCTCAACATATTTATATTTGAGAAATATAAAACATTCTATTATAATAAATGTACATAACAATGCATATCTTATCTCTATTGTACATTTTTATTCATATATGGTTAATTAATATTTATGTTAGATATCATTTTTGGGATTCAACTGCGTTAATTTAGTCATTCATCTATGACCATTTCCATGAGAGGTAGTCGTAACTGACTAATTTCTCATGATGTTTGAATATTCCACTTAGCACTCATTGCATCAGGTGATGCTCACAGGGGTGAAGAAGTGGGATTGAAACTAGTGAAATGAATCACATAGCATCGATCATCACTTCCAGGGCTAGCACCCGGTAACCAAGACTTCCCGGGAGGTCACCCATCCCAGAACTCCTCTGGCTCAAGCAAGCTTAACTGTGGAGTTTTCCCCACAATCAAGCCCACTTAGCTTGCTACCCCATTTGCAAAACCTTAGAAACTATTGTGCCTCATGAACCATTCAAGAAGAGATCCCTTTTACTCATATAGGGCTTCTTCTAAATTGACCCACTATAGTTTTTCCTAAATAATCTATAACACGTGAAAGGTTTACGTATTTTTTTGACTACAAAGCTAACCGAACTTGTCTAACGTAAAATCCACTTCCTTCTCCACCTATGTGAGTGTAGAAATAGGTCAAAATTTGTAGTTGCTAATGAATTTAGACTGGAAACAATAGACAAAAATTTCTTCTACTGAATCTGTGAAAAAGGAAAATACACAATAGAAACACATGCAATAACATGCAACCATTAAATGACAATGAACATGGTATTTTTCTTGGGGAACCCAACTACGAAAAAAATATCCTCTATTTTGTGTTAAATCAGATGAAAATATGGATCTATTACAAAGATTGCTTCAATCCTTGAAGCTCCACCTGCACTACAATACTGATCTCCTACTCTTTGACCCACTTTGACCAACACTTATCCAAAATATTCCTCAACCTTCCTCCTATATCCTTACGTAATCCTTGAGGAAATTAGCTCCTAAAGAATAGGAGAATTCCCTAATTCCTTGTGAAAACCCAAGAGGAATTGATCACTGATACCAAGTAAAACCCACAGTCCCCATTTTTGATTTGCATATAAAAATTCATCCAAATAAAATGCCGAAATTAAAACTCAAGTCTGCATATAAAATGCACTCCAAATGTTATATCACAACTATGCCCATATTTCATATAGACCCATCAGTCTTCATATGTGGATGTCTTCATATCATGTTTAACTCCCTTCTCAACACTCGAATTATACTCAACTCATCTATATGCGTGGTCTTATTTAAATGTTCATGGAACATTTCCTTTCGCACCAATCCTTCGATTTTGGCCAACATAACCCAAAGTATCACCACTTAGATATATATCTATGACCACAACTTTATTAATTGTTTCAAAGCATACACAACATTCGGGTTTGTATTTAAAATACCAATTCCCCGCATACGTAGGACCGTTGGTCCCCATTCGCAATTCACTTTGGCGTGAAATCTTACGCAACTTATCCATGTGAACGCCATTGATCGTTGATGTCACCCGATCGAACAACAATCGCATTTTTTTTTCACCTTGAACTTTAATCCTCCAAAAAAATTCGAATAGGGGGTTTCCAAAAACTACTCCAGGACATGTGTTGGACGCTGGAATGTATAGCATTTTTTTCTACGAAACGACTTACCATCATATAAAATTGCAAATATCATCAGTGGTTTCTTAAGACCGCTTTACGGTTCTGCTCCCTTCTTCTTCACGGTTGCGCCTCTAACCCTGTTCAAACAATTATCGAATTGTTAGACTGCTTTGTGATTTTGATCCATTTTCTCCCAGATTCAATCTCTATGGTTCCGTTCAACTTGAGGTTCGAATAGCCAAATATCGAATGCGAATTTCTTACAGTGTCTTGAACAGTACCTCACCTTGCTATCCCTACAAACTCTTCGGCTCTCCTCACGGTATTCAATCAAGGAATAGAAATCTTTTGCTGCATTTCTATGTTTCTATAATAATTATAAACACATTAACCCTGAACGTGAATTCAAAACCTCACTCTATCTATACCAAGAATTTCCCTTTGACTTCCTACATAGAATCCTTATAAAGGTTCTGTCCCTTTTTCGATGGATTTCATTTATCCATCAATAACTCAAATGCACAGAACTTCAATTCATAGATTTAAGCTCATTCAATACACATCAAAACATTTACATGAATGTCGATTTCTTTAATGACACAAAGAATACATTAACCACCCATTACAGGGTTATTCACACATTGTTCATACAATTTCTTATAGAAATTCAAGCCTACCACACAAAGTTAAATCAATTAAAATTGGAACATTTCCTTTCACATATAAAAATGAGTTCACTTATAGAACTTCTGGTCCTCGTCCAGATCTTCAATTATTGGCCCCTCTGCAACCTACTCTGTCTCTCCCGCTCTCTAGCTCTATGCAGGTCTGCCTATTAATGCCTTTGAGGCTTATTTTTATACAAATTGATAATCAATTGATTCAGCTTCTTTGACAGCTCAACAAAACTCTTGAAGTTCCTCAAAGCCTAAGTTTAGCCTGAATCCCTAAACAAACTGAAACTGAATCTTCACATTCCTAGCTAATCGACTTCCCCTCATGTTCTCCAATGATTTGGGAACATTTACAATTTCTCAATAAATTTATTTAAAAATCACTCAAATATTAATAATTACATAAGAAAGCAAAAACATGAGACCCCCCTATGTCTATTTACATACAAAGTATTTCCTTGAGCCTAATTCTCCTGTATCAGACTCCCCAGGTTAAAATGATTTATGATCTCCTGATAATGTGCTTTCATCCTTGTCTTCATGGATCCCACACTTTGTTCTGTAGTTGATCATTTGATGCAATATTCTTCTTCTGCACTTCACCAGGCTTCCATATCTTATTCTGTCTTGCTCCACTAGCTGCACTTTTACATTCTCTTTCTATCTTTCTTCTGCTACTGCTTTTGATTCTTTGTTCTCTTGCTTCTATCTTCCTCAGAGACACTTTCACCATAAGATTTCTCATAAATTTAATTTCTCTGTCTAATATGTCTTCTGACTGCTGGATACTGTTTCTCCTTGATTGCTGAACTTCTACTTCTGCATACTGATTTCTTAATTGTTGAACTTTTACTGCTCCTTTTACTCTGGCTCTTGCTCTTACTTGCTGAGCCCTAACTCTTACTGCCACCCAATCATCCATGCCCTCTGGTTTTCTGCAACAGTAAAACTCTTCCTGATTGTCACTCATGACAATTTCTTCATTCTCTGACTTCAACAATTCTCTTGACTGGTATTTAAATTTCCAGTCACTGTCATCATCTCTTTTCCTCTCCTGGACTAAACATCCCTTAGTCCTTCCATCAGTACCTGCAATCATAAGACAAACATCAAAGTTATAGAATCTTTGTGTCTCTTCCTCCTCTTCTGGCAATGCTTCAATTTGTTGCTCTGCCATTTCATTCTCTTCTCTAAATGTTTTCAGCAACCAATTCAGCCATCTATTTTCAAACATTTCATCAATATGATGCAAACTTGGTTCAACATATTCTTCTTCTTCTTCTTTGAAAATCCTCAGTAATTTTACTTCATCCTCTTAATTGATCAAATCAAGTTCTTCAAGTACCATGTCTTCATCTTCTGTCAAAATAAAATTCTGATTCTCCACCATTGTAGCAGTTCCAACAATCTGCCCCACAAGTTTCTCTTGGCCCATCAGACAAGCCAATTCTTCCTTGTCACCAACAGTAAAAAGTTTCTTGATATGAGGCATGATAGCCTCACCTTCCTCAAGCAACCCATATTCATTCAAGACAACTCCAAGTGGTGGATTGTCTTTTGCAGTCCCTGTCAACACAGCCTACTTGTCAATTTTAAAATTACAAGACCCAATGGTCTCAATTGATGATCCAGTCACCAATTATTCTTTTTTCAATTCTAAGTCTTTTCTGAGACTCAAAAAATCTTCCCTGTCTTCATTCCTTTGTATCTTCACATTCTGAAATCCCCAATTTTGAAATTGAGGTTCTCCTCTCTACATTGAATCCTAGTTTTTCAGCATAAGCTCCAGCAACTTAATTTCTTCATTCCATGGATTAAGGTCTTCCACATAATTTTCCTCCTTTTAATTGGCTGCCCAATGGTGCCAACTTTTCTCCATCACCAACAAAATCTGCATTCACAAAATAATTGTTAAAATAAAAATCATAAGGCCTCAGTGCCTTTCTCTCCTCTACCAACATTTCAGTATGCTGTCCTAAAATTCCTTCCTTCTCTATCAGCACATTAGTATGCTGATTCCAATCGTCCAAATAATTCTCGAGACTGTCAGCTAGTCTGTCCTCTGCATCATCCTCTTCAAGGATGTCTCCTTGCTCTAGTTCATAAAAATGAACCTTCTCATCCTCGGTCATCTCTGCCTTTACAATCTGAACACCTTTTTTCTGTGTTTCTATCCTTTGCTCCAGAACACTTAACTCATGCCACAATCTTGTCATCTCATCTGAGAAATTTTTTTCACCATCTTCACTACCTTCCTCTTTATCCCAAGTCAAGTTTCCCCCTGTCACTATCTCCTCATCCTTCATCAGAACAGAATTTTGATCTTCCATCTCTGCAATAACTTCAGTTATCTATCCATCACTCTTAACTTAGCCATTTAAAAAAATCAATCTATCATTACCAACATTAATAACAAATTTATCATGATCAGACATAACTGTCATGTCCCCATTGAAACAATCCCTTTCATTAAACAAGGAATTTATGAATTCCTTCTGCTGAAGTAATTCAGTTTGATCTTCATCTGAAAGATAATCATCATATGTGACTTGGAAACTTTTAGCTTCATTTATCAGAGTTTCATCATATGAACTGTCTTCTTCAATACCTGCATTCACACAAATCTTGTCAGTTTTAAAACCATAAGACCTCATGGTCTCATTTGATGATTTAATCATCAAACCCTCCTACTATTCCAAGTCTTCTATACATTTCATAAATTCTTGAATGGTCCTCTCTCCAGTCTCTTCAAGTTGTCCAATTGACTGCTCAATTTCCAGCTTTAGGCCATCATCATAAGTTAAATCTCCTCTGCTCCCAATATGTTAGAAAGCAAAACCTTTCTCCAACTGTGCATGGACATTTTCAAAATATCTAGCTGTACCATTTTCCTCCTCAGTGACAACATTAGCAGTTTGTCCTCCTCCATATGTTTTTCCTGCAAACATACAAAATTTTTCATATGTAAAGTCATTTGACCCCTTGGTCTCACTTGAAGTTTCAGTCTCCAAGTCCTTCTCCGCATACTCCATCATCCTGAGTAGTCTCTCTTTCTGCTGAGCATTTATCATCTACTCTCTTTTCATCTGTAGCCTCTGCCACTTTACTTTCTTCTTCATGAGCCAACCAACTCTCTGGCTTTCCTTTATCATCAGTTCCGATTTGTTGAACTGCTCCCAGACCTCAGCTACCTCTTTCTCATACTCTTCATCAGTGAATTTCTTCCTCATGCCATTTGCTTTGGCATCTTCCTTCACTCTTTTGTTGTGGCCTCTCTCAGAACCTCTATAATATCTGTTATGGCTATCAGTAGCCATTTTCTCCTCCATGAGCTCTTCACTCACAAGTTGCACTAAGCCTCTACAACAACAAGCTCTCTTGCTGCAACTTACCTCACCAATCCTTTCCTCCGGATCTGGGCTTGTTGCAAGTACTGGTCCCCTTTTGCTGGAACCTTCTGAGCACTCTCTTCTGCTCTCTCTAGGCTTCACTTTGCAACTTTCTCAAGAACACATCTGTTCTTCTTTCATCAAAAATTTGTTGGGAATCCTCTAGGTTCTGCCACACTTTCTTCTTCACTTTAGAATCCTCTGTTGGACTCTTTCATCACTGCTCTCAAAGCTGTGATCTGCTTTTGCTGAGATTTCTCCAACTGCTTGCAATCTGAGTTCTGAAAACAATACTTCAAACCAGATTTTAAATAATTCTCATCAACTCACCTTCCAAGATCCCTGAATGATCTTGTTGTTCCTCCTACCTGCACTGCATCTCTGTATGCTGCAAGCTTCAAAATACTTTGTCTTCAACTTCAGATTCTGCAAATATGAATACCTTCATGCACATATAATCAAATCTATAATTTTTGTTAAACATATTTAAAACGTCAAAATTTTCATCACTGCTTTAGTACACATGCATTTCAAAAATTAAATTTTCAAACGAGCTATTCCAGCTCCGATACCACATGATACTAGGTAAAACCCACAGTCCCCATTTTTGATTTTCATATAAAAATTCATCCAAATAAAATGCCGAAATTAAAACTCAAGTCTGCATATAAAATGCACTCCAAATGTTATATCACAACTGTGCCCATATTTCATACAGACCCATCAGTCTTCATATGTGGAGTTCTTCATATCATGTTTAACTCCCTTCTCAACACTTGAATTATACTCAACTCACCTATATGCGTGGTCTTATTTAAATGTTCATGGAACATTTCTTTTGCACCAATCCTTCGACTTTGACCAACATAACCCAAAGTATCACCACTTAGATATATATCTATGACCACAACTTTATTAATTGTTTCAAAGCATACACAACATTCGGGTTTGTATTTAAAATACCAATTCCCCGCATACGTAGGACCGTTGGTCCCCATTCGCAATTCACTTTGGCGTGAAATCTTACGCAACTTATCCATGTGAACGCCATTGATCGTTGATGTCACCCGATCGAACAACAATCGCATTTTTTTTTCACCTTGAACTTTAATCCTCCAAAAAAATTCGAATAGGGGGTTTCCAAAAACTACTCCAGGACATGTGTTGGACGCTGGAATGTATAGCATTTTTTTCTACGAAACGACTTACCATCATATAAAATTGCAAATATCATCAGTGGTTTCTTAAGACCGCTTTACGGTTCTGCTCCCTTCTTCTTCACAGTTCTGCCTCTAACCCTGTTCAAACAATTATCGAATTGTTAGACTGCTTTGTGATTTTGATCCATTTTCTCCCAGATTCAATCTCTTCGGTTCCATTCAAATTGAGGTTAGAATAGCCAAATATTGAATGTTAATTTCTCACAGTGTCTTGAATAGTACTTCACCTTGCTATCCCTACAAACTCTTCAGCTCTCCTCACGGTATTCAATCAAGGAATAGAAATCTTTTGTTGCATTTCCGTGTTTCTATAATCATTATAAACACATTAACCCTGAACGTGAATTCAAAACCTCACTCTATCTATATCAAAAATTTTCCTTTGACTTCCTACATAGAATCCTTTTAAAGGTTGTGTCCCTTTTTCGATATATTTCATTTATCCATCAATAACTCAAATGCACAGAACTTCAATTCATAGATTTAAGCTCATTCAATACACATCAAAACATTTACATGAATGTCGATTTCTTTAATGACACAAAGAATACATTAACCACCCATTACAGGGTTATTCACACATTGTTCATACAATTTCTTATAGAAATTCAAGCCTACCACACATAGTTAAATCAATTAAAAATGGAACAATTCCTTTCACATATAAAAATGAGTTCACTTACAGAACTTCTGGTCCTCTGCCAGATCTTCAATTATTGGCCCCTCTGCAACCTACTCTATCTCTCCCACTCTCTAGCTCTATGTAGGTCTGCCTATTAATGCCTTTGAGGTTTATTTTTATACAAATTGATAATCAATCGATTCAGCTTCTTTGAAAGCTCAAAAAAACTCTTAAAGTTCCTCAAAGCCTAAGTTTAGCCTGAATCCCTAAACAAATTGAAACTAACTCTTCACATTCCTAGCTAATCAACTTCCCCTCATGTTCTCCAATGATTTGGGAACATTTACAATTTCTCACTAAATTTATTTAAAAATCACTCAAATATTAATAATTACATAAGAAAGAAAAAACATGAGACCCCCCTATGTCTATTTACATACAAAGTATTTCCTTGAGCCTAATGCTCCTGCATCAATCACCTGATCCAATACAAAACCTATACACTCAACTAGTATACAATTGAAAATTACAATGTTCGTTTTCCACCACCTCAATTAGGAAATTCAAATTCCATGCATGAAAAGTGCTACTTTTAGTAAATTGATCTGTTAAGTAAGATATCAATGAGATAAAAACAATTAATACTACTCAACTAAACTCCTAATGACACTATTCTAGACCATAGCTCAGATAACTCATTTTAACTAACAAGAAATCCACTAGATTTCTAGATTTTAACAATAAACTCATGCAAAAATCTATTTATAGACTACAAACTCGAATTGATTGATTTAACTAAGTTATTTTTTCCTGTCACTCCTGCTAACTGCAACTCTACTCATCCTGCTAATGTGGAATTTCAAATTTATCCATTTGACTAAGACACAAGTCAAATGAATCCTTTTCTTGCTACAATTTAACATTAAGATGCTAAATTTTCCCTGAGTAAAGAGTTATGAAGGGTTGACAGAGGAGGTAGGAAAAAAATAGGGATTACTTGGTTCTTGAGTGACAAAAACAAGATAGAGGTGAGTTAAAAGAATAGAGCAGAGAGACGAACATGAAGGAGAGTGGGAGCCTGATTTGGGGGAGGAAGGAGGGAAATTATAATGCAGGACAACTAGTGCAAACATGGATGAGTATGGGACATCAATAGAAAACTTTAGAAGAGCATTCAAAGCATGGGCATGACCCATCTTAAATTCATGTTGGGAGACAAAAGCACGAAGGGAGATGTGGTTATATGTATAATAAACCTCATCCTCCCCCAAAATTCCATGTCAATGGTGACTCAAAGGGAATAGGTGAAAATGGGAAAGATATAAAGCAGTCGTATGAAAAGAAAAAATGAATTAGGAAAAGGATGAAAATCACGAAGAATGAATAATACACAGAAAACATAAATAAATGCAACTCATACTTGATTTGGAGCCAAAAACCCTAGTCCTCAACATGGAAAGAAAAGACCACAAACTTTTTAGGCGGAGCCATAGGAGTTTGAAATCCACAGAGCCATTCCCATATCCCAAATCTAAACCATTTATACATAAATGTTTGAAATTCACACACACACGCACACACTTATAATAAAATGAGGACTTACTAACTTGCCAAAATAAGCTTACATTTCATCATACTAACTATCACACTTAAGGGAAGAATATTACAAAACATATAGTACTCATATCAAAGTAAACATGACACACATTTATAAATAAATATAAATGTAACTTAAAATATATTCTTTAATATATATATATATATATATATATATATATATATATATATATATATATATAATCACCAAAATAAGCTTACAATTCATATACTATCACATTTAAGTGAAGAAGATTACAAAACATGACACATGATTTGATGATTATTTAACTTATTAAAATTGTAAAATCATTTATTATTTTTTATATTAAAATAATCAAAATTTTTAAAAGTATAAGTGGATTAAAAATATAAGCTAACATGAATTGCATTTGTATTTTCAATATCTCTTAGTGAAGTAAATTGACAAGGGAAATTGCACATTATTAGTTAGGGTTTATCATTCTGTTGAAGCCTAGAAAATCTCTGCTTCAAACATTGGGGAAAACCACCCGGTCGGGACCTTAAGACAGCTCCTTTTCCGTTTGGTATGGTGGCTTCGACTGGATTTAAAGGACCAGTTTCCTTATAACTAAATGGATTGGTTTGAATGAGTGGAAATGGGACTAAATTAACTGAAATAAAACTATCTAATTTAAACTAAATACTGATAAAGAAATTATAACACTAACCCGGGTAATTATATGTGAATACAACTTAAGATTGTTGCAATTTAATAATAACCATGAAAATGTATTATTATTTAAATTGAAATGTGGAGAAACAAATAAAAATAACTCTGTTTAAGAAATTAAACAGAGTTGTATTAGCATATTGCATTCATCATTGTATACCATCTATATATACTTATGAAAGATAACGTTTCAATTATACTCAGAAATGATATATAAAAAGAAGCGTTGTCAAGACAAATATATGTAAATGATAGCAAATTTTAAAGCAAATATCATAAGACAAAAGAAATCAGCAGTGAATAGATAGAAATACCCTATTCATCTTGAAGACTTTCAAATGAAATCTGATACTCTAATCCAGTAACTCTGATGCAAAATCAAATTCCAAGGTACAGAAGTGCAACACTTCAAAGATAATTCCGCATAAAAATCAATGACAAGATCCTTTAAAAATATAAAACAACAGCATTAAAATGAATTCCAAGTCAAAATATTAAGATCATATCCTTCTCTAAATGCCGTGACAGGTGGTTTAAATACTACTATTAAACTTAAAAATATCTACAAAAATTACATTTGGTTCAATGATTCACTCCTTTTCCTAGGCTAAAATACAGTAAAATTAAAACTAAATCTAACTATCTATGAACTTGATCTTTAAACTTGCAGGCATCTAGCATAGTTTTGAGAAGATGTGGATGACCGACTTCAGCATTCAACTGTCCTGAAAAGACAGAGTCGGAAAGCGTAGGCGCAATCTTCTTTGTAGCATTGATGATAAAATTAAGCGCATTGTGCTGACTGTGTGGCTTCACCAAGTACGTCCAGTATGAGTCCCAATTTAATCTTGTCAGCCCTTGGATTGATTTTGCTCTTTCTTCTGCCTTTTGCCTCCATTATGTTTGCAGTTGATGTGCCTGTGGGAGATATCCTGGAACAGTTTCTGAAATCAAATTTGCTTTGTGTAAATTATCATTTACACAATCAGTAAGAATGTTTGCCGCTGTAGCCGCCTCCTCTACTGCCTTTTCTTTCTGCATTTTCTTTTATTGGAGCTTTTCGCTCTGTTATTAATTTTGCAATTTCATCTCAATTTTTCTTCGCCATTTTCTCATATCATACTTCAGCCAAAGTAGTTTCCTTTTTATAGATTTGACCTTTCGCAGTAGTTTTTCTCTGTGCCGAACACGCTCCACATCTTTTTCCTTGCTCAGCATTAAGTGCCTTGAATTTGGTCAATGTTTCCTCATTTTGCCTTACAGTTATTTCAAGTCTCTTCAACTCTCGACTTTTCTTAAGAAGAGCTTTATGTTTCCCTGAGAACTCCTGACCTCCAACAGCTTCTTCAGTAACCTCTAAAAGCTCTATAGAGGATAATTTTTGAAAATTTACATACCTTATCTTGTGGTAGAAACTGTGTCAAATTGCCCACTTGGATATTTGAACTTGTGAACAGCGTCTAAAACATTCTTTTTTGGTACTGTCCACCCGTATTTGTTTTTCTTCAATGGTTCATCTCTTTTGGTCCATTCCTGTGTGCATTCTGACAAATTCGCATGTTCTCTTGCAAATTCTTCCATAAATTGCTTATTATAAGTCGTATGAGGTTCCGGCAACTTATACATCAGCCTCACGTCTTCCATGGTGAATGACCCGATTAGCTCTTGAGATGGAGTTCTAAATTTCCTGTCTGAAATATCGGTGCTGTCCAGTACCCATTTCACCATGTCCGTATACGGGAGAATCCTCGGCCTTGCCGCTATCCTATGGAGAAATGAACAAGCCAGTTCTTTGAGGGTTTCTTCAGATGTATTACTAGAACCTGCTGTAGCCGTAACTTTTAATACCACAGGATTTTCTTCTTCCAGCAAATTATACATTCCTTCCCAAGTGGATATACCGGCATCCTTATTGCAAGAGGTGTCTGCATATAGTGAAGCCATTTCTCTGTTTTCAGAATTCGAGCTCTTCTCCTTCTTACCCATAATGTCCTGTGAAAGCTTTGTATAGACGTTTGCTCCTTCGTGCCTGCGTTTTACGAGTTAAATGAGAGTAATGGCATGAGTAAGGTGATGAGACTGTTTTAAATGCAAAGGCGGATGAAATATATTATTTTAACGTGAAATGACTTTCAATCAAAACAAAATCTCATTTACCATTAATTTCCAATCCAATCATTTAATCCAATCATTAAAGCGCATAACAGATATTGATATATGGCAAGATTGCCTTTGAACAACGCGCCTACATGAATCTGCGACATTGCGATCTGAGATTTGCTGCGCAATATCGCAATATCGCAATGTCGCAATATCGCAATATTGCAAAATGAAACCATTGTAATTTGTAAATAGAGCAAAAACGCAAATTGCGCAATAGGGCAAAAGCGCACATCGCAAATCTCGCAAAAGCGCAAAATTGTAAATAGCGCAAAAGGTATTCGTTTAACATTTATGTTTTCTGCGCTATGCGATCTACGACCAATATGTTTATTGTATAGGCTTTTTGGGATCACATTATCGCAAAAGCGAAAAATCGCATTTTCAGTTTTATAAGAGATATATACCATTTTGCGATGGATGCGCTATTTTGTTTACAGAACAATTTTATTGTAATCTATCATAAACTTAAGTGTTTCTTAATGTTCTTTCTAAGGGATTTCTCTAAGTTTATGATAGAAAGTTTTATTTGAAAAGGAAAACAAATCCTAATTGATTTTTTGGATTTTTTAATTATGTCTCTGCCATTAAAAATATTACTAATATTAAATAAAAGGCAATGTCATTGTCACAACAATCGCGATTCACCTAAAGAAAAACGCTTATCTCTAAAAAATAAATGAACACTATCTTTAGTAAGTAATATTTTTAAAGATATTAAAAAACTGTTTAGACAATTCAATAAAATGTAACATAGAAATCAAAATCATTTCATAATTTCTTTCTAATTCCTTAAGAATAAAAACATTTTGGGTTATCTCAAGCTTTGATTGGTGTTAACAATGAAGTAAGTGGATTTCTCCAAGTTTTGGTTTTATAATATACTCTATTGCCATAGGTATTGCCTCTGCTGCCAGTAAACATTCATAGTCTCGACAGGGTTACCTTTAAACCATTAACCATTCATTGTCCCATCCAACTAAAATTATGACTTTTTAAAAGATAAATTCATAAGACCTATTATCTCATGTTTTTTTCTTTTATTTATTTTTTATTTTAAGAGCCATTGTTCTGGTTTGGTAGCCAGTTAATAACAATGCCATTCACTAGTTATAATTAAACTGAACAAGCTGGCTCGTGATGAGACCCCTTGTCTTATATTTATAAGCCATTACCCTGTCTTGGTATGCAGTATTGGTAATGTCAGTTTTATTACTCCTTATGAACATGGTAAGTCAGCTCATAATGAGACCTCTTATCTCTTAAATTTTCAAATTTCTTAGAATTACATTCTAAAAAATCACAACTTAAATGGATGGGGTGAAATAGTTTTATCCTTAAGAATCAATGGATGACAATTTTCAGAGTTTTTTGAGTTCCAAAACTTTGAAAAATATTTACTTTTATAGATAACTTTTCTCTGCTTAATAAACTTATGATAATTTACATTCTCCTTAAGTTTTCAAAAGATCATGCAAATGATTGGAATAATCTTTCAAAGTTTAACATCTTATTTTAAACTATCCAAAAACTGTGATCATTACTCTAAAAATTCTTATTTACACAAAATAAATATTTATAATATTCTTCCGAAGAAATTTTCTTAAATCGTAAACAGTCAATTAGAGACTCATTAAC